>JAABKJ010007545.1:87985231-88313878 GCA_011634705.1 Andricus grossulariae | reverse complement strand
ATAAAATTAATTTTCCTAATAGAAACTTTATGAATTTGGTTAAAATTCACCTATTTCGTTAAACAATAACTTTTTCGTTGAAAATTCATATTTTCGGGTTAAAAACTAACTATTTTTTAGAAAATTGGTCTTTTTGGATGAATTTAGGTGTTTTATTTAAAATAAAAATCTTTTTGTATAGAAATATCAGCTATTACATTTTTCTTTGAGAATTAATTTTTTTTATGAACAATCTGTGGAGTTTAAGATTTTTTTTGTCGAATTCATAATTTGACATATCTGAAGGTTTCAAAAATATTTTTCATTTAAAAATTTTTAGAAAAAGTTTGGGTAAGTTCAAGAGATATTTAAGAGCTTCGAAAATATACAAAAATAATATTAAACTTAAAAAGATTGTAACAAATTTAAAATGAAATGTAAATTTTTGAAAATTTCAAGCAAAGGAGTTAGAAGATTTTCCGGGAAAATTTAAAATGATTTTTCCAGGGTTTTTTATTTTATCAAATTTATTTCAGGAGAATATTTACAAAGATTCCAAAACTTTCCAAAATTGTCAAAAAGGAATTTGAAAGACTTTTAAGCAATTTTTGTAATTTCGCGGAATTTTTTCAAAATTTTAGGAAAAATTCAAATCATTTCAAAAGATTGATTTTGAAGTTTTTTAAAGACTATTTAATGTGATTTTTTATTAAAAGGAAACTAATTTTAAGAGTATATTTGAAAAAATTTTAAAACATTACAAAAGATTTCCAAAATTGTCAAAAACGAATGCGGAAGGTTTTAAGACCATTTTAGAAATAATTCGAATCAGTTTAAGATATATTTTAGAATTTCAGAAATTTTGAAGAGAATAAAAAATAAAAATATTTTTAAACTTTAGAAGATTTCGGAAAATTTATAAAATATTTTCAAATTTCTTCCAAGTTTGAAACAGTCCTTAATATCCTTGAAACTGACTCAAATTATTATTAAATTTTGTAAAGTCTTGTAAAACAAGAAAAAAGTTGAGAAATTTTCTAAATACTTTTTCGACATATCTGAAATTTTGAAAAATCTTTTTCAAATTTCTTGAGAAACCTAGAAAAATTATATTTTTATAATCCTAAAACAATTGAAAAAAGAAACTTTCAAAATAAATATTAATTCCAAAATTATTTTTGTCTTCAAATTATAATTTGTTTAATACTTTCTTTTTCTGAACTCAAAAATCTTTTTTTGTTGAAAATTCGTCTTTTGAGTTAAAAATTCCTCTCTTTTGTTAGAAATTTCGTTTTTTTTTTAAATTAAAATTGCAACTGCTTGGTTTAAAATAAAAAAATTTTTTGGTTGAGAATTCAACTATTTTGTTGAAAATTTGTCTTCTAGGACGAATTCAAATTTTTTTTATTGAAAATTAAAATCCTTTTTTGTTGTAATTCAACTATTGTATTTTTCGTTAAAATTTCATATTTTTTGGTTAAAAATTCAACTACTTTCTTAAACTACTTTGTTAAAAATTTACTCTTTTGGTTGAAAATTCATAATTTTAGTTCAAAATTCATCTCTTTGGTTGAAAAATGTAACTATTTTGTTGAAAATTCATTTTTTTATAAATACAACTGTTTTTTGATTCAATGATAAAATCTGTATTGAAATATCAACTATTACATTTTTCGTTGAGAATTAATATTTTTGGATAAAAATTCATGATTTAGGTTGAAAAATAATTTTTTTATCGAAAATTTATATTTTTGCGTTAAGAAAATTATACTGTTTTCTAGAAAATTCGCCTCATCTGCAAAATATTTAGTCTTTTTTTGCTTAAACTATAATTGGTAGAAAACTAATCTTTTTTTGGTTGAGGATTCAACTATTTTGCTGAGAATTCGTATTTTTTGGATTAATTCAACTGTTTTTTTATTTTAATTTTGTTTGAAAATTGAACAATTGGTTTAAAGATGAACTATTTTATTGAAATTTGGATTTAAAATCTGAAATAAAAAAAAAATCTCTTTGGACCTTTTCAAGAATCATAGGAAACTTATATTTATATAACCGTAAAAACAAATAACCAAAATGCCTAAAAAGTAAACAGTTATTCGAAATTTTTATTTTATATTCAAAATGCAATACCTTTTTTTAAAAATTTAAATGCATACATTTAAGAGTCTATTGTCCAAATTTGATCGTTATTTTTATTTCCAAAAACTTGGTAGTTAAATTTGAATGAAGGTTAAAGGAGAATAAAAATTCTGATTAATTCTGAATGGAGTTTGTTAAATTTTAATAGAAAAATATGCATGATGATAAATAAAGGTGTAAAAATAGGTAGTTGTAAGTTAATGATCATGGGACCTTACAAATAGACCTAGACCTACTCTTGCGTTCTAGTATCATTCTTGAGACCCGCATTCACGCCGATGGAATTTTTCAATGCTTCTTATTGACCCTCATTAAACAATTATTTTAAAAAATATTGCTGTGTCAATCAGTTTTTCTCAGCCGAGAGGAATTAATTAAAAAGACCTCAAATATTCCCACAAAGATAACTCTATTTAATCTGCATTCGTGTTTTATAACCTTCATAAAATATTTAATAAAAAAATAAATCATCTTCTATTGGACAGCAATTACATTTTTATTACCAAGATTTACAACAGGAAATAAATTTACTTTTTTATAATATCGAAAAATTCCAATTTTACTGTGTTTTCTTTTTAAAAAAATGTAATGTGTAGTCTAAATTTATATTTATTATTGCAATAGAATTTTTTTAGAGAATGTATTTTTAAACACACGTGGTTTAAAGTTTCACGGTTCTGGAATGATACATACAATAACACTGATAAGACAAAATTATTAATCTAATGAAAACTGATAATATTAGTTACACATGAACTTCAGTTTACACTACTTGGCGCTGTTGATTTTTTTGCTGTTGTCTCGCAATTAGCAATGACACAATTCCGTGCAGCGCTTAGACAATGACAATTATCTTTTATCTTTCGACTCAAAAATATTTGTACCTATTATTAAAATTCTGAAGTATCTAGTCTAACGAATTGCATTTTTTATGCTTTTTCTCCTTGAACCAACAATTTAAAAAAAAATGATTCCAAAAATAATTCCAGTAACTGTTTAAAGAGCATAGGAGGTAAAATACTACTTCTAAAAAAAAGCGAGTAACTGAAAAAGTTTCCAGTTTTTTAAGTAAATAAATTGGATATTTTCAAATTTGAAATATTCCAATTTGGATGCTTGGAAAATGTTAAATTTAGGCTTTCAAATCGATAATTTTGAAACAATAACCAAATAGATGAATTTTCAACCATGAAAATTAATTTTATATCAAAAGACGAATTTTCAACTAAAAAATATTAATTTTCAACCAAGAAAATTAATTTTTTACCAAAAAAAGACAAAATTTTAAGAAACGCATGAATTTTCAACGAAATAGCTAAATATTTTCAACTAAAAAAGGAAGTGTTACGTTTTCAATCAAAGAGATGAATCTTCAACCAATACAATGCGGTGAAAAACTACTTCGAAAAAAAAGCGAGTAACTGAAAAAGTGACCAGTTTTTTTAATTACATAAATTGGATATTTCCAGATTTGAAATATTCATATAATAAATCTAGGCTTCCAAATCGAGAATTTTTAAACAATACCGAAATAGACAAATTTGCAACCAAGAAGATTAATTTTCCACCAAAAGACGAATTTGCAACTAAAAATTATCAACTTTTAACCAAAAGATGAATTTTCAACTAAGAAAATTAATTTTCTACCAAAAAGTCGAATTTTCAACAAATTATATAGATTTTCAAGCAAATAGTTAAATTTTTAACTAAAAAAGGAATAGTTACATTTTTAATCAAAGAGATGAATCTTCAGCCAAAAAAATGCAGTAAAAAACTACTTCTAAAAAAGATAGTAAATGAAAATGTTATCAGTTTTTTTTAAATTAAATAAATAATTTGGATGTTTCCAAATAAAAAATATTTAAATTTGGATGCTTAAAAAATTTTTAATCTAGGCTTTGAAATCGAGAATATTGAAACAATAATCAAATATTTGAATTTTCAATCAAGAAGATTAATTTTCGACCAAAAGACGAATTTTTAATCAAATAGCTGAATTTTCAACCGAGATGATTAATTTTCTACCAAAAAAGAACGAATTTAAAAAAAAAAAAAACAACAACAACAAACATGAATTTTCAACTAAAAACGGAATGGTTAAATTTTCAATCAAAGAGATGAATTTTCAACCAAAAAAATGCGGTAAAAAACTACTTCTAAAAAAAGCGAGCAACTGAAAATGTTATCAGTTTTTTTTTAATCCAGTAAATAAATTGGATGTTTCCAAATTCAAAATATTCAAATTTGGATGTTTGAAAAATTTTTAATCTAGGGTTTCAAATCGAGAATATTGAAACAATAATCAAATATTTGAATTTTCAATCAAGAAGATTAATTTTCGTTTAAAAGACGAATTTTTAATCAAATAGCTGAATTCACACATTACTACTATCCAACCGAGCAATTCACGCCTACCCCGAAAGGGAAACGGCCTAATGATATAATAATAATATTTCCTTACTGAAATTCCTTGTCCCAAACTTCCAGTTGTCGAAATTATATTTATTTACTGAAAGTCCTTGTCCCAATTGTCAAAATTTTTGTTCACAGAAATTCCTGGTCCCAAACTCAAAATTGTAACCCTTCAATAAAATTTTCTGCTACAAAGTAAAAATTATAATTCTGGACGGGAATTCCCTGTCCCAATTGTGAAAATTATATTTCCTCACTGAAATGCCCCGCCCCACTTATCAAAATTATATATTTTTTCTGAAATTCCCTGTCCCAATTAACCCCAAACTAAAAATGATAATTTTTTACAGGATACCCCTGTCCCAGTTGTCAAAATTATGTTTCTTTACTGAAAGTCCCTGTCCCGATTGTCAAAATTATATTCCTCTACTGAAATTTCCTGTTCCAATTGTCAAAATTATATTTATTCACAAAAATTCCCTGTCCGAATTATCAAAATTTTATTTATTTGCCGAAATTCCTTGTCCCAAACCCAAAATTGTAATCCTGTAACAGAATTCCCTGTCCCAATTGTGAAAATTATATTTCCTCACTGAAATGCCCCGCCCCAATTATCAAAATTATATTTTTTTCTGTAATTCCCTGCCCCAATTGCCAAAATTTTATTTCTTCACAGAACATTCTTGTCCCGAAATCAAAATTGTAATTATTCAATTATATTCCCCGTCCCACACTAAAAATTATAATTTTTTACAGGATACCCCTGTACCAGTTGTCAAAATTATATTTCTTTATTAAAAGTCCCTGTCCCAATTGTCGAAATTATATTCCTTTACTGAAATTACCCTGTCCCAATTTTCCAATTTTATTTCTTCACAGAAATTCCTTGTCCCGAACTCAAAATTGTAATTCTTCAATAAAATTCCCTCAAAATTATATTTCTTCACCAAAATTCCCTATCCCAATTGTCAAAATTATATTTCATTACTGAAATTTCCTGTTCCAATTGTCAAAGTTATATTTTCTCACTGAAATTCCCTCTCCCGATTGTAAAAATTTCATTTATTTGCAGAATTTCCTTGTCCCAAACTCAAAATTGTAATCCTTTCATAAAATTCCTTGTTCCCAAGCAAAAATTTTAATTCCCTATGGGAATCAAAATTGTAATTCTCAAATAAAATTACCTGTCCCAAAGCAAAAATTATCATTCTTCACGGATATTCCCTCTCCCAATTGTCAAAATTATATTTCTTTACTGAAATTCCTTGTCCCAAACTTCCAGTTGTCGAAATTATATTCCTTCACTGAAATATCTTGTGCCAGTTATTGAAATTATATTTCTTTACTGAAAGTGCCTGTCCCAATTTTCAAAATTTTATTTCTTCACAGAAATTCCTGGTCCCAAACTCAAAATTGTAATCCCTTAATAAAATTCCCTGCTCCCAAGTAGAAATTATCATTCTTTACGGGAATTCCCTGTCCCAATTGTGAAAATTATATATCCTCACTGAAATGCCCCGCCCCAATTATCAAAATTATATTTCTTTTCTGAAATTCCCTGTCCCAATTGTCAAAATTGTATTTCTTCACCGAACTTTCCTGTCCCAAAATCAAAATTGTAATTCTTCAATAATATTCCCCATCCCAAACTAAAAATTATAATTCTTTACAGGATACCCCTGTCCCAGTTGTCAAAATTATATTTCTTCACTGAAATTCGCTGTCCCGAAGTAAAAACTATAATTGTTTACTGGAATTCCCTTCCCCAATTATCGAAATTATATTTCTTTACTGAAAGTCACTGTCCCAATTGTCGAAATTTTATTTTTTCACAGAAATTCCTGGTCCCAAACACAAAATTGTAATCCTTTAATAAAATTCCTGCTTCCAATTAAAAATTATAATTCTGTACGGGAATTCCCTGTCCCAATTGTGAAAATTATATTTCCTCACTGAAATGCCCCGCCCCAATTATCAAAATTATATTTCTTTTCTGAAATTCCATGTCCCAATTGCCAAAATTTTATTTCCTCACTGAAATTCCCTGTCCCTACTATCAAAATTATATTTCTTCACCAAAATTCCTTGTCCGAATGGTCCAAATTATATTTATTCACTGAAATTCCATGTTTCAATTGTCAAAATATATTTCTTCACTGAAATTTCTTGTTCCAGTTGTCGAAATTATATTTCTTCACTGAAATTCCTTGTCCCAAACTCAAAATTGTAATCCTTTAATCAAATTCGCTGCTCCAAAGTAAAAATTAGAATTATTTACGGGAATCAAAATTGTAATCCTTTAATAAAATTCCCTGTCCCACAGTAAAAATTATAATTCGTTGCAGGAATTCCCCGTCCCAATTTTGAAAATTATAATTCATCACAGTAATTCGCTGTCCCAATTGTCAAAATCATATTTCTTCACTGAAACTCCCTGTCCCAATTGTCAGAATTACATTCCTTTACTGAAATTCCCTGTCCCAATTGTCAGAATTTCATTTCTTCACAGAAATTCCTGGTCTAAAAACTCAAAATTGTAATCCTTCAATAGAATTCCCTGTTCCAAGGTGAAAATTCAAATTCTTTACAGGAATTCCCTGTCCCTATTGTCAAAATTATATTCCTTTACTTAAATTTCCTGTTAAAATTGTCCAAATTATATTTCCTTACTGAAATTCCCTGTCCCAATTGTCAACATTATATTTATTTACTGAAATTCCTTGTACTAAACTCAAAATTGTAATTCTTGAATAAAATTCCCTGTTCCAAAGTAAAAATTATAATTATTTACCGGATACCCCTGTCCTAATTGTAAAAATTATATTTCTTTACTGAAATTCTCTGTCCCAATTGACAAAACTATATTCCTTTACTGCAATTCTCTGTCCCAATTGTAAAAATTTTGTTTCTTTACAGAAATTCCTTGTCCCAAACTGAAAATTGTAATCCTTTAATAAAATTCCCTGTTCCAAAGTAAAAAGTATAATTATTTACGGGAATTCCCTGTGCCAATTGACAAAATTATATTCCTTTACTGAAATTCTCTGTCCCAATTGTCCCAATTTTATTTCTTTGCCGAAATTCCTTGTCCAAAAATAAAAAATGTAATCCTGTAATAAAATTCCCTGTCCCAAAGTAAAAAGTATAATTCTTTAAGGGAACTCCCTGTCCCAATTGTGAAAATTATATTTCTTTACAGACATAGCCTGTCCTATTTGTCCAAATTACATTTTGTTACTGAAATTTCCTGTTCCAATTGTCGAAATATATATTCCTGTACTGAAATTCCCTGTCCCGGACTCAAAATTGTAGTTCTTTAATAAAATCCCCTGTTCCAAAGTGAAAATGATTATTCTTGACGGGAATTCCCTGTCCCTATTTTAAAAATTTTACTGCTTCACAGAAATTCCTTGTCCCAAACTCAAAATTGCAATCATAAAATAAAATTCCTTTTCCCAAAGCAAAAGTAATCATTCTATACAGAACTCAAAATTGAAATCCTTTGATAAAATTCCCTGTCCCAAAGTAAAAATTATAATTTTTTTCGGAAATTCCCTGTCCCAATTATGAAACATATAATTCTTCACAGAAATTCGTTGTTCCATTTGTCAAAATTATATTTCCTGACTGAAATTTCCTGTCCCAATTGTCAAAATTATATTTCTTTATTGAAGTTCCTTGTCCCAAACTCAAAATTGTAAATCTTCAATAAAATTCCCTGTTTCAAAGTGAAAATTATGATTCTTCATGGGATCTCCCTATCCTAATTCTCAAAATTATATTTCTTTTACGAACTTCCCTGTTCCAATTTTCAAATTTTATTTCTTCAGTAATATTCCTTGTGCCACAGTAAAAATTATATTTCATTACAAAAATTCCCTGTCCCAATTGTCAAAATTATTTTTTTTCCTGTAATTCCATGTCCCGAATGTCAAGATTTTATTTCTTCACAGAAATTCCTTGTCTTAAACTCAAAATTGTAATTCTTCAATAATATTCCTTGTACCAAAGTAAAAATTATATTTCTTTACAAAAATTCCCTGTCCCAATTGCCAAAATTATATTTCTTTTCTGTAATTCTACGTCCCAAATGTCAAGATTTTATTTCTTCACAGAAATTCCTTGTCCCAAACTCAAAATTGTAATTCTTCAATAATATTCCCTGTCCCGAAGGAAAAATTATAATTGTTGACGGGAATTAACTGTCCCAATTGTCAAAATTATATTATTTTATTGAAATTTCCTGTTCCAATTGTGAAAATTATATTTCTTCACTGAAATGTTCTGTCCCAATTGACAAAATTATACTCCTTTACTGAAATTCTCTGTCCCAATTGTCAAAATGTTATTTCTTTACCGAAATTCGTTGTCCCAAAATCAACAATGTAATCTTGTAATAAAATTCCTTGTCCCAAAGTAAAAAGTATAATTCTTTAAGAAAATTCCCTGTCGCAATTGTTAAAATTATATTTCTTTACAGAAATAGCCTGTCCTATTGGTCCAAATTACATTTCGTTACTGAAATTTCCTGTTCTAATTGTCGAAATTATATTCCTGTACTGAAATTCCCTGTCCCGGATTCAAAATTGTAATTCTTTAATAAAATCCCCTGTTCCAAAGTGAAAATTATAATTCTTGACTGGAATTCCTTGTCCCTATTGTCAAAATTATATATTTCTTTACTGGAATTCGTGGTACCATTTGTCACAATTTTATTTCTTTACAGAAATTGCATGTCCCAAACTCAAAATTGTAATCATAAAATAAAATTCCTTTTCTAAAGCAAAAGTAATCATTCTGTACGGGACTCAAAATTGAAATCCTTCAATGAAATTCCCTGTCCCAAAGTAAAAATTATATTTCTTTGCGGGAATTCCCTGTCCTAATTGTGAAAATTATAATTCTTCACAGAAATTCGCTGTCCCAATTGTCAAAATTATATTTCCTCACTGAAATTCCCTGTCCCAATTGTCAAAATTATATTTCTTTATTGAAATTCCTTGTCCCAAACTCAAAATTCTAATTCATTAATAAAATTCCCTGTTTCAAAGTGAAATTTATATTTCTTGACAAAAATGCCCTGTCCCAAATGTCAAAATAATTATATTTCTTTACTGAAACTCCCTTGTCCCAATTGTAAAAATTACAATTCTTTACTAAAATTCCTTGTCCCAGACTCTAAATTGTAATTCATTAATAAAATTCCCTGTTCCAAAGTGAAAATTATAATTCTTTACGAGTTCTCCCTATTCCAATTGTCAAAATTATATTTATTTTCTGAAATTCCCTATCCCAATATTCAAAATTTTATTTCTTCACAGAAATTCCTTGTCTCAAACTCAAAATTATAATTTTTCAATAATATTCCTTGTCCCAAAGTAAAAATTATATTACTTTACATAAATTCCCTGTCTCGATTATCAAAATAATTTTATTCCTTTACTGAAATACCCTGTCCCAATTCTTAAAATTGAATTTTTCCACAGAAATCCCTTGTCCAATACTCAAAATTGTAATCCTTCAATAAAATTCCTTGTCCCAACGTGAAAATTATAATTCTTTACGGGATTTCCCTGTCCGAATTGTGAAATTTATATTTCTTTACAAAAACTCCCTGTCCCATTTGTCCAAATTATATTTTCACACTGAAATTCATTGTCCCAATTGTCAAAATTATATTCCCTTACTGAAATTTCCTGTTCCAATTGTCGAAATGATATTTTTTACTGAAATTCTCTGTCCCAATTGTGAACATTATATTGCTTTATCAAAATTTCTTGTGCAAATTGTCAAAATAATTATATTTCTTCACTGAAATTTCCTATCCCAATTCTTAAAATTATATTTCTTTACAGAAATTCCCTGTCACAAATTAAAAATTGTAATCCTTCAATAAAATTTCTTGTCCCAAAGCAAAAATTATAATTCTTTATGGGACTCAAAATTGTAATTCTTTATTAAAATTCCTTGTCCCAAAGTTAAAATTATAATTCTTTACAGGAAATCCCTGTCCCAATTGTCGAAAATATATATATGGTAAAAAATATAGTTCTTTACAGAAATTCGCTGTCCCAATTGTCAAAATTATATTTCCTCCCTGAAATTGCCTGTCCCAATTGTCAAAATTATGTTTCTTTACTGAAATTCCTTGTCCCAAAATAAAAATTCTAATTCAATACAGGAATTCCCTGTCCCATTAGCGAAAATTCCCTGTCCCCATTTTCAAAATAATTATTTTACTTTACTGAAATTCCCTGTCTCAGTTATCAACATTAAATTTCTTTACAGAAATTCCTTGTCTTAAACTCAAAATGGTAATTTTTCAATAAAATTCCCTATCCCAAAGTAAAAATTATAATTCCTTGCTGGAATTCTCTGTCCCAATTGTGAAAATTATTTTTCTTTACAAAAACTCCGGAGGAGAAAAGTAAAATTCGGCATATTTAGCGGAAAGTTCATTTGACTTTTGAATTCGTTCTACATTTCCTTCGATCCAAATCGTTTAAAAATGAATACGACTCAATTCGGTTTAATCCGAACCAATTCGAAACAATCCGAACCAATCCGAACCAAATTTTCAATCCAAATGAATCCGAATCAGCCCGAACTCGGATTGAGCCAAACCGATTTTCAATCCGAATGAATCCGAGTTCGCATTGATTTGGATTCATTCGGATTGAAAATTTGGTTCGGATTGATTCGGTTTGGAAGTTCAGATTGAATCGGATTGAGTCGCATAAATTTTTAACCGATTTTGATCGAACGAAATGTAGAACTTTTTTCGGATTAGTTCGGATTAACTCGGATTGGTTCGGATACAGATTCCGGAATGATTCGAATGACTTCGGATTGGTTAGGAATGAATTCCTATCCGAAACTTTCGCCAGAGAAGTCTACGAAACTTTACAATTCGCGTCACGCTTTGCTCCCCCCCCCCCCCACGCAAATGCGTTACGTATATTTCGAAAGGCCCCTGATTGAATTAATAGGCCCCTTTCAGAAATCTGACGTAATTTTGACTTGGGCCCCTAAAGTCTTCTAGGAAATCGTCCCCTTTCACCCGAAAGAGGATCACTTTCCGGATGAACTCTGACTTGAACAGATTTTGGGTCTCTCAGTGCCGCAGGGCGTGAAACAGGCCCAGGGCCGTCGGCCGGATCCGAGCCAAGTTTGTTGCACCTGGGCATTGTTCTTCGAGCTGCGTGACCTTGGCAAGGTCACGCGTTACACGCACGAGCCTTTCCCTCCAGCGTCCCACCCCCCTCCTCGACCAACACTTCTCCTTCACTCAAGCATCGTCCCCCCCCTCCCCCACGCCTACCTTTACAGAACTCCTTCCCCCACCCTTTCCTTTCCCTCAACGCACTTAACTCTCGTACGCATTCGTGAAATTAGTTTCGTTCGTTTCATATTTCTCCCTTTCGGACCGCAAAAAAAGGGTCCGGGACTTGGTCCCAAAAAAAAGGGAATAAAAATTTCAATTCTGAAATTTCTGAACGTTCTGGATTTGGTTCGGATTTGGTTCGAAAAGGGTAAGGGAGGGGGGAATTTTGTACGAAAGTGGGGGAATAATAGGGGATTCAATTCTTTTTAATGCAATTATTGTCCCATATTTAATTCAATATGAAAAGTTTTAAATTCATAGAATTTCAAATTGAAATATAGTGCATTTTCAGCGAAATAGTTTAATTTTGAACCAATAAGATTTTTAATTAATTTTTTTCTGAAAAAAAAGATCTTCTCCTTTCACTCCGCTGGGATTTGATCCACAGAACTTCTCGTTCGAATCCCAACGGAGTGAAAGGAGAAGATCTTTTTTTCAGAAAAAAATTAATTAAAAATGATTTTTAATTTATAACTCCATCTAGCTTTAAACTTAAAAGCTATGTTTTGGAAAACCGTCGACTTTTAAAACCAAAAAGATAAATTTAAAAAAAAAATCATTTTTAACCATAAAAAGATGAATTTTCTACCAATTGGTTGAATTATCAAAAAAACAAAAAATTGATTTTCAACCAAATATTTCAACTTTCAAGCAAAAGGGACGAAGATTTTTCTACTGAAAAAGATTTAAAATCTTGTATGCAAAAAAGATGAAATCTTAACGTAAAAATATAATAATTGATATTTCATTCAAAAAATATTTTGATTCAAAATATATTTTTTTAACAAAATATTTAGGCTTTTAACTAAGGGGATGAATCTTAAAACAAAAAATGAATTTTTAAGAACGTAACTTTATATAAAAAATTAAATAAAAAAACAATTCAATTCTTAATCCGAAATTATGAATCCATAAAAAAAAAAATTAATTTTTAACAAAGTAGTTCAACTTTTGACCAATTAGTTGAATTTTCAACCAAGAAAAGGTGAATTCTCAACGAAAAATGTAATAGTTAATATTCTTATTTTGAATTAAAAACAATTCATTTTAACCAAAAACGAATTTTCAACAAAATAGTTGAATTTAAAAAAAAAAAACAGTTTCATTTTGAACCCGAAATTATGAATTAACAAAAAAAGTTAAGTTTTAACCAAACAGGTGAATTTTTAACTAAAAAGATTTTAATTTTAAATAAACAGTTGAATACATCCGAAAAAGTTCAATTAAAAAAAATAGTTCAATCCTCAACTAAAATATATGAATGTTCAACAAAATACAGGAATTAAAAAAAAACAATTCAATTTTCCACCCGAAATTATGAATTTTCAAAAAAAAAAAATAATAATTTCCAATAAAAAATTTGTTTTCAACCAAATCGATGAGTTATAACAAAATATAAGAATTTTCAATAAAAAATATGAATTTTCAATCATGAACATTACGTTTCTGTAAAAAACATTAATTTTTAAAAACATTGTTACATTTTCAATCTAAGAAATTAATTTTCAACTACAGTGATGAATCTTCAATCAAAAAAATTAAATTTTTAAAAAGTAATCATTCTCAACGAAAAATATAATAGTTGATATTTCAACCACAAAATATTTTCATTGTGAACTGAAAAAAAAAATTTCTAACCGAGAACAATTATCAACTAAAACAGATTAATTTTTAACAAACGACATAAATTTAAAAAAAAAATCATTTTTAACCCGAAATTATGAATTTTCAACAAAAAGGTAAAATTTAAAGCAAACAAATGAATTTTTAACGAAATATTTAAATCTTCAACTAAAAAGATTTTTAATTCAAATAAAAAACAGTTGAATTCATCCAAAAAGTCGAATTTTTAACAAAATAGTTGAATTTCTATCCAAATAGTTGAATTTTGAAATCCAAAATATGAATTTTTCAGAAGAGAGTTCAATTTAAAAAAATTCAGTTTCAACCAAGAAAAATGAGTTTTAAGTCAAGAAAAATGACTTTTCTACCAAAAAATATGAATTGACAATTTACAAAAATGGACTTTTTAACAAAATAGTTGAATTTTCAAAAAAATAAGTAAATTTTCAACAAGATGGTTAAATTAAATTTACAATAAAAAAGTTCACTTTCGACCAAAAGAAAAGACTTCTCTACCATAAAAGATGAGTTTTATACAAAAAAAAAAGAATTTTCAAACATTTGAATAAACTAAAAAAAAACCGTACTTTTAACCAAATAGTTGAGTTTTTAAGCAAAAAAAAAAAGGATTTTTCCGAAGACAATGTAATTGTCACTCAGAAAGTTCAATTTTGAATGAAATATTTATTTAAAAAAAAAAGAAAGATGAGCTTTATACAAAAAAAAAAGAATTTTTAATTCAAAATGACGAATTTTCTATCCAAAAAAATATGACTTTTCACAAAAGAATTGAATTTTTAACAAAAAAGTTTATTTTAAGTCACCAAAGATTTAAGCAAGAAAAATTACTTCTCTGTATGAAAAAAAATCTATTTTCAATCAAAAAGTACGAAACCAAAAAAGATAAATTTTCAATCCAAAAGGACGAATATTCTAGAAAAAAAATATTTTTGAACAAAATAATTGAATTTTCAAACAAATAGTTGAATTTTAAAGGCGAAAAGACGAATTTTTTAAAAATCAGTTGAAGTTACATTCAGAGAAGTTGGGTTTTCAACAAAGAAGTTCATTTTTGACCAAGAAAAAAAAATTTCTATCAAAAAAGATGAATTTCAAATTCAAAACCATAAATTTCCTATAAATATTAATAGCAGTTGAATTTTCGACCAAAAAAGATCATTTTTAAAAAATAATAGAATTTTTACCCAAATAGTAGAATTTTTCACCAAAAGAGATGAATTCTGAACCAAAAATATGTAAGATAACTTTTCAACAAAAAATAGTTAAATTTTCTTATTGGGCCGTCCTAATTCAGTTCGCATTAAATCGAGAGAAACAAAAATTAAAAAAAGGGAAACTTTCTTGAAAATTGGGGGAAAAAGAGGGAATCTTTAAAACCAGAAAAAAACAGGAGAATAGAATCTATAAAATATACTATAAAATCTGTGATATGAATTTTAAACTGTAGTAAATTTGTTTGTATTATGTCTTTGGGAATACAGTAGTAAAAAATAGTGTAGATTTAAAAGAAATTTCAGGACTGTTTAGATCAGTGGCTGCCCGGGGCGAATAAAGATGGTGAGACGGCCCTGGAGTGACGAGGAGACGAAAGAGGTGGAGAGAGAAAGAGAAGGAAGAGGCGGCTCACCTCCTCTCGTCGTCACGCAGCGCGGATCAGCTATCCTCGTCTTCTTCGCTTTTCTTGCGTCTTCCCTGTCGAACGATTCTTGGTTCACAGCGTGGGACCGGAATTGAAATTCTTGACTTTACTTCTGCATGCTTCCTCCCTCCCTCCCTCCCTCCCACCTCCCTTTCGATAAAAAAAAATCATCACAGTATACTAAGGATTACTCGGATTACTACTGATTACTTCGGATTACACGAGCTACCACGGATTAATGGGGATCACTATAAATTACTACTGATTAAAAGGAATTACCTCGGATTACCACCGATTACTAAGTATTACAACGGATTACTCGGATTACTACGAATTACTATTGATTACCAGGGATTACTACCGATTACCACTGATTGCGAAGGATTACGAATGATTACTCGGATTACCACTGATTACTCGGATTACCTCGGATTACTACAGTGTACTAAGGATTACTCGCATTACGACTGATTACTTCGGATTACACGAGCTACCACTGATTACTACAGATTACAGCGGATTACTACAAATTACCACAGATTACAACGGATTAATCGGATTACTACAAATTACTACTGATTACAAGGAATTACTTCGGATTACCACGGATTACTATGAACTACAACGGATTACAAGGAATTACTTCGGATTACCACTGATTACTATTTATTACAACGGATTATTCGGACTACTAAAAATTACTACTGATTAAAAGGAATTACTTCGGATTACCAGTGATTACTTTGTACTACAACGGATTACAAGGAATTAGTTCGGATTGTCACTGATTACTATTTATTACAACGGATTACTCGGATCACTACGAATTACTACTGATCACGGAGGATTACTACCGATTACCACTGATTAGTGATTACGAACGATTACCAGGGATTGCTACAGTGTACTAAGGATTACTTGAATTACTACTGATTACTTCGCATTACACGGGCTACCACGGATTACGACAGATTACAACGGGTTAATCGGATTACTACAAATTACTACTGGTAACAAGGAATTACTTCGGATTCCCACTGATTACCATGTACTACAACGGATTACTATGGATTACTACGAATTACGACGGATTACCACTGGTTACTCGGATTACTATGGATTAATACGAATTACACGCATAACTGCTGATGACTCGGGTTACAACGGATAACTACTGGATACCACAGGTTACTACAGGATGCTACGGATTGCATCGGAATACTCTGGATTACTTCGAATCACGACGGATTACTACGGACTATAACGGAATACTACACATTACAATGGATTGCTCGTATTACTACGAATTACTACTGATGACGAAGGATTACTACCAATTACCAGCGATTACCAGTGATTACGAAGGATTACGAAGGATTACTAGGATTACCACTGATTACGAAGGATTACCTCAAATTACTACAGAGTACTAAGGATTACTCAGATTACTAGTGATTACTTCGGATTACACGGGCTACCACGGATTACGACAGATTACAACGGATTAATCGGATTACTACAAATTATTACTGATTACACGGAATTACTTCGGATGACCACTGATTATTATGTATTACAAGGGATTACTATGGATTACTACGAATTACTCGGATTACCACTGATGACTACGTTTTACAAGGAATTACTACAGATTACTACGAATTACACGCATTAGCACTGATAACTCGTATTACGACGGATTACAACGGCTGATGCCGGATTAGACGGATAGCAAGTGATTACCGCGGATTACGATGGATTATAACTGATTACCATGGATTACTTCGGATTCAGACGGATTACTACAGTACACTGCGAATTACGACGGATTACGACGCATTATGATGGATTACGATGGATTATGATGGAATACGATGGATTACCACGGATTACAACATATTACCACAGCTTACAACAAATTATCCGGATTAAGGCAGATTAAGGTGGGTTACTACTGATTACGTAGGATTACCACTGATTACCACAGTATACCACGGATTACGTCGAATTACTTCTGACTATTTCATATTACACAGAAAAGCATGGATTACTCTGATTATTATGAATTAATACAGATTACGAAGGATTACCACGGATTACCAATGATTACGAAGGATTACTGGGATTTCCATTAACTACTATGTTTTACCGGATTGCTACGATTTAGACGGATTACCAGTGATGACTTGGATTACATCGAATTATCAGGAATTACCACGGAATAAGACGGATTACTACGGAATACTTCGGATTACTACGATTTACTACGGACTACTCGAATTACGATGGATTATCATGGATTACTACAGATAGCTATGGATTACTCGCATTACCCTGAATTACAACGGATTACGTCGGGTTACATCGGATTACACGAACAATCGCGGATTAATCGGATTATTACGAATTAATACTGATTACGAAGGATTACCACGGATTACCACTGATTACTATTCTTTACTTGCATTACTATGGATTACTACGAATTAGATGGATTACTACGAATTATCCGGATTACCACTGATGACTTGGATCACATTGAATTATCAGGGATTACCACAGACTATGACGGATTACGACGGAATGCTTCGGATTACTACGAATCACTACGTATTACTCGAATTAAGATGGATTATTATGGATTACTGTGAATTACTACAGATTACTACGGACTACTACAGATTACTACGGACTACGACGGATTACTACAGATTACTCGGATTACTACGAAATACTATTGATTATGTAGGATTACGTAGGATTACCACTGATTATCATTGATTACTCGCATTACCTTGGATTACGACGGATTTCTACAGCATACGACGGATTACGTCGGATTACTTCGGATTACTTCGGATTACACGGATAATGCCGGATTAATCGGATTATTACGAATTAATACTGATTACGAAGGACTACCACGGATTACTACGGACTACTTCGGAATACTACGAATTGCTACGGACTACTCAGATCACGATGGATTGCCACGGGTTATCATGGATTACAATGGATTAATACGAATTACGACGGATTACCACTGATTACTATTTTTTACTCTGATTACTTTGGATTACTACGACTTACACAGATTATCACTGATGACTCGAATTACAACGGATTACCACGTATTACTACGGACTACTTCGGATTACCACGAATTGCGACGGAATACTACGGACTACTTCGAATTACCACGAATTGCTACGGACTACTCAGAATATGACAGATTACCACGGGTTATCATGGATTACAATGGATTAATACAAATTAAGACGGATTACCACTGATTACTATTTTTTACTCTGATTACTTTGGATTACTACGACTTACATGGATTACTACTGATGACTCGAATTACTTAGGATTACGACGGATTACTATGGACTAAGGCGGATTACCACGGATTACCACGGACTACTTCGGATTACCACGAATTGCCACGGATTACTACAGACTACTTCGGATTACCATAAATTGCTACGGACTACTCAGATTACGACGGATTACCATAAATTGCTACGGACTACTCAGATTACGACGGATTACCACTGATTACTATTTTTTACTCTGATTACTTTGGATTACTACGACTTATACGCATTACCACTGATGACTCCAATTACACCGGATTACAACGGATTACTACGGACTACTATGGACTAGGACGGATTGCTATGGACTAGGACGGATTAAGACGGATTACTACGGACTAATTCGAATTACCACGAATTGCTACGGACTACTCAGATTACGACGGATTACCATGGATTATCATGGATTACAATGGATTAATACGAATTAGAACGGATTATCACTGATTACTATTTTTTACTCTGATTACTTCGGATTACTACGACTTTCCCGCATTACTAATAATGACTCGAATTACTACGAATTACGACGGATTACTACGGACTACTTCGGATTACCACGAATTGCCACGGATTACTACGGACTACTTCGAAGTACCACAAATTGATACGAACTACTCAGATTACGGCGGATTACCACGGGTCATCGTGGATTACAATGAATTAATACGATTCAATATGGAGTACCACTGATTACTATTTTTTACTCAGATTACAATGGATTACTACGACTTGTACGCATTACCACTGATGACTCTAATTATACCGGATTACCCCGGATTACTACGGACTACTATGGACTAGAACGGATTACCACGGATTACAACGGATTACTATGGACTACTATGGACTAGACTGATTACGACGGATTACAACGGACTACTATGGACTACTATGGACTAGAACGGATTACCACGGATTACAACGGATTACTATAGACTACTGTGGACTAGAACGGATTACCACGGATTACAACGGATTACTACGGACTACTATGGATTAGAACGGATTAACCCGGATTATAACGGATTACTATGGACTACTATGAACTAGAACTGATTACGACGGATTACAACGGACTACTATGGACTACTATGGACTAGAACGGATTACCACGGATTACAACGGACTACTATGGACTACTATGGACTAGAACGGATTACCACGGATTACAACGGATTACTATGGACTACTATGGACTAGAACGGATTACCACGGATTACAACGGACTACTATGGACTAGAACGGTTTACCACGGATTACAACGGACTACTATGGACTAGGAAGGATTACGACGGATTACTAGCTACTTCGGATTACCACAAATTGCTACGGATTACTCAGATTACGACGGATTACCAGGGGTTATCATGGATTACAATGGAATGATACGAATTAGCCGGATTACCCTCATTACGGCGAATTATCATGGATATCGATGGATTACTACGCATTACTATGGATTACTACGAATTTTTTTTTTAATAATAAAAAAACTAAGGATTAGGGGGATTAAACGAATTGTCCGGATTACTATATATTAGACGCATTACGACGGATTACGCGGATTATATCGAATTACCCTAGATTACCTGTTATATACAATTTTTCAACCAATTTTTCAATTGGGATTGCTTTTTAATGAAATTGTTGAATTTAAAAAAAAATTGATAACTTTTAATCAAGTATTTGAATTTTCAACAACAAAAATTAATTTTCCACCGAAATAATCTAATTTTCAACGCAGTGGTTGAATGTTCACTTAAAAAAGATAAATTTTTTTACCAAAAATGGAATTGTTACATTTTTAGTTAAAATATTAATTTTTTATAAAAAAAACGAGGTTTCAATAGAAGAGATGAATTTTCAACTAAAATAAAGCATTAAGAAACCAAAATATTAATTTTCAACAAAAAAATGTAATCAACCAAATAGTTGAATTTTCTACCAAATAGTTGAATTTTTATCCAAAAAAATATAGATTTTTAACAGAACAGTTTAAATTTCAAAGAAAAAATTAAATTTTCCAAAAATTGTTGAATTTTCTAAAATTTAGATTATTTTTAACTACATAATTAAATTTTCAACTAAAAACATGAATTTTTAACCGAGAAGATTAATTTTCTATTGAAGAAGACGAATTTTCAACCAAGTAGTTGAATTTTCAAACTAAAAAAAAAATTTATTCAAATAATTTAACTTTTTAACCAATAAAATGAACGCTTTAGAATGTAGTTCAACTTTCAACCAAGCAGTTGAATTTTTAAACTGAATAAGATGAATTCTGAATGAAAAAGTTAATAGTTGAATTTTCAACTAAAAAGATCAATTTTCAACAAAAAATTGAATAGTTATAATTTCAACCGAAGAGATGAATTTTCATCCAAAAAGATGATTTTTTGACCTGGGAGGATTGCTTAACTATAAAAAAGATGAATTTTCAACAAAATATAAAAAATTTTAAACAACCGGTTGAAGTTTTGACCAAAAAAATGAACTTTTGACAAAAAGGGAGGAATTCATGAACGAAAAAGACGAATTTTTTATAACAAAAATTGAATTTTCAACTCGTAAATATGAATTTTAAACAAAAAAGTTAATTCTCAACTAAACAAGTAGTTTAATTTTCTACCAAATAGTTGAATTTTCTACAAATATATTTGAGTTTTCAACCTGAAAATATGAATCTTTAACAAAAAAGTTTTACGTTCAACTTTTAAACATAAAAAAAGGCACAAAAAAAACTTGAATTTTATACCAAATGGTTGAATTTTTTAATTAACAAAGATTAATTTTCAACAAAAAAAGTAATAGTTGATATTTCAAAAAAAAAAAAAAAATTAAAAAAAGACAGTTGGATTTAACCAACAAAAGCGATTTTTTAACAAAATATTTTATTTTTAACGAAAAAAATTAATTTTCCACCAAAAAAGAAGGATTTGAAACAAAATACATGAATTTTTAACCAAATTGTTGAATTGTCAAGTCAAAAAGACAAATTCTCTATAAAAAAGTTGAAATTTAAAAAAAATAGTTAAATTTTCTCTTAAAAAATTACTTTTAACGAAAAAAAACGATATTTCGAATGAAATTATGAAACTTCAAACTAAAAAAAAATTGAATAAAAAGTTCAACGTTCAATCAAATAGTTGAATTTTCAATAAAAAAAATTTTTTTTACGAAGAAGTTAAATTTACTACCGTAAAAAGACGAATTGTTAACATTTTGGAATGAATTATTTTTAACCAAATAGTTGAACTTTCAACTAAAAATAAAAATAAAATATACAATCAAAAATTAAATATTACAATTTTCAGTTGAAAAAATTAATTTTCAGCAAAGAAAAAACTAATTTTTTATCAAATAGTTTAATCAAATCCAAGGCATTTGAAAGAGATGTCAATAATTTCAATGAATGTCAAAAGATTTTAAAGGGTTTGAAATATTTTAGGCTATTTTAACAGATTTCAAGGAATTTTCAACTGATTTTAGTAATTTAAATGATTCAAAACGATTTAAAATATTTGAGAGTATCTTAAAAGATTACAAGGTATTTTCGGAAGCTTCAAAAAGTTTCGAGTGATTTTTAAATATTTAAAATAAATCTTTAGGAAATTTTAAAACATCACGAGGAATTTTCAAGAGTTCTTAAAAGTTTAAAGTGATTTTAAAGATATGGAAATATTTTAGGGAATTTTGTAGGTATTTGTTTTAACACTTTCAAGGGATTTTAAAGGATTAGGAGAGTTTTGGATAATTTTAAAAAATGTTAGGCATTTTTAAAAGATTTACATAATTTAAAGGACTTTAAAAATTTTTGAGAGAATTTGAAAGCTTTTAGAGTATTTCAAAATATTCCAAAGAATTTTCAGTTGATTTCTGTAATTTAATTTATTTCAGAAAATTTGAAATATTTTAGAGTATTTAAAAAAATTTCACGGCATTTTCGAAAGTTTTAAGGGTTGGAAAACTTAGAATAGTTTGAAAGATTCTAAGGAATTTTCAATTGGTTTCTGTAATTTAACTGATATCAGATGATTTTTAAAGATTCTTTGTCATTTTCGAAAGCTTTGAAAAGTTTCAAGTGATTGCATTTATTTTAATAATTTGAAAAAATTCCAAAGGATTGGAAATATTCTAAGGTGTTTTAGAATAATCTAAGGCATTTACAAGATATTTGAATGATTCAAATGAATTTCAACAGATTTTGAAGGATTTGAAATGTTTTAGGGTATTTCAAATGATCCTAAGGAATTTTCAATTGATTTCAGTAATTTAATCGCATTTCAGAGGATATAAAAAATATCGAGTGATTTTATAAGATTTCAACTGAATATATACTTTAAGAAAATATTTTAGAGAATTTCATAAAATTCCAAGGAATTTTATTTCTTTCAATAATTTATAGAAATTTTAAAGGATTGGACATATTGTAGTGTATTTGAAAAGAATCCAAGGCACCATAGAGAATTTCAAAAAAATTAGAGGATTTAAAAACGTTTAAGGTTTTCTTTATGATGCCAATGATTTTTCATTTGATTCCAATAATTTATTTGATTTCAGAGGATTTGAAATATTTTAGAGTAATTTAAAAGATTCGAAGCCATTTTCAAAAGCTTTAAAACGTTTTAAGTGATGTTTAAAGTTTTAAAAGATCTTGAAATATTTACTGACTCCATTGCATTTTTTGTATTTGAATAATTTGAAGGAATTTCAAAGGATTTGAAATATTTGAAGCTGTTTTCAACATTTTTATTTGATTTTAAAGAGTTGAAAAATTATTCAAGAATCCAAGGAATTTTCAATTGATTTCAGAGGATTTTAAATATTTTGGAGCATTTAAACAAATTTAGAGGCATTTAAAAAAAAATTTCAAGTTTCAAGGAATTAAAAAAAAATGTAAAGGATTTGCAAACTTTTAGAGCATGCTAAGAGATTCCAAGGAGTTTTCAATTGATTTGAGTAATTTAATTGATTTCAGAGGATTTGAAATGTTTTTCAGTATTTTCGAAGATTCCAAGCCATTTTCGAAAGCTTTAAAAAGTTTCAACTTTCAAGTAATTTTAAAATATTTCAATTAAATATGTAAGGAATTTGAAAAGAATCGAAGGCATTTCCAAGAAGTTCCAATAATTTGAAGGAATTTCAAAAAATTGTAAAAGATTTGAGAAATTTTTGAGTATTTTAAAAGATGCCAAGACAATTTCTAAAGCTTGAAAAAGTTTCAAGTGATTTTTAAAGAATCGAAGGATTTTTTTTATTGCAATAATTTGAAAGAATTGCAAAGGATTGGAAATATTTTAGGGTGTTTTTAAAAATTACAAGGGATTTTGAAGAGCTTAACAAATTCAAGGAATTCCAAAATATTTTGAAGGATTTTAAATATCTTAAGGTACTTTGAAAGATCCTAAGAATTTTTTAATTGATTTCAGTAATTTAATATCACTTATAGGATTTGAATTATTTTATTGGTTTAGAAGATTCTAAGGCATTTTCAAGAGCTTTAATATGTTTCTCAAAAGATTTCACAGGATTTGAATACGACAAGAGTATTTCAAAAGACTATAAGGAATATTTAATTGGTTCCAGAGGATTTGAAATATTTCAGAGTATTTAAAAAGATTCCGAAGCAGTTTCAAGAGATTTACAATTTTTAAGGCATTCCAAAAAATTTCAAAGTTTTTGAAATATCTCAGGGTATTTTTGAAAGATTTTAGTAATTTAAAGTGATTCAATTCTTCCTCTTTTTTCCTTTGTTACTTATCTGTTTCTAATGAGCCAAAAAGGAGGTAGTTTATAAATCTAATTTTGATTTGTGAATGTATTTCATGCTCTTTTTGCATGAAATTATTCATAAGAAAGTAGACTTCATTTTGATCTCAGATTTAAAAAACGATTCTAAATATTTGAGGGCTTTTTAGAAGGGTTCTTTGAAAATATTTAATATTTCAAGGGATATTTCAAGGGATATTATAATATTTCAATAGATGTTTAAGAATTTATTCACAAGAATTCATGGATTTCGTATGATTTCGAAAAGATTTTCAAATATTTCAAGGTATTACCAAAGATTTTAGGATATCTTACAAGATTCCAAGGAATTTTCACTCAACTCAAAGAATTTGAAATATTTGAGGTATTTGTAAAAACCAAGGGAATTTTTAAGAGCTTCAATAAATTTCAAGGCATTCAAAAAAATTTTAAAGGATTTGAAATATCTAAGGGTATTTTTCTAAATTTCAAGGGATTTTCAAGAACTTTGCAAAGTTTCAAGTGATTTAAAGGGTCTAAAAGAATTTGACATATTTTCGGGAATTTTAACATATTAAAAAGTAATTTATAACTAAAATTTTGAATTATTATGAAATATTTTTTGCTAATTTATTATTTCATGATATTTTAAAAAATTACAAGGGATTTTATCAAATTTTCGAAGATTCATCTGGTTTTGTAGGATTTCAAAAGCTCTCAAGGTTTTTGAATAAATGTCAAAGATTTTAAGAAGTATCGGCACATTTAATAGAATTTCACGAGATTTCATTTCGAATTCACCCTGAATTCATATAAATTCTTTTGCATTCTGCAGCATTTTCTGGATTTTTTGTTTGTTAAATTCACGTAAATTCTTCGAAATGCAGTCAATTCTATGTCATTCAATATAGTTTTTTAAATTTCTTTTTAGTTTTTGTTTGATTCATCTTGAAGTTGGTACTTCATCAAATTCTTTTAAATTTCTTAGAATTTTTCTAAACTCATTTCAAATTTTTTGTTCGAAATATTCAAAAATCTACCATTTGTTTTCAATTTGTTACAATCTGTGCAAATTGAAAATTATCTTTGATTCTTTTCCAAACTTCTAAATATCTTTTACAATTATTCGAATTTTTCTCAAATTTGGATAAAATTCTGTAAAATTTCCTTAAATTATTACAAATTTTTTTCTACATTATTTGAAAGCTAATGAAAGTTTTTGAAATCTTGTTCAATATCCTTTAAAATTATTTTTTTTTTTCGAATAAAATATAAACTGATTTTTACCCTGGAATCTTGAGAATTTTTTTTTTCTTAAAACCTGATAATTCTTGAAAATCTTCTGCATTTTTTGTTCGAAGTCTGCAAAAGTCTATATTTCATTTTAAAATTTTTGGAATATTTTCAAGTTAAAAATAGTTTTTGATTTTTTCAAAACTTCTGATTATCTCCTAAACTTACTCTAATTTTTTCCAAAAGTTTGTTTCAAATCTTCTACATTCCATTTAGAAATTTAAGAAAATTATTTGAAATATCTTTCAATGTTATCTAAAAATTTATTTCATGAAATAAAAAAGAATTTGAAAATTTCCCCGAAATTTTGGTAAATTTACATTTCCTTACATTGTTTCTTAATCTTTTAAAAACTTGAACTTTCTTTGAACCTTTTCAAAACTTCTGAATATCTTTCAGGATTATTAGAATTTTGTCCAAAATTTCGTTAAAATTCTACTACATTCTGCAAAATTGCCCTAAAATCTTTCACATTTTTTTCGACATTTTTGGAAATCTTGTGAAATGTTTTTAAATATTTACCAATTTTAATTGAAAATTATATTTTTTCAAATTAAATATCATTTGCAATTTTCTCAGGAATCTTAAGAAAATTTGTTAATCCTCTTAAAATCTTTCAAAATTCTTAAAAAGCTTCTAAACGTTTGTTCGAAATCGTCAAAAATCTACATTTTGTTAACAATTTTTCAAGTTTAAAATTATTTTTGAATATTTTTGAAACTTCTAAAATATATTAGACTTAGTTTAGTGATTTCACTAATTGAATAGGATTTCAGAGGATTTAAAAAATTTCAATTCATTCTGAAAGATTTCAAATTGTTATATATATTGCAGGAAAATATTTCAAAGAATTTTAGTAGCTTCCAAGGAATTTGTTATTTATTTTAGTAATTTGAAAGGACTACAAATATGTTAGGGCATTTGAAAAGAATCTAAAGCATTTGAAAGAGAAGTCAATAATTTCAATGAATGCCAAAAGATTTTAAAGGATTTGAAATTTTTTGGGATATTTTAACAGATTTCAAGGAATTTCCAACTGATTTTAGTAATACAATTGATTCAAAAGGATTTTTTAAGGAATTTTTAAAGATCAGGAATATTTTAGGGTATTTCAAAAGAATTTAAGGTATTTTCAAGAGATCTCAACAATTTGAAGGAATTTCAAAAAAAATTAGAGGATTTGAAAACTTTTAGAGGTTTCTTGAAGATTCCAAGGATTTTTCATTTGATTCTAGTACTTTAATTGATTTCAGGGAATTTGCAATATTCTAAAGTGATTAAAAATATTCCAAGGCATTTTCGGAAGCTTTGAAAAGTTTAAAGTGTTTTTTGATGCTTTAAAAGGTCTTGCAATATTTTGGGAAATTTCTAATAAACCCAGGGAATTTTTTTACTTGAATAATTTGAAGGAATTTCGAAGAATTTGAAATATTTGATGTTATTTTTTAAATTTTCATTTGATTTTAAAGAGATTAAAAAATTTCAAGAATCCGAGGAATTTTAAATTGATTTCAGTAATTAATTTCAGAGAATTAAAAAAATTAGAGTATTTTGGAAGATTTTAAGGCATTTTTGATAGCTGTAAAAAGTTTCAAATAATTTTTAAAGAATCAAAGAATTTCAATAATTTGAAAGAATTCCAAAGGATTCGAAATATTTTAGGGTGCTTTAAAAAATTGCAAGGGATTGTGAAGAGCTTAAGGAAATTGAAGGATCTACAAAATATTTGGAATTATTTTAAATATCTTAGGGTATTTTGAAAGATTCTAGGAATTTTTTAATTGATTTCAGTAATTTAATGTTACTCATAGGATTTGAATTATTTTATGGTATTTTAAAAGATCTAAGGCATTTTTAAGAGCTTTAAAATGTTTCAATTGATTTCCAAATATTTTAAAAGATTTGGAAACTTTAAGAGTATTTCAAAAGATTCTAAGGAATATTCAATTGGTCCCAGAGGATTTGAAATATTTAGACTCTCAAGGTATTTTAATAAATTTTCCAGTATTCAAGAAAATATTATAAAATTCCACACAATTTTACGGGATTTTATAATATTTTAATGTACATTAAAAAAATGCATTCACAAGAAGTGAGGGATTTTCTAGGTTTTCACAGATTTGTAGAGATTCTTAAATATGTTTTGCAATCAATTTGAATTCGTTTGAAATTCACCATGAATTGTTCCTAATTAATTTAGAATTCTTTCATTATCTCTTTCGAATTTTGTTAATTTACCTGAATTCTTTTAAATTAAGTCAAAAATTCTATTCAATTCAATGGATATTTTTTCAGTTTTCAGTTTGTGTTTAATTCGTCCTGAAGTCTTTTAAACTCATTTTAAATTCTTAAACATTTATTCAAATTCTTTTAAATTCCCTTGTATTTTTTCAAAATCATTTTAAACTTACTAAAATCGATTACATTTTTGGAGTGTTAAATTTTTCCCAATTTATTTCCATTATTTTAAATTTTATCTTTAATTGTTTGTAGTTTTCTGCTTGGAATTCTTCGGAATGCTTTAAAATCCAAAAGAACATTAGTCATACTATTTATGCACATTTTGACTTTAAGTCACTTTTTGGATTAGAAATGAGTCTTGCAGCAAAAAACATCAAATTAAAAACTATTGATTCACACTCACGAGATGTTCTCTGGAAATCTGCTTTTTGACAATTTCGCGTTAAAAATACAATGCTTTCGAATAATTTTCAATTCGACGTTAGGCTGTGGCCGCCCTTAGATTAATAAATTACAAATTCAGGCCTCGGGCTCAACACACTATTGACACTATTTGACACTTTCTTTCAAGCGATTACGTTATTTTGCTACTATTTTGAAAACAATACACTAAAGACACTATTTTCAATTCAAAAACACGAATTTATCAACCAAGATAGATTTTTTAAACAATAAAAAAAATATCATCAAAAGTGTTGAATTTCCAAGCCAAAAACATAAACTTTCAACAAAACTGTTGAATGTTCAACTAAATATTTAAATTTTCACTCAAAAAGATGAATTTTCAATCAAGAAGATAATTTTTCTATCAGAGAAGAAGAATTTTGAATAAAATATGTGCATAAGTTTTGAACCAAATATTCGAATTTTCAAATAAAAAGATTAATTTTCTACCACAAAAGATGCATTTTTTTAAATAAAAAATTAATCTGTCAGATGAAAACAATGCTTCATTAAAATAGATATAAAGAGCGACGTAATGGGCCTTCCAGACGTGACAAAACAGAGAGAGAGAAACAGGAGAGAGACAAAATAGTTCCGAGTTTCTGGATTCAACGTCAAGATCAGTCCCAAAACCAGCGCTAAATCAGGGTTCTACTGTAGTAGTTTAAGATAAAAAATGGATTTTTATTTCCCTATTTTTCAACCAGTATTAGTATATTTCCAGACATGAAAGTAGAAGAACAACACAGTAATTGAAATGATAATAAATAGAAGTGTTTTTTAATAAAGGGAATTATTTAAATGAATTAGTTTGATAAATAATTTATTTGTTTGATAGAAAAATTAATCTATATTTTAGAAGAATAAAAAGACATTAGGTGGGCCTGTAATGTGATCATTTATTATTATTATGCTTATATTGCCACACTTATATTAATTGTCTGAGCCAGTACTTTGGGTCGACGGGTTTTTCTCATTTTCAATTAATAACATTCAAACTGACAGAATTATTCTTTTGAGAAATTTTCTCCCAGAATCTGGTAAAAGTGTCAGTGCGTCTGCATATTAAAGATAGTAATTTTTTAAATAAATTTAAATTAATCTACCTAGAGTCTTTATTTATTTATCAATTGATTTTGTTTGGAAAATTTCCATTATTAATACATTTGTATCCAATTAATATTAAAACAATTTCTAGAGTATTATGACATCAACCTTTAATAATAACAATAAAAAAAAACTTTACTGCAAGAAAAAATGGTTCAAATCTTATAAAGGAATTAGGTACATACTCACGAAAATTAGAACTCAATGAAAAAGTCCTCAAAATAAGCTCACCTGTAACAAAAAAGATTGTTCGATATCAAAATACCTCCATTACCTGCAAGCAATAAAATTTGCGTCAAGAAAATTTCTAACATTGTGAAAAGAAAAATTAAGAATCAGCATTTAAAATAAACAATCTGACAAGGAAAACTAGTTGGGTGACCGCTTCCGATTTTCTTCGTTCTCACATATATGTCAGAACGAAGAAAAAAACATATATGTTGTAACGCTCGAAAACCTAAGGGACACCAGTTTTTCTTATATGCCCAAATTGGATTTTTGGGGGTAAAAACCGCCTTCAAAAGTTAAGGTACTAAATACCCATTTACTTGTTTCGCATACAAAAGCGGTATGTTTCACAAAAAAACTAACTAGAAAAATTTTCCCACAATGAGAGATCAAAAATGTAATTTTCTCAAATTTGTCGAAAATTTTTAAAGGTTGAACTACCCTGAAATAATTTTTTTTTTCACAATAAATTGCCAAACATGAGTAAATTAGGTCAAAAAATTTAGACAAATATATGTTGCTCGCGATAATGGAATAAAATTTACCTGTTTTTGTATTTTCACGGAAAATTATTTTCCAGGAGCTAACCACCCTGAAATACATCTTATGACATCTCCCTAGAGTAAGGTAGGTTTTGGGAACAAAACCAATCAGAAAAATTTCCTCACAGTAAGGCATGAAAAATATGCTCTTTTAAAATTAAAAATATATATATTATAGGGGTAAAATGCCCCTAAATTATTTTTCATTACAAAAAAAAATTGTGGAACAAGAGTAAATTTACGCCAAAAAATTAGAAAGAAAATATATATTACTCGTGATAAATAATAAAGTTGACGAATTTTTACATTTTCACGAAAATTCATTTTTTATTTGGTAAACACCCTGAATTGAATTTTGTTTTGTTTCTCTAAAATAAGCTATAGGTTTTGTGAGCAAAACCAATTATAAAAGTTAGTGTCCTCACAATGAAATATCAAAAATTTTATTGTCGCAAGTTTGTCGAAAAATGTTTAGGGGGGTGAACTACTTAAAAATTTTTTTGATTGCACAAAAAATTGAGAAACTCAAATAAATTCAGGGCCAAGAATTGGGAAAAAATATATTTTCCTCGCGATAATTAAACAAGGTTTTACAAAATAGGAAAAAACGATAAAAAGCCACTAAAACAGCATTTAATTTAACGAACTTCAACATTTTATTTTCAAAAACTTCTGTTTTTCGATCGGAAACAATTTAATAAACATTTTCCATGAGATTATCAAGATTCCTAACATTCATAGTGAAGCAAAATCGTGTTTTTTTTTTCTAAAATTGTAGAAACAAAATTTTTAACCATTGAAAATCTCATTTTTGTCTAACACAACGCCATCTCGGCAGACTAATCTATCGCACCGATTGACACCAAATTTGATTGAAAAGTTTTCAGTCACATTATCTCGGCATATATTTCAGGAATTTTCGATATGTCGAATAATTTTGAAAACTTCACCTTTTACGTCATCTCTGACAAGTTCGTTAAAATTTGATGTCAGTCGGTTAGAAAAATTAGGCTGTACAGGTAAGCACATAATAAAGTTTGTAATTAATAAGGATATAGTATTTTTCTGAAATGAATACCGAAAATTTTTGCATACATTTCTAGGTCAAATTCGAGACAAAGCGTTAGAATATTTAATGCTTAAGCTCAAGCCAAATCGGTTATTGATAATACGTGCTATAAAGGCGTGGAAAATCTCATAATATCAATATGGGGAAATTGTTGTTTTCGAAATAACGAGATTCGCGTTTCTGGGTTTGAACTTAGCTTGCAAGAGATCATTAGAGTTTGCCTGGTAATCTCCATAAAATAATGTTCAGTTATTTGCATTGCATTTCGATGCCTCCCACCCCCCCCTTATCTAGGCACAGTTGTAATATATGAGCTCTGCTTTTTAGTTTTTTCCCCATATTTTACTTTAATTTTTTTTTGTTTCAACATTTTCCATCTGTTTAAATAATTCATTTCTTAGTAACTCACTGGAAGCAACTTTTTTAACGTTTAATCGGACAATTACTCATTGATAGGAAGAAATTGATATTTTTCCGTAATTATTGCAGTAATTCATTACTGTAAAGAACGACATTTTTTGTTAAACAACTATCGAATTGTGTACAACAATTTTTGAAGTTTAATATTAATTTTTAGGGAAATAAGATGAAATTTTTTTTTTAATTTGATCAAATTTGTTGCTTATTGTCAAATATTGGAATTTTCTACAAATAAAAAGAAATTTATACTTCCTCAAACGATTTGTACATATTGATCATGAATAATTGAGAAAAAGACTTTCTTTCAGCTTCCAGAGGAACAATACTCATCATTCTGCAAGGTTGATATACAGAAAAAATTAAAGAAAGAACTACAAAATGACAAAATTCAACATCGTTTTCAGAGAATTAAATCTTACTAACAAAAAAATTTTAATGGCCGATGGGAAAAATTGTTTAAATAAAAATAAATATTAGTCATTGAAAGAATTTGTATAACATTTAGATGTTGAACAATAAGCAACATATTTAACCAAATTTAAAAAAAAAACTATTTTTGTATCGCATTTTCATCGAAATGTGAAATTAGGCTTTAATAAATTGTTTAGACAATTGGATAATGATTTTAACATGAACTGTAGCTCTTATAAAAGAGAAATTACCGCATTTATGACAGAAAAAGATCAACTTTCAACATTTATTTCAGAACAAAGTTCTTTGAACGAAAACAAATTATATGAAGAAATACGAACTTTTTTACAGAATGGGATAGTAATATCTGAATGAACTGGATATTTAATAATAAGTGTCAAAGGTTACCAAATTTAAAAAAAACTAGAGTTTTGTATCTCCATTTAAAAAAAAGTTACAACTAGATAATAATTAACTGTTTAAACCTTTAAATGTGCTAGTAAAAAGAAGTTTCTTGAACAAGAAAAAAATATTTAACAAATATAAAATCAGTTCAAAACTGCTTGGAAACATTTAACTTGTCAAATAAAAATAATTTTTGGCAAAAAACGGAAAAGCCGAGCTTATATGTGACAATTTTGTGCAAATCTGTCAATTTCAGTTTTTTGGGAATTTTCGGGACACGATAAAGGAGCGTAGGCAGCTTCAAAATTGAATATTATTTACCGGAAATTATTCATTGAAGACTCCCCAACAAATTTGGATAGTCTCCCGCAAGCTAAGTTTAAACCCAAAAACGTAAATCTCTTGTTTTTTGCGGAAACCTCACAAAATGGGTCAAGCTTAGTTGAAATTGATTGGGAATCGCGCCAACAATCCGAAAAAGCTGTAATATGGCATACATTTTTTGGTACTGAGCAGCCATTCTCTACTGCAAATCTTTATTGAAAAAAATCGCAGAATATTAGATATTAACCTACCTAATCAGTTTTCATTTTTTGATGTTTGAAAAATCTGATGAAAAGTTTTTTTCATAAAAATATAAGTGTTTGTTCTTTTAAATATTTGATTCAGTAATATTTTAGCATTTAAATTATGGAATATTTGAAAATCGCGTAAATAAATTGAGATGAAATAGATTGAGTTTGCAAATAATTTTTGTTTTTCCATTAAGAAGCAATGGCTTGTAAGATGTAATGTTGTTATAGGTGACTTTTTTATTTGGCATGCATCCCATTTATATAACCCTCCTTCAATTAATATACAGATCCATAAAACAATTTATATACGTTTTCACTAAGTGATTATTTAGGTTGCATCTAAAAAAAAATACGTTTTTTTCGAAAAGTAGTGTATCGGAGTTCTTACCTCAACAGTACACAATACAAGTATAAACAATTCAAACATTTAAACGATTAGTTTTGAATAAAAAATCTGAAACTTTTGCAGCTAGTAATCAACCTCACTGTATAGTGGAAAATGTTGCAAACAGTTTGGAATTTTAATGCTAAAGGAGAAAGAAGGGAATGATTACAGTAACCATTTGAATTTGAGATTGTTCGGCCCTGAAATTATGTGATAAAATATTTGTATTTTACAAAAGTTATAAATATTTAAAGCTGTCAAGTTATCCATTAGAACAAAAGATGAGAATATTGCAATATAAACATATATAGTTGTTTCACTTTGTAAAATGTACATTTAAACAATCTACAGTTAGTTAAATCAAAATTAATTGAAAATTATGATTGCTGGTATTGTTGTCAATCTATTATATTCATTGGAACAATTGATTTAAGGTTTTTGAATGTGTATTTGAAAGACTATTTGAAAACTTTCCTAAAAATTCAATTTCGTATTTTTTCATCAAAAGATATTCTAAAGGCAAAGAGTAAGAATATTTATTACAGTAGATAATTAATTTCATAATTTTTTAATCTTGACCGAATTAATTTCAAATCTGACAGGCAGTCATTCTGAAGGCACAGCATCATTTTTCACTTGAATATGTTTTTTTTTGCTCAAAAGAAATAAGTTGTCATGTTTTTTACGGATTTTACGAAAAAAGTTTCATAACAAAGTTATGAGTGAATTCCCTGATAGCCCTCTTGTGCCCGCGCTTTTGACAGAAGAGACTTTGTTTCAAAACGAAAATTCAAGTTTCATACTAAAACAACAAAAGATACGAAAAATTGATTTGAACAAAAATTGTTTCTATAGTTTGCAATCATTTAGTTAAATTTCCAACAAAAAAAAAGATTATTTCTCGATGCAAATTTGAATAGTTGATTTTTCAACTAAGAAAAATCAATCTTCATCCAAAAATAGACTGGGTCAATTTTTAATGAAAAAGTCCATTTTCAAGCAAACAAAAAAAAAAGAATTCTCAGAAAAATAGTTTCATTTTCAACCAATAAAATGAATTCCCAACAAAGCAGTTCAACTTTCAACCAAGAAGTTAATAAAATTTTCACAAGAGTTCCATAGGAACAGATTCTGGATACATTTTTCAAAAATTTCCGATATCTTGAGTAGTTTCCAAATTATCGACAATATGTTACTAAAGTCTTTTCATCCAAATTTTGTTTGATTTGTTTCGATGAAAACTAGGCTGCTGACGTGAGCACTGGTAACTAATTTAATTTTTTACAATTATTCAACAGTAATTCATTTTTATTGAGGAAAATAAAATATACATCTATAAAATTTGTTAGAAAATGAAGTATAGGTTAAGTTCAGTGAACCTAGCTACTCTTACGTTTTTGAATTTAAATGGAAAAATCCAATCGAAATTGCAATTGTATAATATGGTACCATTGGATTGAATTGAAGAATAAATAAATGTAAGTTAATTAAAAAAGTATATACACCGTTGGTACCGGTAAAAAATTGTCGGCACCGGTAAAAAGAAAATTAACGGCACAGCCATTCTTTTTTTACCGGGTACTAAAAATTATATCTCAAGCATACTCAAGGTACGGAAAGGCACCCTTCTGACTGGTCACAGAAATAATATTTTATCTGTGACCAGTCACAGGGGTGCCTTTCTGCCCCTACAAGACGTTGGAAAAGGGTAGAGGTTTGATACATTATTTCTGTGAACAGTCAAAGGGGGTGTTTTCCTGCCCCCCCCCCATGAGACATTGAACAGGGGTAGGGGTTTAAAAAAGATTATTTATGTGAAAAATAAAATTTAGAAAGCCATATTAGGCATCATTATGATTATTTTTTCACAAATTACTTGGCCAACTTTGATTTCACAAATTCATAGAGTTGTTATTGGCAGATTTTTTGCATCACATATGTTTATCATGTGATTGAGAAAACTTAAAAATAGGTTTCAATATTTGTTTTAAAATATTATTGAATCACCTGCTTATCAAGATGATGCCATCAAGGCAACAATCTTTGACTGACAGTATAGTTGTGAACATGAAGCTTATAGCGTAAAAGTAACATGTCACATCTTACAATCTGATATTTCAAACATAAAAACGAATAATTGAAAAGAGTTTTTACGAGGCAAACTTTCTAAATATGCTCAAAGGAAGCAACACAATTCCTTATGTATTATTAATTGACAAAACAATCTTTCTCGAGCGCTGCAGGGCGCGTATAGTGTTTCTAGCATAAACTAACAATTTATTATCTGTTCAAACGGTCCAAAAATATCCCCTGATTACAAATATCTTGTTTGTTTGCACGAGATTCTGATCAGGTTTTGTTTGCACCATTCTGTTCACAATGTTATTATTTATTAACAAAAAATGTTTATAGAAGAATCTTTTGCATTTCCGAGAAAAAATAAAACTTTTTTGCTTGTTGCAGTTTTTTCTTAGGATAAACCGTTTACATGTTACAGTGTTACAAATAAATAATTTTTGTTTATTACGATTTTTGAGGGGCAGCTGTCTAGACTTTCTATTTGTTAATAAAAAATCATCTACGTCAATCAGTATCATAATATTCCCTGAAACTGTTGCAAAACCTATAACTACCATTGATAACATTGTTTATTGTTCATAAACTCTCTTTTTCTATTTTTATAACAATTGCTATAAATATAATTGGTCAATGAACAGAATCTATTCGTTTGAATTTTTTTATTAATCTTTGACTTAAACTAGAACTTGTTACTCTCGTGAATTTTTTTCGTATGATGAGCCATTACTTATTTACAGCATTAAAAACTATATATTTTTCATAAATCTATTTTTATCATCATAATAATCTTTGGTTACAAAATAAAAATGTTCACTCTCGTGATATTTTCTCGTATCCTGCCAAATTCCTTGGAAATATCCTTAAATTCTATGAAAATTGTTTTTTACATCATTTTCTTTTGAAGTTTTCTAAAAAATCCTCAAAATTGATCCTGAGCTCTTCGAAAATCCTATAGAGTTTGATTTCATTTATTTATTTGTATTTTATTTCTTCAATTAATTCAAATATTTTAGAAAAAGTACTCATCTTGATGTTGATCGGTCGCCGAAGTCAATCTGCCCCAGAAAAGGGGTATAAAACGGATTATGAAAATCGATATCGATCAATAAGTGACAAATACGCATTTCTCACCCAAAACCCTATCGGCATCCATATTAACAAATTATGTGAATTAAAATAAAAAAGTCAATACGTAATTTGAAAATAAAAAATCGATTTATCCACATTAAAACTCTGTCGCCACGGATATCGTAGTCTAAAAAAAAATTATTTAGCTAAACTTATTCTGAAAAATTGAAAAGATTTGAAAATTATCTCATAAAATGAATGAAAATTAGGGGATGAGTGATAAAAAATTCACTAATTGATTTCTAAAATCTCTACTGTAGAATGTTACAGTAATAACGGGCGATAGAATTTTATAATGACTTTGTTGTAATTACTAGAGCAAATTATATTGTAATTATTACAATATCAATTATTTAGCTGCTGTTTGTTTTTGGTACAAAGCAGATTACATTCGAGTATTCAAATGAGTCGTTTATGGCACTAATTGATGTGATTGACCATATACGCTTTGTAATAAATGCACTCACATACGGTTAACTTCCGGAAAGGGGAAGCACATCTAAAGCCAAAGGACCGGATTTGTCAGTCGTTAAATTAGATCAGGGTGCAACGAGATGCTCAGTTGATTAATTATTTACACCAAACTACCACTGCATTCGTCGCATTAATTCCAGGAGAAGAAAGAGGGGATTGCCCTCTGCGATTTGTTTAAGTAGGCTAATTTCATTAAATTTTATTCAACTTTAATTCAATTAGGCGCGACGAGTCAGACAGCCTCAAGTGGAAGCACGAGTCAACTCTAAACAAAGGCTCTTTTCTTGTCTAACAATGAAATCAATTATTATTTTAGTCTAGCAATATTATACTCGCACAAAGAAATTAGAGGAATCCAGAAGAATGGAAGGAATTGAAGAAATTCTATGAATTTATATTATTCAAAGAATTTAGAAGATTTTAAGGAATTCAGCAGATTTATTGAATTCAAAGAATTTCACGAATTTCGAATATTCAAGGAATGTACGGAATTCAGATTACTGAAAGATTTCAGAAAATTCCGAACATTCAAGGAATTCCATACATTTTAAGAATTTAAGGGATTCAGAGAATTAAAAGAATTTCAAGAACTAAGAACATTTCAGGAATTCAGATAATTCAGGAAATTTAGGATAATCGGAATATTCAAGGATATCATAGAATTTAGAGAAATCAAACATTTCAGAGGAGTTAGGAATTCATGGAATTTTAGAAATTCAGTCCATGCAATTGAATTCGAATATTTAAAGAATTCATACTATCCAATGATTTCAGGGCATTCAGAGGATTTCAGGGATTTCAGAGCGTTAAGGGAATTTAGAATATTCCAGTAGTTTAGGGATTTCAGAAAAATCAAGGATTTCTGAAAATTTAAGGAATTCAGAGATTTTTAGAAATTCAAGGATTCCAGTTAATTCAGAGAATTTCAGAGATTTCAGAGCGCTTAGGAAATCGAAGGAATTTCACAAATTTAGAATGTTCGAACAATTCAGGGAATTCAGTATATTCAACGATTTTAGGCTATAAATTTGATATATATATTTTCAATTCAAGATTGTTTGATTTGAAAAAATTCTTGTTCGAAATAATTTAATGATAAAAGGTTCAAGCTAAAAGCTGATTGAGAAGATTTAAAAAAATTTTATTTACAGTTTTTAAAGATTTAAAAAGGGAAAATTCATGACTTCTACAATGTTTGAAATTATGAAATTATGAAAACCCTATTGAATGAAAAAAAAATTGAAGAAACATAGTACATAAATTGAATATGGTTCATTTTTAAATTGTGAATTTGATTTGTTTTCAGTTTTAAATGCTTGGTCCTGAAACTATTTAAATTTGGAGACCTGAAAATAAAAATTTCTCTACAATTTTGAATAATTTAAATGTGAAAGTCAGTTACCACGATGTTAATTTTAAAATATTTTATTTCGGAATAACATTTTACTCAAAAAATATATTAGCACAAAAAATACAGAAGCAGTGAATTAATAACTATTTCTTATCTTCGTAAGTGAAACGGAATTTGGATCAGTTTAAAAAACCAAGTAACCAAAATACAGTAAACTTCCGTTTATTTTAAGGACGTCTTATTTTAAATTTCACTTACTTTAAGCCCTCTACACGCACTTATTTTAAATTGCGCAGTTCCATCATCTCCCACCACGGTCCCTGTACACTCTCCTCCGCGTCAGTGGATGGCCAATAAAAAAAAGAGGCCTGAAGAGCGCCCTTGTTGGTTTAAATTGATTATTTTCTTACGACGTCATTGGTACTCTACCTCAAATTTCGTATAGTCGAGATCTTTATAACGTACCTTTACGTTTCGGATATTTTCTCCAGAAATTCGTATCCAGTTGCAGTACTATGTACTAACAATCCTAACGGCTGACATTTCCGCTCACTATTCCGCGAAATATTTGCGTCGTTTTTTGATTCTGTAATATTGATTTTTAGTTGGCAAATTGTCGTACGCCAACAAAAACGACTTTTTCAACTGCGCAATAAGCCGAGACTGCCAGAACCGTTTTCATTTGGAATGCATTATATTGCGTAATACGAGGGTTGCCTTTTATATTTTGAGCCTGATAATGAAAAGACAATAATTGATAATCGAAAATGGCTTCATTGTTTTTCAAAGTATTCTCCCTGAAACTCAACACACTTTTGCATGCGCTTGAACCAATTTTCGAAACATTTTTTCCACTCCGATTGAGGCACCTCCGAAACATGCATTTTGAACGCATCAACCGCTTCTTCAGGCGTCGAAAAACGTTGACTGTAAATGTCAAAATTTTAACGTGAGTACCGCTGCTTTTAGGTTAGGTGTCTTAATAATTCGCTTAATTGAACTTTACCACTTAAAACCCAGTATGATTTCTGTTTACCTGGAAAAAAATATTATGCTTCATCATTAAGAATTGAGAATTACTGCCATAATTATTTTCAATAAGAGTTGTGAAGAATTTGACTGGCAGAGCTCTGAAATTGTCGCATCCAGCATGTTTATGAAAAAAATATTTAATTAAGTAAATAAATTATTTTTCTCAGTCATTATCCGATTGATTTTATTGATAAACATGTGCACAACAGAATTAATGATATTAAAAGTAAAAATAATAATAAACAAATATTGAAGATTATAATAGGTTTAACACAGTAGTTTTATCTTATTTTCAACGATTTTGCAATCAATGTTAGGAAAACAAGTTTTGTACATGAACAGAGTTCCGTTCAAAAGTAATATGATTGTAAAATTTAAAAAATGTAAGTATGAGAAACTAGATAAACAATGTGCGATTTGAAAATAAAAATTTTAAAACATACAATCACACATCGTTAGGATTTCAATTAGGATGATGTCAAGATACTTTATCATGAGAGAGAAAAAGAGAAGATTCATGAAGATGTTGTTTATAAAGAGAGAGGATAACAAAGCTATTAATTTAAAAAAGAATCTCTCAAGATATAACAAAGTTTCGGATGGGGTTATTATTATTATTATTATTATTTGGATATATTGATCTTTGTTATTGACATTGAAGTCTTGGGAAATTAGAGTTATATACTTATTCAGGCAGAAAATCTTAAAAGTTAAAATTCTGCACAGTATAACGATCGGTATACCATCGACAGTGGAATGCTTCGTGCAAACAAGAACGTAGATAAACAGAAGGAGGCTACAACGCACGAGGTCGGCGAAAAAGGAGTTGTTCGCAAAGATTCACCTCAACTGGTCCCAAGTCGCGTCGCCCTGTTGAAAGTGTTTGCACACGTCCAGTCCGCTTCGCTGCACTGAGATAGCCGTCACATATTCTGGTACCGATCTAAGAGTATCTGCAAGACATGTAGAGAAGGGCTTCCGCGCGTGATCATCGGGTTCGGCAAGAAACCGGAAGCGGTTTAAAGGATCAGTTTCGATGACCCTCAGGGGGACCTACGTGACCCAAGATTTTTCGAGGTTTCTCTATGTATTCCAGGGTTGTATTCGTTGAGCCTACTAAAAATTACAGTTCAATACAACTGCTTCATTAGTTCAAAGCTTCAAAATCAATAAAAGAACAGAAAACAGCGTCATATGAAGTTGGGTTGTTATGGTTTGATACTAGGGCTCACTCTACATAGTTAAAAGATTTTTCCCAACAGTTCTCCCTTTTGATTGTTGTGTTTTCGAATAAATATAAGAGTAATCAATTCAACAGTCATCGACTTATCCTGAACAGCAATCAGACCGTCGGCTTCCGGTACTGAAGAGCGCGGCATTCCATTCTTTATTTCTGTCAAAGAAAAGTGCAAGCTTTTGTATTTACCGATCCAAGATAGCCGTGCAATCGTCATACCGACAATAAAAGACTAATCCCTCAGCTATTCGATAAACTTTACCGCAACCCCGCTCTACTCCTCTATCATTCTGGAATCAATCGTTCTTTGTAGAACTTCTAGAACTCAGACATTACGCCACAACCGATACAGATTTTTCGAATTGCCATTTTTCCAGAGAATTTCTACCTCGAAAAAGACGAAAAGACCTTTCCACAATATTTTTCTTCCTCATGAGTCTCTGCTGTGAACGACAAAGTCACGGATTCGACGAGATTCAATATTTGCCGAAGAGAGATCTCCATCGGATGTTTCTCGTGAAGCAGTCGAACGAAGGTTTTCATAAAGTCTCGTCTTCAAATTCAAAAGCGGAAACCCTGGAGACTGTTTGTCAAAGGGCCTAGGGCACGCTGATCAAACGTTGAGGATATTCTCGCAGAAGAAATAAGAGTTACGAAAAAATTATCTTATGAACTCCTGATTATGCTAGTTGCATATGTTCCAAACAGTTCATTGTAAAGCCGGACACGATCATCACCGATGCCGATGCTATTTGTCAAACAACATTGAAGCTTCTTTGAAAATTTAAATACACGCTTAAAGAAAGCAATTGCGCAAGACTACGGAATAAAACGCCGACTATTTCCACTTGTTTCGAAAACGATTTTGAAATCAGTAATAAATTCTGCGTAAAAATATTCAGACTGTCTAGAGAGATATATTTTTTCTTAAAGATAGCATAAGTATGTATCTCATATTGAGATGTTAGGTGAAGTAACATTAAGATAACAAAATGTAAGTGGCCGCTCAAAAACTACGTGACACTGCCGGGGGAGGGGGGTAACCATTTCTGACGTAGGGAGGAGTGGTTTAAGCAGAATCTGACATGATTGTTTTTAGTTGAAAATTCAAGAACTTACTTGAAAATGTATGCATTTGGTTGTAAATTCGTCTTTTTTGGAAAAAAATTTTGAATAGAAAATTTGTCCTTTTGTATTTAAAATTTAACTATTTTCTACAAAATACATCTGTTTTTGGTTAATCCTTAAACTTTTTTGTAAGAAAATTCGATCATTTTGTTAAAAATTCATATTTTTAGGTCGAAAATTCAACTACTTGGTTAAAAATGTATCTATTTTGTTGAAAATTGGTTTGTTTGAAAATTTACCTGCTTTGTTTAAAATTCATCTTTTTTATATAAAAATTGTTCGTTGAAAATTCATCGTTCATCTTTTGCTTAAAAGTTCAAATATTTTATTGTTAATGCACCTGTTTGGTTGAAAATTAATTTTTCTGTGGGTTGGTTTTTCATATATGTGACGTCACCCTGGGGGGTTCAACCTTTGTGTGATGATCTGTGACGAAAAATGGGAGGGTTGGAAAAAGTGTTTAAAATAGAGTGACGTAGTTTTTGAACGGCCCCTGAGTAGAGAGAATAAAAATTAAGTATACACCTTGCAAAGAATTGCTATTTTTTATATTATGACTCACACTCTCAACTCATCTCTAATCAATTGTCAATATAAATATCTACCTTTAAAAGCTACGAAGAAGGATTTCCAGAATATAACAAAAGATTTTTCACGTGCCACAAAGCACTATATCGGGGAAAATGACGTTTTCGTAAAAAAATTTGAAGTTGAAACGAATTGAAGAATTATTCTGATATCACTGATATTGCTGAACATCAAAGGAGCCATCGTAAGAAAAAAATTAAAGAGAGATCTATCGCCGGACGCGTGTCGCTCGCGCAAAGGTGGCCCATTCTGCTTGGCGCCGCTACGAGTCCAGTAAACACGAACGAGAGTCAATAAGTCATAAAATCCAACGCCTGATATCCGCCAACGCCAATGGTATTCGCTCCTATTCTGAGTTCAAAGGTTGATTTTTACAACTTGAGCTGCTCATTGGTAATTCAAAAGTCTCATTTAGAACAAAATAGTTTCCGACATTCCTAAAGTTAGGACAATCAATTGATCACAACATTCGCTTGTCATGTTCATAAAGTTTCCAGACATCAATTAGGATTAGAATATAGACTTTGGAAAAACCAATTTTCACGATTAAAAAATATGTAAATGAAAGAAGAAAAAGCTGAGTATTCATAGAACATTAGAAAGAGCTGTTAATTGTTTACTTTCAGTGAAAAGAAAGAGATTCGAAGATATATAGTTTTTGATGAAAAGAAAGAAGGTTTATTTTGAAGCGATTCTAAAAGAAACATTTCTCAAGAACCTGGTAACACTTCTCGACGACCACTTGGAAGGAGGAAGATTGTAACAAAAATAACAATACTCTTCTTTGAGAAGTCGTCACTTCCTTGAAAATTTTCGGCAAAACCGTTTGGTCATGGGGAATAATTCCCTTTGAAGGTGAGAAAAGGAAACCATCAGACCACACGAGTCGGTTCTCAATTGGCTGATATCAAGGAGCAAGGGACATATTTGCTTTTCTTTTTCACGGTGTATATTATTCTAACTAAGTCCTCTCAAGTGGTGAGGATTTGAAAGAAAAAGCAAACTCATTTCTGTCCGCTACCGCAAGGATACAATAGTTCATTCTCATTAAGGTGGCTCAAATGAAAAACAGTTTCTTTTTTATTTGACGAGCAGCCCCCTAAAAACTTCCATTTGATACAAAAATAACTTTATTTTCTCACATTTTTTGGATAACGGTAAGTACGTTCCCACGGGGGTTGCACCAGCCCCAAAGTTGAAAATTCGTACTTCCTCATAGGATATATAAAAAAATTCATGTTATTACTCTACAATTGGGCTTAAATTTTGTATAAATATTTATGAATCGTGCGGCATTCGAAGAAAAATATTCAGAACCTTAACAAATTGGCATGAGTTGCATGAGAAGGTTTTACAGGGTAGATGGAATGTGGTGGGAAAAGAAAAGTGTGTGGTGGAGGAACGACAAGGAGCAATAGGGATATGTGTGGGTATATGGAAGGGTTGAGTTAAGCGAGGCTAAGGGTGAGTGAAAGGAGAAGGGTTAGAGGTTGGCTGAAAGATGCAAAAGGGTGGTTGATCGGAGAGAAGATGTAAAGGGGAAATGGGAGAAAGAATAGTTAGGCGGCGGGATGATGGAGAAGGCGGTTTTAGAAGGTTTTAGGGGTTAGATAGAAGGTGATAGAAAAGGACAAATGTGAGGGCAGGAGGAGGAGAAAGGAAAATGGGGATACGTGTGAGCGTATGGATAGAGGAATGGGAGAGAGAATTAGTAAGCGGTTAAAAGAGAAGAGGGGTGAGTGGAAGGGGAAGGGTTAGAGAATAGACGATAAATGGGAAAGCGAGGTTGAAAGAAGGGAAGATGTAAATAGGAATGTGAGAGAGAATAAGTAGGCAGAGGAGGAATGGAGTAGGTAGAGGGTAAACGGATGAGAGGGGGTGCAATTTTTTAGGAGGTAGATAAAATGAGATGGGAAAAGAAAAATGTGTGGGGAGCGGGAACGTAGAGGGGAAATAGGGATTCCTGTAAGTGTATGGAGGGTTTGAGCGGAAAGAGGAGAGATATGAGTGAAAGCCAAATGGTTATAGGATGATTGATATTAAACAAAAAGAGGGTGGAAAGTGAGATGAAAGGGAGAATTGGTTTGAGTGGAAAGAAGGGAGTGGTGACTATAAGGGTAGAAGACAAAGAATAGATGGGAAGCAGTGGGTGAAAGAAAATAAGATGTCAAGGGGAATAGGAGAGAGAATGAATAGGTGGAGGAAGAATGAATGGGAAGAGGGTAATAAAGAGGGAGAATAGAGATGGGTGTGAATTTATGGAGGGTTTGAGTGAAAAGAGGGGAGGGGTGAGTGAAAGGGGAAGGATTAGAGGACGGAGGATAGACGGGACGGGAGGGTAACAGATGGGCAGACGTAAAGGGGAATAGGAGTGGGAATAAGTAGGCGGAAAGGGACTGATGCTCGTCGAGGGGAAGGGCGGGAGGATCAAGGATGAAGGATGAAGGATTCATGAGAGGAAGGAGTTTTTATCGAAACTTACATTTGATTTGAGATAATAGATTTAATTAATCTAAGAACCTCTTTCTCGTAAGCGCGTGACGCCTGCTTGAAATCGTTTCTGCTGTCATTTTTATGCAAAAAAAAATTAATTAAAAATATTTAATGCGTAGATACGATTTTGTAACTTTTTGGGGATGTATACCATTTCATTCACTCTAATTCTCGCTCCAAGTTAGATTCGCAAATGATTTTCTGAATCTAACTTTACGTTTTCAGAAGTGTTAGTGTGATGTTGAGAAATGTCGCAAGTTTCCGGAAAATAAGGAAGCATGTTGTAAAATCCATCGAATGTGGAGTACATGAGCCGTATACAGGAAATGAACAACACATTAGTCAAAGGCAGTTTACGTAGCTACGTCGTATTACGGCATCGTCCACGCGAATGGCAACCTCGTCCTCTAGTATTTGTGAGCTGTCTACCAATTTGTTTCAGCGCTTGACAAATGCATTGGTGCCAGAACGGGCTAGTGATAGTAGTTGGGTAAACTCGTCTCCGACGACTAGAGAGCGAGGGAGGAAAAATAGAGCGTAGAAGGGTTGGTGGATGGGATATATCACAGCTGAAAAGAGAGTATGTTGAAAAGAGAAAGGATGAGAGGGAAAATAGGGAGGTCGAGGGTGGCGGATGCGATGGAGGTGGCGGAAGCGACGGCGGCGGTGGTGATGCCAGTGCTGGAAATAGCGAGAGAACTGAAGAAAACCGGAGAGCTACTGCCCGGATTTGGGTTACTAAACTGTAAACAAATTCCGACTTTTTGTTCTATCGATTATCGATTGGTCTCGGGTGCAGATACCTCTCTTCTGAGCAACTCACTGCACGAAAACCTACTTTGGGGACACATCGACGACGTGGAGTCTCCTTACGCTAACCGACAACAGATTCTTCAGTTTTAATTCAAAAGAAAATAGTTTATGGAGGTCTTCCTCCTAACACTTGAATTTAATGCATCACATTTTTTATTCAGTGAAAAGTTTTCAACCCAGCGATTACGTTGTGACCGTCCCGGATAGGTGCCCATCGATTATAGAGGACCCGTCGTCTTTGAATGGGTTTGGATAGAAACCTTGAATGGACTCAAGCTGCTACAAAACTAAAAACTAGAAGTTATTTTCTCTAGCAGAGTAGAATCGTGAAATTTATTTGATATGAACGTACCTGCTCGAATCATCATCGAATAGAGATCTCTTGAGATAAGCACAGCAGGACTCTGTCCACGTCTTTGATTCCCCGAGTAGCCAGTTGCGTTCAGGAGGATAAAGCCATCCTTAGGTGACAGGTTCTAAGAAATTACCATGCTATAAAGAGCTCGGAATTGTTAGTGTTTCTCGTCACTTCATCATCGACAGTTGAGTATTTCCCTTGGTGCATTGCTACCTATGCATCTTGGTACCTTGGTACCTTGGTTAATTCCTTTTACAATTCCATCACCCTTTCTGCGAATTATTGAACGCCAACGCAAGAGACAACGTCATTGGATTGGAAAAGGAACAGGGAAAAGGTATAAGCAAGCAAACACGATAGAATCGCATCTGTGGACACCTCATTCGCGATAAATATAAAATGCAAATTCGCCCATGGTCGTAAAACGGCATGATTCGGACACGCGAGTTGAACAAGGACGATCAGGTGAGGGGGAAACGAGCAACCACAAATAGTAGGAAGAGGGGCAAGCAAGGAGATCTCGAAGTAACATACACTTTTTTGTGGCAGAACGAATCGGATTGGTCGAACAGAACGTGCCGTGGATCTCACGCTGGGTAAAGCATATCTTAATTGTAGGGAGAGGATGCGATATGGCCCTCGATTTGTCCCGCCTGGAGTACGAAAAGACCCGGTCTGCGACACGGGACTCTTCCCTAATTGCATCTCCTCTAATGGATGATCGTTCGTGTGAGGTCGAAGCCCTTCCAAAAGCAGCCTCTTGTTTTCGGAACAAGTTTATCTTTCTTCGTATGACGTAAATCGCGGTATCTTGTTCACTGTACGCCGAAAAAAAGATGTGGCACTGTGTACTGTATTTTATTGCTCAATATGGACTAACCATAAATTAGCATTACAAGTCATTGTAAATTATACAATATAGAAATGGCCATAAAAACATCAACTTTGCAAACACAAATTGAGATATGCAACTTTTTTCTTGTAATACTCTAAATCCTAAATATTTCTCTTCTTTAAACAATATTTCGTCTGTTGCTTCTCTTTTTTCAAACCAGGCCTTGGACTCACATCAGAGATCAAAAAGTTCATTAAAAAATATTGAACTTATATTTAAATCACGCAAGCCTTCTATCGACTAGAATGCTTTAAAAAATTAGAATTTTCTAACAATAGGTAGAGATGATATTAATTTACTCTTATAATTTTTTTACAAATAGTATAATGCAATTAATTCTCGTGAAAAATGATTGAAGTTCATAAATCCCATTCCTATCACCCTTCCCTATATTTTCCGTTGAGACGATTTTCCGATATGCATATGTTCAAATCCAAATTTAGAAAAAATGGTTTTAACTAGTCAAAAACTAATCAATTATATCAATCAAACTAATCAAATCTATTTTACAGAGCGATCTCGTGAAACCTCGAAGAATTTTTGTATTCAATCTTACTTCGATTTTAAAGGGGTGGTACTGCGGTGTAGTACTGCGCGCCAGTTATAACTAGTTTCTACAAAAATACTCTTGATAACTTCGTGTTTCGACTACCTAAAACTAGTTTTGACTAAATTCGGGCTTTAGCGGTAACATTATATATATTTTACTGCATGAAATAGCGGACATGTTATTTTAGACAATTAGCGAGGAAGTTCGAAAATATTTGTAAAGGCAAAGTGAAAAAAATCATTTCATTAGCAGACAATGTGATATAACAGTAATAAAACTAGTATTAGTTGTATTTTTCTAAATAGTGTCTAAAAAAAAGTGTCAAAAAGTGACAATAGTAACGTGAGTCCGAAGCCTGCTGACAAACACTTCCTCATTTTCCCTCTCCTTGTGCATATCGCCCCTTGTTCTCATGACAAGATCGCTCCCCCATTATCTTGCGTTTCAGAGCAGAAGAGAGCTTCATCTTTAGGGGTCGTTTAGTACGCTCCACGCGTTTCAAGCATCAAGACCTGTAAGAATAAGACTCCCTGTGAAGCAGTTGCATCCTTCCGCTCAGCATGCGGTGCATTGTGATGCATTCGTTGCTTCTCGTTCACTTTCGCTCTCTTTGATGGCCTCACCTCTTGCAAGAAGAGAGGACTCGAACTAGGTTCAATGGTTCGACCAAATGACTATTCAAATAAGTGTGCAGTATTTCCTTAGTCCGTGGCGTTTGCTGTATATGAAGCCAAATGGCGACCTTACTAGGAGGATAATCCGCTTCGCGGTTCGGAACACAATAGTCCAATGCTGGAAGAGGTGTTGTCACTCTTTTCTAAACATCATTCTGTTAAATGAAAATCCATTTCCTTCCTGAAAGAAACCGCTCAAGCCAGTCGCGAAGAAGTTAAAGTTGAACCAACGCTAGTTCATAGAGAGCATCTACTACTAATTCCCAATAAATGTCCATTTATAAAGAAAATAAATAATTCTCAGTTCCCCAGTAGTAGAATCCTAAAACCTGCAGCTTTAACTAAAATTTGGGCCAATAATGCTAAGCCAATAACAAACACTCATTGTTGAATATCTCTGGAATCCTGCAATACAATTGAGTGAAAAGGGGACGTCAAAGATTTCGAGCTATAAGCTGATTAACTCGACCACCGTTTAACGCCCAGTGATATAAACTCAAAGATACACTACCCATACTCTACTTTCAATAGTATCATTTATTCAGCTGTGCACGAACTGGCACAGTGCTGCCAATTAGACCTAATCTCCTCTTTATGTGTTTCAACATCCTGTAATGAACAAAAGAACAATTGACTCTGTAGAAGAAAATCAATAGACAGGCATCGTTACTTAACTTGCGCTCAATTCATCATCACAAGCGTTCATTGCCAATAAATGTTTGGTAGGTATTAATGCACGCAGGCTATGATTACTATTCATTGCGATCTCGAATTTATGAGATGGTTCCGTAATGGGTAGGTATGTACGACTATCGTAAGCGAACATGTGCACAGAATAAAATGAACCCTTCAGTACGCATGATTCTTCTCTGACAATTTGCAACTTGACTGATTTATGGTCAAGTCGAGTTCTTACAAAACTTCCTTTCCGAAGACTCAATTGTATCGGTCGGCGAAGTAAAATATAACTTCATCCTCTGTTTGATGCACATCATGACAAGTACTTCCAATAGAAAAATCGTAAACGACAAATCGAAAGGAGCCAGAATATAAAGTAATTGATATGCAAATCCGTAATCGCTATTTCTCTTGCCTGATTTTGACTTGAATATATTTTCTTCGGTCTGTGGAAAAGCAACTGGTCGGACCTCCCAGTAAGATGGGAAACACCTACCATTTCGCGTAAAATAACTCACAACTCGGCTGGAAATTCTGGAAACAATTGGCTCGCTGGGTGGATACAAATGGCAAGATACCATGAGGATAGAGAAGGAAGGCGGAAAACAGGAAAGATGAAAAGAGAAAAGGATTGAGCTTCCCATTACTCCGCTAACAAGGGACCACCACGAATTTATGTGTTCCTGAAAAAATCTGCCGCTACGAAAACGCTTGACGATATAGCAAAAAAAATGTTGGGAGCGTGCTACGCGGCTCGCGCCATTTGGTCCCCTTAGTTTTAACTCGAGACTCGACTAATAACCTGGACTCTTCTAAACTAATAAAAAGGAGCTGGCCAAACACAAATCCTGCAGCGCCACTCTGGCGCGCGTACTTCTGCGCCCTCGGCGTAAATTGCCTAATTTAGGCGAAAGGCCAGACTGGTTTCCATTCCTTTCTCGACATCTACGTACATTTCGCTGTGGGATAATAAGAGAGTTTCAAGATTGGCCCGCTCATTAGGCTACCAGTGGTAAGCACTTGTGACTAACACTACCCAACCCTCAATAAAGGACCTCCATGTTCGCCCAATCCAAACGGGAGATTTTTAAAGAACCTTTTCATTTTCGAATAATGCTGCGGTGTACTATAGAAGTATTTATTTGTGCTTATTTTATGAGCCCTTGCCTTCCTTACAACCAAAAAGTTTTTTTTTTATCATAGAGGGAGGGTTTTCACTGAGAAAAATAAAAAACTGTTAATTTCAATAGTGTTCAAGCTGATATTTTTGTCTTACCAAAAATCCTGTTTCGAAAAAATCAGAGAGTCTATCAGAAGGACAATCAGTGTATCTTGTTGCAACAAACAATTTTACAACAAACTTACACAATCAAGGTTAAAAAGATTGGAATTTTATAGATCGCGCAACTGGCGCGGTACCAGGCCAGTAATGATAACATCCCTGTGCCAAGCTTACAGTGTGAACGATACTGGACCAGTAGTAATTGTACTTGGCCAGTATTTATAGTACTGATCCATCATCGTTCATATTATTAACTGGTACCACGCCATTTTTTTGTCAGTAGTAAGTCAGTGCAGAATATAGTTATTATTAGGGATTTTTTCCAGTTCTGGGGTGCTCTTACAATTTCTATATAGGATGTTATATTCGTATTTGCAGTATCAAAAAGTTGTTCTCATATGAACTAACTAAACAATTGGTATTCATCGCGGATAAGATGGCTTTTTTCGCTTTTTTCATTTGGTGTACTGCTCCACAGATACCCTACAGTTTATAATTAACCCTACACTACAGTCGCTAATGACCCTAGCATTTGATGGGACTATAAACAATCAATTAATAAAAAAACGTAAACCGCTTTTTTTATAAATCGGTATTTGGTAGGTCATGAAAGGTTCATAAATCAATTTATGAGTTTTTCAAGAATTGAACACCAGTAATTAATAATAGAATTGGTCTAATTATTACTGAAAATAAATTACTTATCCGCTTTTAAACTTTAATTTAAAAAGTTCGGGAATTCTTTCTGATGATTTTTTCTCATATCAAAGACTTCAAAACAAGTTATGGCGTTTTTATACGAACGGAGCCATCTATTAAAACTTATTTAAATTCACGCAATTGGAAAAAATGCAAGGATAATTGTTATCCAACATTTTTCATTTTCCCTTGGTGGCGGCGCTTAGTCGTCTGACCTATTTTAATCGGCAATCATTTGACTGTTACCATTCGCAAACATTGTATCTACAGTATTGATTCTGGAAAAACGCATATGCAACTTAATGGCTTCATCTTGGAAAGTCAGAAACAAAAATCTACTCAGCTGATGAATGATGTGAAAGAAATATTTGTATTTGTATTTATTCATGAAAAGTTCCTAGGGCTAGGTAGACCTATAAGGAACAGGTGATACATGTTACAATTAAAAAGTGACGGTGATCAATATGACGATAAAAAAAAAGGGATTTGAGAGAAGTAAAGAAATAAACTAGGATACACATAATTAGATGTGGTCTGTTACGAATAATACTGTAAGTATACATACGCAAATATACATGCTTAAGAGTGAATACATTCATGTGCAAGCTTATATATGTTTTAAACTCAAGGATTTAAGTGTTACCAATGTGTAATTTCAAGGGTAGGATTTGAAGTGTTAAATAAGTAACCAAAAAGGATTTTTCTAAATTGAAATTGTGCTTATAGCTAGTTTATTCCAAAGGCGAGCACCACGAATAACAAAAGACCTTTGTATTTTACACGTGCGGTGTGACTGCATTTTTAGTACTGTTTTCCTTTCACGGAGTTTAGAATGTGTTGGTTGATCTTTGTCAATAAAATGGAAGAGAGCAACGTTAAGAAGTCCTGCTCTTTCTCTATACTTGAGTCGTAAATATTTGAATCCCAAAAATATTCTGAATTCTACAGATGACACTAAACGGCGCAAATTGGAGCCAATTTCTTGACGTTATATGGCTGCGAAGAATCATTAAATAAGCATTTAAATATCAGGCAAATTTTTTTAATATTCCAAAGAATTCCACGCTAGACCAGGCCGAAAAATGCATTTCAACAAGATCAATATCTCCGTTGTACATTTTTGTTTATGATTTTTACGAGAATCCAAGGAAATAAGATACATATTTCTTGTGCAGGAAGTGAAGGATACATCGAAAAAAAAATTGATAGGCCCAACAACTTGGTTTTGTAAAATATGCCGCTGCTACTTTATTAGCTGGAACAACTAATTTACTTGTTGGTTTTCTAACCCGGTTTGTTGAAATTACAATGCGGATATTAACACCAATAAACAGAATGGTTGTGTTAACCAATAAAGTAGCAGCGACATATTTTACAAACCCAAGTATTTGGGCATACTGCCTATTTTTTCCAGTGAACAAAGGAGTATTTGGCCACAAAAGTCAATTCAGGACAGATTCCAGTAATGAGGCGAGCAATGGGGTAAAAAAGTAAAATAAAACGTGTAAGTGTGTGAATGGCTCGCGGTGCACAACGCTGATTCGCAGTCGGTAAGCCAAAGCAATTTGTGGCACGCGAGGTTTGCCACAGCCCGAGGCCCAAGATGCCACGCGCCACTCGCCGTATTCTGGACACGTGATTGGACCAAGCTCAGTCGCTTGTGAGAGATCACGAAAGAACTTTGAATGATCCTGACGCAAAGAGCCTATATTGCCGCCAACCGCAACTTCACAGATCCATAATTCGTCGACATAATCCCCAGATTATGAGGCAGTAAAAAGAAAACTGAGGTATAAAGAGACTTCCTTCATAACTCACAACCAGGTCTGAATTAAAATAAATCAAATGATATTAAATCATTCAAAACAAACAATGTTACACATTTGGACTGGCACAGAAAAGACCATAGTGATCATTAGGAGTTTTGCCAGTAAGGATTTCTGCCTTGGTTTCCAATTCCGAGAATCAACCTTGAAGCAGCTGTTCTTTATTGTTTTATTTTACGTTATAAAACTCTCACAGAAATGTGTTCGAACATATGCTTATATGATCGATGATCGTTGACCCGGTCTTTTTCGAAGCTACGAGTATAATCGATCTGTCCACTCATGTCTCTTTACCCGTATTTATTGGTGCTCCTCCACCGAGTCTAATGCAACCCTTTGACCTGGTCTCTTCTCCGTTCCGGATATGGTAAGGGTCTCTGGGCTTTCAAAAATATGCTTTTGCAACAGACCGGGTTGAAAGATTGTCGAAATGTATAAAGATTGGAAAAGCCATTTGCCAGGATCACATATAAAGGTACATATAAAAATTTGATAGAGGGGATTCAGTCCTATAAATATAAATATAAACAAGGTTCTACCAGATTTAAAACTGCCGAAGCTTCATAATCCCATATCTCTTCCATTGGGAACACTAGCGCCCTCAACTTTAGAGAAACTCTTCATTTCCACTTCTCGAGTTATGAACTTTCAATCTGCATGTTCGGAGATAGAACCTTGTCATTTAGATAGGCCAATATCTGGAAATATGCAATGAAAATTTAGTCAATGATAGTTTGAGAACCGCTAGGAGCAGGTCGGCGTGGTCGCGGAAGATAGCAAAGAGCTTGATTGTTTCTGGTCTGGCAGTTCTCTATACAGTCTGCAATTCGCGAGTGCGAAAATCCGCCTTTGTTCGTCATAGAATCGAACGCAACATTACTGCATGCTCCACTGAACTTGGACACGAGATTCATAATCCTTTTCACTTGGTCAAACGAAATTCATTCATAGCTTATTTTCCGTCGTCTGCAGTCTGCACAGTTTGAATAATTATATAGTTGTGATACAGAAAAAGCATTTCAACCATTCAGAAAAAGCAACTCCCTCGTTGTGCGGATTTGATCGATGCATTTCACACCAAGTGTATAACGATCAAAGAAACAGGGTCGGTGAGCATCGGAAATTCCAGAGCGTTTCCTTTTCGACCCACTCGATTTCCCTCTCATCCATCTCCTTCTTGAAAGGAGGCGCCACATGGCAGAGTTCCAAGAGTTCATTTGGAGTAGGAGAATCCACCTTGCCGGGATTTAATTATCGGAAAGGAGGAAGTCAAACGAGACTAGCTCTTTCGCATTCTCATTCGCGGTCTCTTTCACGTGGAAGCATTGTGCCAAGTGCCAAATATGCTCAAAATTATCGCACCCTGAGCTCGTATATGCTGGGTGCTAACCGTGCACGAAACGCTTGTAATATACTTGCCAATATTCAGCGGTATATAATGATTTAATGTTGATTGAGTGTCTCCGAATATGGTTACCTTCAGCCTCAGGTAAGTATCTCACGAGAAAATTACTTACCTCTCAGACTACGCCGCTGATACTTAAACCAGCACTTAAAGGTCTCCAGGTCAAGTGACGATGATGTATTTTCTTTTGGATAGACTTTTCACCTTTATAAATATTATTCAATTATTCCATTTCTTGCATTAATTAGTGCACTGCCAATTAATAATATAGGTACTTTCAAAAATAAATCAAGATTGCTATGGTTCAAATTTGAAATTGTACAATTTTCTGTTCGAATAAAAATGATCTTACAAAATTCTTAATTTTGTTGTCCTACTGTCCCGCATATGAAATACGGGGGTTCCTGGTTCTATTCCAGGCTCGGGTAGATTTTTGCTCACTTTCCTTGGAAAACTAGAACAATAGGACAACTAGAATTTAAATCTTGGTGAATTATTACCATCGCTGTTCAAAAAATTTCACATCAATTACAATAACAAATTTTTTAAATTTGAAAGGCTCTTACTAGGGGAACCTACAATCTTCGGAATTTTGTTTGGATTCACGCACCTTCCAATAAAATAGGTCATTACCAAACTTGTAATATGCTAATGTAATAAGATCCGCTTGTCAGCCAAAATATTTATTTTTAACGATTTTTTACTCATTAAAATTTTTTTCAAACTTTACCATTTTTACTTCAAGAAAAGCTTCATATAGGAGATTCCCATGTTTCTTCATCCCAATGAACATTTATATTTTGGTTATTATTATTTTCATATGAGATAAAAATAAATTATATAAACATATTATAATAAGAATGAAACAAATATTCAAATATAAAGGAATAGTGAAATAAAAATACATGAAAATATAATATTAATAAAAGACCTTTTCTATTGTCATTCTAATATTCTTATTTTGAAATTAGAATGTGTGATATTTTTTAACGAAAAATTCCGTAAGGAATTAAAATTTTTAAAGGAGCTCGCGGCACTCACTCATCCTTGAAATATTGACTTCAGAAGAGATAAGGGTTCAAAAAGCAATTTTTTCAAATGAAAAAATAGTTCGAAATAAATAAATTGGGTCAATTGGAATAAAATTAAAAGTCAATTGCAATAAAAAAATATAATGAAAACAATTTTCAAAAAATGCTGGAAACAGGAATCGAGCTCGGACATTCGGGTTACAAACTCGGAGCGTTACAGGGAGTAACATAGCCTAACCCAAACCGGTGGTTGAAAGATTCTCGCATCGCCGTACATGTAACATGCGTGGATCTTGAATTGGTGATTTTGAATGTTGAATTCTGATATTTTTCCTTTTTTATTTATGCCGCTAATTTATTTCGTTTTGCGGGTTCGAAATTAAACTTTTCAATAGCAAAGGTTTCTAATTAAAAACGTTTCACTCTTGCAATTTTCTATTTGTAATTGTACAATATTTACCATTTCATTTTGAAACTGTCAAACTTTGATTGCCCCAAATAAAAAAAAATTTATTTTACAAACATGAATGAAAATGTTAATTTTTTAGGTTTTGAATTCCTTAAATTTTAAAATGAAGAATCTGAAACACCACAAACTTGATAACTGTACAACTCTTAGAATTTTCGAAAAAATTTTAAGTTATCCAATTCATTAATTTTTAGTCTTAAATGCATTTATTCAATTCTGAAACTTTTAATTCAAAGTTTTTAAATTTAGCCGCTTTAAATTCAAAAGCTTACCACTATTAAAGTTTCTTATTTTATATTTTGCCAGTTTAAAAGATTGAGGTTTGAAATTCTCCAATATAGGACAATTAAATAAAAATTTGTTTACCTATTAAGGCGTTAATTTAGAAGTTGTACTGCATAATTTTAAAAGCTTAAAGATTCAAATAAGACAATTTGAAATATTATTAACTTAAAACAGCTTGTTTAAACTTCCAATTTGAAATTTCATAATCAAAAGATTACAAAATGTAACTGTATAAAATAATATAATTTTTATTTTAAATTGTTCAATTGAGGCATCTAATTTGAAACAAAGTTTTATGCACAATCTGAAAGGATTCTACCCTCATTGAGAAAAATGGATTTTATCATTTGGGACAAGATCTATTAGATATGAGGCCCTACAGTCTACTAGATGCTATGTTTTATAATTTAGGATTTTAAAAATTAACATTCAGGTTGTAAAATATGTAGATATTTAACCTTATCCTTAATATCTTTATCCAGTGTCCTATAGTTCAACTTAAATTAAATTATTAATTAAATTAATTAATTAAATTAAATTTTTTCTCATTTAACCACACGTTTACTATACTTTTTTTATTAAATTTTGATTCCAGGAATAGCTGGTATCTGAAATTAAAACACATGTGTAATAATATCTGTTGTAATAATTTTGAGAATTTAATTTCCAAATTTTATAATTTACGCATCAAATCATTTTCATAATTATACTATCAGGATCCTTCGATTCGATAAAAGAGTGTACTCATTACGGTGGATAAACTGTGTGTTCTAACCTTACTTGGTGAAAATTTTGCTAACGAGTAGGCAAACGTATTGGTTCGCAATCTTACAAAAAAATCATAAAGCTCGCAATTTTACTGGGTTTGGAAGTAATTTCGCGAAAATGTGGTACAGTAAGTAAAGCTTTGTTTTTTCTTCTTTGATTAATCTTTGTTTTCCCATCCACACATCACTACTTTACCACCGAGCAATTCACGCCTACCCCGAAAGGGAAACGGCTTAATGATATAATAGTAGTTACCAAATAAATTACTCCCTCTGAAGGAAAAAGAAAATCAAACATTTCTTCAGTTTACGCAAAGTTTCTTGTTCGTTTGAAGCAAAAACACAATTTAGACCCCAGAAAAAAGATCTTATGCTCACACATCTTATGTTCAGTATCCTTTTGCAATTTTATAAATTTTTTACCTTCATAAGGAATTTATAATTAATTCAATAGTAATTTAAAATATAAAACAATGTATTAAAATCTTGAAGCAGGCTTACCTTTTGAATAATAACAAGAAGTCAATTCTCGGATGATCGAAAAATCTATTATTTTGGATAATTTTGTCTATGAAAATTTGCTCCTTGTTTTATTACATTTTTAAATTTTAAATACATACTTGATTCATTATTAAGTACCTACAAAGGTAAAAATGGATAAAATGGCAAAAACGATACTGAAGAACAGTGTGAAATTATTATTTTTTCCGTTATTAAAAGTTTAACATCAATGTGTGAGCACAAGATATTATTCTCTGGAATGTAAACTGCGTGGGCATAAATCTGGTAACTGGTAGTATTAAGAAACATTTTCAGTTCATTCGAAACAAGCAAAAAATTGTTTTGCCTCAAACGAATAAGAAGCATGTAATTCAGGGAAAATATTGAGAAATAACAGAGTTTTCCTTATTTTGACATTTTTGACGCTCAACACCGTTGTGCAAACTGAAGACATTTTCTTCCTTTGGAGGAAGTAATTTTTAAACCTACTAATAACTTTTTATTCCTATTTTTAAGGGGGAAAAATGGGTTTATTCTTCGGTATGTATATCCTATTGCTCAAATTGAAAATTCCAACATCGTTCGTGAACTAAGTCGTAAACTAAGTTAAAAATGACGTCGTAAATGACGTCGGAAACGCCATATTTCGTAAACTAGGATATTCCAAGTTTTATCCATAATGTCATTTGTTTCATCTCTTTGAATTTGTAAAAAAGTTGAAAAATTATAGTCTGGCAGCAAAATTTTGAGAACAGAATTATTTTCCAATATGACATTCAGAAATAATTTTTATCATCAAATAGAATTACTGATATGAAAACTTTGATTTACTAAATTGATGGTGCAGAAAATTCTTAATATTTATTGATAGATAAGTACATATAACCTCATTTAGTATGGTCAAGGGGTTATGAATAGAATCCTTTTGTCATTTTTAAAATATTTGGACAAAACGTTAAGAACAGAATATTGTTGCTTTTATTATCAAAGAATCATTTACAATTAAAAGTTTCTCTTTTAGAAATAAATTTTTAGCCACCTAAGGTCATATTCACGCAGTATGCAACCAGTCAGGTAGTCACCGACAATGAATGCGAGATTTTCGACAATTTCGTTCCACCTATTTTTTTTTAGACAGAATCAGCGTTAAGTGACATGTTTTGAAATGAAGAGACTGGGAAGTATTGCACTGACTAATAACACAGATGATTTGTGCCTTTATTAGTAGCCAATTAGAAAAAAAAGGTTTCAGGTCGAGTCTGATTTTATTTTCACGCTACTTTTTGCATTCGAAGTTTGTTCAGCCTGGTGCTACTAATTTCACGGGGCAGCCCTAGTTGGCTACGATCGTTGTCGGCAGTTCGGTAAGCAGAGAGGTTAGAGTAGGTAGCTGCTGGAAGGTGTACAAGAGTAGAACGTGAAGAAGGAGCAGGAGGTGGATTCCTTCGATTCAGTTCGGTTCGAGTTAGCTAGATTTGGCGAATACAGCTCGTTTGTACTTCGCCGAGAGAAGAGCAGGAGTCGACTTGTCCCTTTTCGCGAAGCAAGAGAATCGAGAGATCAGGACCGTAATCCAGGGATTCTTCAGATAAAAATTCTTCCAATTTGAAGAGCTAATGAATTAATAAATTTCGAAATGCATAAGATAAATGAAAACATCCTGGACCAATTCTCCAAGCAGAAATAATCTAGATTCCTTGTAATTTAATTAGAGCTTTGGAAGTTTTATGGGAAAAGTAATGAAGTTCTTTCATCAGTGATGAGTTGCGAACCCAGACACAGACCCAAATGCTCTTAAAACAGGGGAAATAGAACGATATTTCACGAAAATATGAGAATCAATTCTTTTAAATAAAATTAATGTAGGTACCATATTTCTAAGATTTCAAGTCGAAATATATTTGATTTTCAATAAAATACTGTAATTTTCGATAAGAAAACATAAAGGTTCCACCAAAAGAGATCAATTTTCAACAAAAGAGTTGAGTTTTATAGATAAAAAGTCGAATGTTTCAGCAAATATTTCAATTTTGAAACTTCAAAGATGAATTTTCAACAAAAGAAAATTAATGTTCAACCATATAGTTGAGTTTTCAAGCAAAAGAGGCGAATTTTACAAGAAAAAGATTGAATTTTTCATCAAATAACTGAATTTTAAACCAAAAAAGATGATTTTATGACCAAATAATAGAATCTTTAAACAAAAACATTACATTTCAACCAAAAACCGCTGCATTTTCAATCAGATTTGTTTTGATTTTGAATTTTTGTAAACATTTAAGTTTTAAAATCGAATCGATGAATTTAAAAAGAAAGATCATAATCAACCCGTAAAGATGAATTTTCAGCTAAATAGTTGTAATATTTAACCCATAAAAATGATTTTGAACCGAAAAGTTGCACACAAAGCAAAAGAGACTAATTTGTAACAAAAAAAAAGTTCATTTTTAACAAAGCAGTTGAATTTGCAACCAAACAGTTGAATTTTCAACCAAAAAGTTGAATTTTCAACTAAAAATGATCTATTTTCCACCAAAAAATAGAATAGTTAAATGTGTAGTTAAAGAAATTAATTTTCAACAAAAAAACGAGGTTTCATTATATTAGTTAAATTTTCAACTAAAAAAGAAAGAATTTTTAATAAAGTAGTTCAACTTTCAACCAGATAGTTGAATTTCAACCAATAAAACTAAATTCTCAACAAAGAATGTAACAGTTGATACTTCAACAAAAAATTTTAATTTTAAATAAAATGCAGTTGAATTCAGTCAAAAAAGATCAATTTTTAACAAAATAGTTAAAATCCTGAACCAAAAAAGATTAGTTTTCAACTAAGCATTTGCATTTTTAACCAAAAGAAATGACTTTTCAAACCAAAGAGACAGATTTCCAACTATGAAGGATTTCCCAGCCAAGACAGAAAAAGAAATTCAACTAAATTGTGGAATTTTCAATATTAAAGTCGAAGTTTCTGCAAAACAGTTGAATTTTCAATTCGAAAATATTAATTTGCAACAAAAATTTTAACTTTCAACAAAACAATTAAACTTTAAAAAAGATAAATCATCAACTAAAAGATGAATTTGTAATCAAAAAGGACGAATTTTGTATCCCAAAAAACGAATTTTCAATAAAACAGTTGAATTTTAGACTAACAAAAAAATCAATTTTTGACCAAATACTTGAATCTTCAAGAAAATAATTATTTTTTGAACCAAAAGAGATGAATTCTGAGCCACAAATATAATAGTAGATATTTTAATTAAAAAGAGTTAACTTTCAAATAAAAAAAGATTACTTTTCTGCCAAAAGAACAATTTTCCATCCAAAGACGAATTTTCTATTCACAAATTAGAATTTTTTACAAAACAGTTGAATTTTCCACAGCATAAAAGGCTTTTTAACAAAATAGTTTAATTTTCAAAAAAATAATTAAACTTTGGAGAATATAGTAGAATTTTTCATCAAAAGAGATGACTTCTGAACCAAATATATAATAGTAGACTTTTCAATTAAAAATAAATAACTTTCAACCAAAAATGATGAATTTTCAACAAAACCGTTGACTTTTCGACCAAAAAATATGACATTTAAACTAAATAGTTGAATTTTCAACAAAATAATTAAATTTTTAAGAAGGCAGAAGAATTTTTCACTAAAAGAAATGAATCTTTTTATTCTTTATTAATGCAGTTCGCATTTAAACAAAGGAAGAAAAACGCGAACAAGAGTAAGTTTCTTGAAAACAAGCGGAAAAAGAGGAATTCTTAAAAAAATGGGAAAAGAGGGGAATAGGGGGTAAGATTGTAAAGTTTGGGAACCTCCCATTGTTGGGGCTCATTTTTTCAATTTCATAACAATAAAAATGGAGTTTTTACCCAATTTAGAAAGATCTCGATTTCGACGTCCCTGGAAGGGACTACCTGCCAAGCGGTATAGTCCGAGGTATAGTCATGTAGAGAGGACGGGACGGACCTGTTGTTCGTAACACGTGTTTGCGTGAACCCGTCTTTCTTCCTCTGAATCCTTCTTTCGTCTGTCCGTCCGTCCGTCCGTCCGTCCGTGTGGCGGGACTAGAAGGCGACGATGTATTACCAGCGGTGACAGTTCATCTCGGTCACCTTCTGTCCCGCTTTGGCCCTTTTTTCTTTTTTTTTTGTATATATATTTTTTTATTTTATCCCTCTCCTGTTGCAGGAATTCCGATTCGCGAGGGAAATGAGCAAATAAACTATCCACTCGATTCTGACTTATTCCAGATATCGGAATGCGGTTCGTAGTTCGTAGGACGATCGAAGTGGACACAAACGAGAACGTCGGGGGAAATCGATGACCCGTGAATTCGAAGCAGGCTGTCGACGATTTGGTCTCCTTCTTCGTGGAAGCGTTCAATTTAATTTTCTTACCAGATTCCCTCGGTCCACTTTGAGACACAAAGGATCTCGCTTATCGCGAGATCCATCGCACCGGATGCTGCCTCGAATCCCGCAGAAAAGTGAGAAAAAAAGGGGTTTGAAAAAACACTTTTAAGTCAGTGAGAAGAGCAATTTAAGTATTAGGCTTCGATTCCCCAACGAATCTGTATTCAGCATAATTTGTTGCATTCTAGAAATAATTCGGAAATTAATCCTTGGGATTTCTGAAACCGTTCGGTGTATTTTAAGAAATGAAAACATAAAGCAAAAAACCGTTTCATTCTTCTTTCAGGAAGTCTAATTCGATAAAAATCTTTCAAAGTTTTATAGTATGGGTGGGAAAGTTTGGAGCTTTCAAGTTTACGAGTAAGTGAGGAAAAGTAGAATCTTTTATGATCTTTCACTCTAGAGTTAAAAGTTTCCAAAATTGATATGGGGGGAGGTGGAGAATTTCCGCTTTCAGTACGGTTCAAAGTTATTGAGGTGGATACAACAAAGATGAAACTTTATATTGAATATTGTATTAGATTCTGAAGTATAAAATACTTTGATGATGATTATGAAGCCTTTTTAAATTATTTTTATCACTGAAGGAAAACGAGATTCTCGAAAAGTTCCAAGTTCATTTAAAGTACAACTTTGAAAGTGAAGGAGCTACTTCATTTAATGAGGGCAAATCTTTCCTTCTTGTAAAAGAAAACACTTTTGAAGTGATCTACATTTTTTAAGCATTTTTATCAATTAGGAAAATGTAGATCAACATGTTAAATTTGAAAAATGTTTAAAATACCGTAAACTGGGGCTAAGCGGCTTATGTGGGGGAAAGTGGCGTACCCTTGATTCTGCATTTCTGAATGCAATGTTTGTTTCTTCTTGGTAAAAATATAGAGGCTTGTAACCAAAAATTGTACAACTTCAGTTGAAAGATCTAGAAGAAGCAATATCGCGTTTAAAATACAGAAATGAGCCTGCGCCGTTTTCCACCAGATATGAGCCGCTTTCTATACTTTTTGTAAATTTTGGATCTCAAGCAATCCACTGCAATCCTTTACAATACAATGCAATTTTTCATAATCCCTCCTTACGAAAGAATATTATTGAAAATTCAGTATAGGTAATGATTTTCCTATTATGAATTTGTTATAATTGTTTCGCAATTTTAGAAAAAGCATCATAGAAAATCATTACGAGAAAATTAGTATAGAAATTAAGAATGTTAAGATATTGAAAAAATTGATGCAGAAGATAGAGAAAGTACAAACGATTGATTTATTTATATATTTAACGTAGAATTTCAACAAATTCCAAAGATTTCATAAAAATTTCACGAGATTAAAAAATGTCCAAAGATATCAGCCGATTTTAAGAAATCCCAAAGGATTTCAACTAATTTCGAGAGACTTCCACGGATTTCAAAAGATTTAATGAGATATAAAACATTTCAAAGGATTTGAAAGAATTTTGTAGGATTTCCCAAGATTTCAAGGGATTTTAAAGTATTTTATGAGAAATCTCACAAGATTTTAAGGACTTTGATCAATTTCCAAGGATTTACAATCAAGGGATTTCAAATTATTTATACCTACTTTTTAAAATGGATTTATACGTTTTCAAAGATTTCAAGCGATTATAAGAGATTCAAAGAGATATAAAAAATTTCAAGGAATTTCAAATAATTTTGTAAATTTTTTAAAGATTTCCAGGCATATTAACGTATTCCAAGGAATTTAACAAGATTCAAAGGATTTTAGTAAATCTTCAAGGATTTCAAGCTATTTGATTTAATAAACAAGTTTAATTTAATTTTTATTCAAGGGATTTTAAATAATTTCTATTTTATGGAATAAATTAATTTTTTTTTTCAAAATATTTCTTTGGATTTCTACAATGTTAAGTGACATTAAGGAATTTCAAAGAATGTCACAAGATTTAAGTGATTTTATAGGACATCAAACTATTTTAACGATTTTAGGGTATTTTACAAATTTCAAGGAATTTAAATCGATTTCAAGGGATTTTAACTGATTTCAAAGATTCGAATCGATTAAAAGTACTTCCAAAGGTATCAAGGGATATCAAGAGATTACAAAAGGTTTTCATGAAATTCTATTAAATGTTTTAACGCGATTTTAAAGATGTCACAGAATAAATGGGTTTTCTATTGGAACCGATTTTTGATTCCAAGGGAGCTGCAACAAAAAAGAATCTCACTTGCTGACTAGAACACAAAATGAAAAATTATTCTGAAGGAACCTAAAGAATGAGTTCTAATAGAGACTCTTTGTACAAAACTCATTTTTTGCCTCGACTCACTTCGAGGATTTTACAAGTTAATGATGCACCTTTTACTTTATATTACAGATTAAATAATATCACATAGAAAAAATTTAATAAAAAAATGAGATGTGACGGTTTTTAAAATTGTGTTGAAACCCCGACGTTTTCAACTGAGTATGTACATAAATGAACGGGCCTATTTAAAATTATATAACATACACTTGCAACATTTGGTTAATATTAAATTATATAAAGAAGTTAGGTATTTCTGTCATTCAAATCAATGTTTTTTTAAAAACTTTTATGATATTTATCTGTGTAATTATTCATAGCATTTATTGATTTCAAATAGGCCCGCACTTTTCGGTACATGCGCAGTTGAAAACGTCGGCACCCGTAACTGGCCATCTATCGGATATCAACGAACTAAAAAGGAACCCTCAAAAAGAGTTCTTTTGGTTTTGGATTCTCAGTTCCACAGATTTTTGGCGTGTAAAGTTCATTTGTGCAGAATCAATATTTTTGTGTACTCTCATATGAGATTATGAGTGGTCTAAAATAAATCGTTCCATTGCAATATGCAATATTTTTCAGTCATGTATATGGAATATTTTGAAATCCCATGTAGTCTTGTAATCCTAAAATCTAGTGAACACCAAAAATACAAGTAATTAACCCCTCGACACTCATGAAGCACATTAAGAGTAAACTTTTAGGGTGGATCAAAGGAGCTTCTGGCTCCAGGTGTGAAAAGTAGGAGTTCAGTCTTCAATGAAGTTAGTGTTGCAATTTGCATAGGAGGTAAGATGCGGGGCTGCATAGGAGGGTTGGATGCAGTATATTGCACATACGCCCTATGTGAATCTACTGACGATGAGCGTGTTCTATCGCGAAAGGGTTGCTTCGGGAGAAGGGAGCTGTCAGCCAATGAGAGCTCACTGATACGGCGGCCATTTTAATGATCGGCCTAAGGTAAACAAAGGCAACAAGGAACAGAGAGACTTTTACCCCTCTGTCGTCGGTTGTCGCCGAGAATAGTAACCCCTTTTCTGCAGCGGGTACAGTACTCTCTGCATGAACACATACGTGCATATGCACGCCCCGCAAGGGTTGCTACCGACCAATCGTCGACTGGCGTCTCAGCTTCGTCCGCGGACGCTATGGTTCTCTTTTTCTGTTCCTTTCGATTTTACACCCCACCCCCTAAACACTTTCCCTCTCGCAGGCTCTCGCCGCTCTCCCTCGAGTTATATTCGTTATGAATTTATACCTAGGAGAGAAGAAATTTTTATTGAAAAGCACGATCCGACGAGACAAGGGCCTGATCAGTGACGTGTAACGGGAGGGAGTGAGTCAAGTAGTACAAGCTGCCAGCTTTTTCAAATATCAGTCCACGCAGTTTCTAGATTAATTTTTTTCCATGGGGGAGACCCAAAGAGGGTGAGTCACTGCCTCTAATTACGTAGCTTGGAATTATTATTTTTTTTTAGGGAAAAGAGGTCGCAGAGGGGATTTCGGAGTTTCGAGTGTAAAGAGAAGAATGAGATTATGAATGGAAAGGTTGTGGCTAATCGTGGGGGGCCATTGAAGTTCTTTTACTTTTTTTATGGATCGTTTTCATTCTCCCCTATCATTCATAATTTTCTGAACGAATTAATCGTTTTTAAACGGTTTTCTTTTTCATAATATAAGTGGATGAAGGTCAGCGGGAGCGCGCACTGGCCACCAGCCGGGCCACTCCCCCTCTCATAATAATGCCACAACTGCAGCTCTTGTGCTTCACGCAATAAATAATATTTATTCAAAGTGGTCGTAGGTAAAGCAAAACCTGTAAATCGGGAAGAAGTCAGGGATTTAAAAGAAAAAATCTTGCCAAAGTCAGGGAATTTTTACAAGAGGCACTTTTAATAACTGTCATGGATAATAAGTTTGAAAATTTAATTTCAAGTTGTTTTATTCCGTTTATAAAAGATTCCATGTGACAAATTTTAAAAGATTAAGAATCTGGTCTTTGAATATTAATGGTCAGGAAAAACGAAAAATTATTCAGGGAAAAGTTAGGGAATTTTGAAAATGAAGTTTTGCGGCCATACTTTTATAATGTTCTTTATGGTGAATGACGATTATATTTTTAGTTACAAAAGTTATTATTTGCTTAAAAATTAAACAATTTTGATAAAAAGTAATCCTTTTTGTTAAAAACGTAACGGCTTTGTTGAAAATTCGTATTTTTTGGTTAAAAATTAACTTTTTTAACTGAAAATTCTACTGTTTTGTTGAACATTCGTGTATTTGGAGAGAAGATTTGTCTTTTCGGATTGAAAATGAACTTTTTTGCTGGAAAAGTCAACTCTTTTGTTGAAAATTCATCCCTTTAGATTAAAAATTCATCTTTTATGGTAGAAAAGTCATCTTTTTGATTGAGATAAATAAATTAATTTAAGTTTTTAAAATTAAAAATGAAAAGTTTTTTGTTCCATTTATAAAAGTATCTATGTTGAAAATGCTACAACATGAAAAATTCTGGTCTTTGAATATTAATAGCCAGATTGGTCAGGGAAAAGTCAAGGCAATTTTTTAAATGAAGTTTTTTGGCTACCCTGTAAATTCAGCATAAAATGAATTTGATGACAAATTAAACATTTAATAAAAGACGATGCCAATTTAGTTTTTAAAACTTGATACACGGATAATGAATTGTGAACATAAATGAAATAACCTGCAATCAGTATGCCTGCTTATCATCATCATATATGTTAATAGCGAGGGCACTTTATTGTTCAGATTTTACCACACCCCAAAATTTATCCGATTTTTTTCGAAGATGGCTCAAACAAAATGTATTGGCATGGTATTGTTTTTTTATTATCAGTGGGTAAAAACGTAAGAAATATCAGGAAATATAGATTTTTAGAAATAATACCATCTACTATGCTTGTAGCTTTTCTTTTAGTTCAATTTTCCTTGGGGATGGCTCAAATTGAAGCTCTTCGCATTTAGAAATGCGATAAAAAATAAAATTTGCTATTTTTATTTTTCATATTAGCGTTTAAAATAAAAAATGAGAAAATAAGGTTTTTCAGGCCCCTATGCTGGAAGCTTTTATTTTATCCCGATTTTCCTGGAGGATGGCTCAAATTGCGAAGATGGAAATTTCTAATGGCTTGATACATGGAAAGAGACTATAGTTGTCAAAAGAATTAGGAAAATTGGTTAGACTTGAAAATTGTAAAGAGAAAAGTACGAGAAAAATGAACTTTTTTGCCTAGCGTTTTACATTTTTGCGTGCAATTGGTAGCTATTATTAATTTATCATCGAGCCTCATAATAAGGAATTTGATCCCTGCTTAAAAAACAGCGCTCTAATAATTTACTAGGAACAAAGAGTGAATAAATACGAATAAATCGCGAGTGACAAATACCACTCTATCCTTGATAATAATCATTGAATAGTGCTTATGAATATGCAAAACGTATTTTACGTTGTTCGTATTGCTCAATGGCATGGGCAGAAATAAAAGTCATAAAATATGGCAATAAAAGAGTAAATTTATTCCTCCATATTTAAAAGAGTTAATCACAGGTCAGATGAATTAGAAATAGTGATAATAACGTGAAAGTTGAGGGATAAAGAAACATATATTATAGACCTTTTAGTTCAAATTAAAAACTATTCTTATTTCTTAAGCCTCACTAACAAAAGATGAAGAAAACGGTTCTTTCTTTCCTAGGCTTTCTTCCTAATTCAAAAGCATTCTTCCTCCGCCTACTGGAAGCAAACAGCTGTCCATAATCTACATTTCCCAAAATGTTTTTAATCCGCCAGGTATTTCTTTTCTTCTAAATGGTTCCATTTATACCAAATTATTCATATTTAATATATCCCGCGCCCCTTGATTACCGTTAAACCGTTTAAGGGACGAGTTAGTATACTGGATACTGGATTCTATATAATTATCAACGGACCCTAGTTTCTTGGATCGTCCCTCGAAGCCATAAAATACTAACGTCATCATCCGGAGTCTTGTGTTTAGGGTTGGCAGCCTACAATGATACATGGTACACTTTGTATAAGTTAAAATTTTAAATGTGCATTCCAAATAATTAAAATGTCTTCTTTTCTAGATATAAGGAAGACTTTCTGGGCAATTCTCAACAAAGAGACAGGATAACTAAGTTACAATAATAAAGCCGGTAAATCTACTCTAACCGTGACTTCTTCAATTTAGCGGAAGTTTACTTTGCCTCTGATGTAAATCTGTTAACCAGATTATCGGGTTCGCAGATTATCCAGCTTTGCTGACCACCTAGTCGAAGATCCTTAGACTTAAAATTCGAGCTAATCCAACCAGAAAAAGTAATTTTCCAACTCTGTAAATCTCTTTTTAAAAAGTCCTTTCAAAATCTCTATTTTTAAAAGGAGGGGGCAGGGTAGGAGGTTCAACTCCGGGGGGCCAGTTCTTGGTAAAGCTGGGTCCGTCACTGGTTGGTCGTTCGATATTTGCCTCGATAAAGAGGGTTGGCCCGTGAAAGAAGAGAAGAGCCAAAGGGGTTGGCGGACTTAACCGAAGGTAATCGGAGCCGCAGTGGCCTCCTTCATACGCGTCTTCCTCCCCCTCAACGTCGTCGTCATCGTCTTGGATCTCACATCTCCTCTTCTCCAGTTCAAACTCAAACTACCTCACCTCCACAGAATCGCGCGAGACATGCAAAAATGAAGAACCCGAGCCCCGATGCCGGTGGATGCTGTGCCGTCAACACAATAGCGTGCGCGATTTTTTTTAGCCTGCTGCGTTCAACAGCGGAGGCAGGGGGTGCGTGGGAGGCCGTAGGTAGGTGTGAATATAGTCAAATCACATCAGCTTCAACCCGGGCCCACCGAGCGGCGGCTATATGGGGTCCCATATAAACCCATACCCCATTCTCACGGGGCGACGACGTATTCTTCGCGTACCGGTATACGCACACCAGCGCACTTCCGGTCGCCAACAAGCCGCCTGTAAATATCGGGATCATATATATATATATGTGGTAGATTTCAAGCCCGCAGCCCTCTTTGTTCTAGCAGTTAACCCGAGAGAGATATTGAGAAAGAGAGAAAAAGAGTCACACCTTCCTATCCTTTTCCTGTCCGATAACATTTTACTAAATAAAGATCTATCTGGCAGCTGCGCGAGAGCTCGAATCCAGCCAGCGGCGTCAATTACGATTGAAATTGCGTAGTTCACACTTTTATTTACACGGAAAAGTTTTGTTCGAAAAAAATTACGGAACTCTGTTCAGAACTGTTTCCTGGAGAGTTCAAGAATCTTTCGCAATTTAATTTACATACTGCGAACATACACGCATACTACAAACAAATTTTCATACGCATTATGAGTGCTAAAATTATATGATTTTAATTTTAAATCGGGTGACACTGAATGATTTCAAATTTTAAGCACTTGAAATTTCAATCTTCAATTTGAAAAATCTGCTTTCATTAAAAACTCAAAAGAGAATTTCCGTATAAGGAGCTATTCAAGTGTTACGTAAGCATTTCGTGAGGGAGGGCGGATCTAAAGAGATGCTTATTGTTGTATATTCGTAATGAAAAAATATGTTTGCAATGGGTGGGAGGGGGGGGGGTCAATAATAGGGAAAATTATGCTTACGTAATACTTGAACGGCCCCTAACCAGTTAAAAACATCTCTCTGGCAATGCCCTAAATAAATGAGTGGGAAAAGGGAATTTTATTGGTTAGGAAAGACCAGGAAGAAGCCAGGAATTTAAAAAAAAACTTGCAAAATTAAGAGAATTTCAACAAGAAGCACTTTAAATTCAAAAATAATGAATTTCAGAGATTACAAATTAAATTTTTTTTATATCTTTTATAAAAGATTCTTTATTAGACATACAAGTCGCTATATCCCCTATTTTCAAGAATTGGTCCCCATACAGTCCCTATTTTCAGTCGATAACTAAAATTTTTTTAATTAATAATAATAAAATCGAGATTTCTAGACTTTGCACTCTTTAGGTGTCATAAATATCTTGGAATCTCTTCATTAGTATTCCTTAGGGCTTAGAACTAAATAATTTTTCAATAAAATGGATTGGATACTGGATCTGCGTTTAGTAGCATAAGATTATAATTATCTTATTGATAAATAGGACACAAAATGATTTTAGGTTGCGAAATCAATGCAAAAATCAGGCGTAAAATCACATAATTACAGTAATAAGCATAACTGGATAATTTTAAATCGAAACCATTAAAAATTGGAAGCATTCAGAATTAAATATTTTCAGATTCAATTTTTTAAAACTAGACAATTTAAATAAAAAACTTTTGAACTTGAATAATTTTGAATTTAAAAAAATGCGCATGCATACAATTTTTTTGGATTTAAATGTAAATTGCTTCGAATTGTACAATTTCAAAGTTAAATGATTTTAAATTTGAATAACAAAAGACGATTTAAACATTTAAATCATTCGAAATAGTACCACTTCAAATTGAGTTTTAATGTTTTAACAATTTAAAGCTTTAAACGGACCAAACTTAACATTTTGAAATTGAAAACGTTTTAAATTTAATAATTTTGAATTAGAAATAATAAGAATCAAATAATTTTTTATTGAACCATTCAACCTTCATAAGTAACTTCAAATTGAAGAAATTCAAACTTTAGAAGTTTCAAATTATTTATAGTCTCAAAATTGGAAATTCCCGATGAAAAGTACACACATTTAGTGTAGGTATCGAAATAAATGCAAAAACTACCAGAGTAAATATATTGATGAACGACTTAATTTTGCGCGTCAGCGCAATGTACATGAAAAGCACTTATTTTCACATTTTTAATATTTTCGTGAATCCCAATTTTTTACAATGATTTTGTAGCTCCTAAAAGTTCCTTCAAATTTTCGTAGCCTATTATGACGTTCGTTAATTCGTTCAAATCTCTCCCTCTCATATTTTCCCTCCCCTACTCCCCTACTCCCTTACCTTTTACCTTTTGCATAGTCCCCTCTCCTAACACTTCCCCTGCTTCCACTTCCCTACTCACCCAACACTTCCCTACTGCCCTTCTTCTCACTTTCCCTAATTTCCCTCCACTCAAATCCCCGCACTTATCGATTTATCACTTTCCCAATTTCCTATCTTCTCACTTCCCTACTTCCCTACTTCCCCCACACATTCGTACCTTCGCTGCTTTAACTCTCCTTACGTCCCTTCCCCATGCTTCCCCTCACTTCCCCGACTTTCCATCTCCTCATATTCCCTCCCCTTCCTTACCCTTCGCCCTCTCGCCTCACTTTCCTGCCCTTCCTTACCATATATCTCCTCTTCACACTTTCCCACCCCTCCCTTACCTTCTATCTCGTCGCCAAACTTTACCACGCCTCACTTGCCTACCTTCCCTATCCTCAATTCGTCTTAGTTTCCCTATTTACCCTCTCCGCACTTCCTACCCCTCACTTACCTTCCAAAAAAAAGTACGACGGACTGACGGAAGGACGGACGGGCGAAAAACGTTTCTGCTTGTGGGTACGAAACCCTAATGGCTAGAGAATCTTTTCTCTCCTAAGGAAGAAAAATTCGCTTTTTACACCTACTTCAGTGAAAAAAGTAAGGTATTTAACAATTGCAGGCATTATTATCCAAATTAAAAAAACGTACTAATACTTTAAATGTTCCTTTTTTCTGATATATAGTGTTATTTCTTTATGAAATAAATAAATATATGTATTTTCGATGATCTTCTTAACGATTTATATATTATTTTTATTTATAATAACATGGAAACCTAAACGTCGCTGTCAGCTGTGTCCATCGCCATTTCAATTATATTATTACATGCACACGTAGCGTCATCTATTTTTTTCACACAATGATTATTAAACTGATCCATCCACCTACAAAAAAAATAGTTGTTTTAATCGGTTGTAAATTGTTCCACTAGGAAGGTTTTTTGTTTCTCCTTTACAATTAGGTAGATTGGACTTAGCACCGTTTAGCTTTCTTCATATTTAATTAGGCTTTTTATCTATTTCTGATTCTGTGGGATCCTTTTTTTCTATTATAAAGGGAAAAGTCAGGAAATAATTAAAATGAAGTTTGACGGGCAGCCTGGGCAGTGAGGAGTAAAGGTGATGGGAAGGGATGATGACGGTGTCGCGAAAAGGGGTAGAGGAGGAGGGGTATATTTGAGAGGGGTGAGGAGTTTGAGAGGGATGGATGGTTGATGGTATGTAAAGATAGTGAGAAGGAAGAAGGTAGAGCTGGAATAGGAGAGTGTTGTGTGAAGAGGGGCAGAGGGGAGAAAGGATGTATCGATAAACTAGGAAAGAGAGGGGCTATGGGCTTGAGGGATGGGGTATATATGAGAAGAGATCAGGGGATAAGAGAGGCGATCCATGAGTGGCGATGGGGAGGGGGTGCAGAGAGATGAGTATTACAGGGGTTGTGAAGGAGGTGCGTAACTATAAACATAGGGTTATAGAGGAAGAGAGCTGGGTGCAGTTTCGAGAGGGGCGAGGAAGAGAGGAAAAGGAGAGTCATGAAAAAGGTATAAAGAAGCACATATCTATTACTAAATTATATGCGGCATTTGAGTTGTATCGTTTAGAAAAGAATTCTTTTGAAATGATCATCCTATTCATAGACCACTTTTATTTTCCACATGAAAGCGAAACAGACGTAAGATCAATCCAATTTGTGTGTGTTTGCAACGGCGAATGCACAAAGGAATGCACTATGACTTCACCACAAGTCTGTATCACGAGATGGTATTCTGGAAAGTAAGAGCGGGTGAAATTGATTTCGCAATTGAGACTAAGAATAGCATTATAAAATGTTCATTTCTATGCATGTGCACTGTGCAGCTTCTGGTTGCACAAGACGAGTTGAGAAGGACACGGAAGCACAATATTGCTATATGATTTAGCATGTCTACCGTTCGTCACCCATAAAGTGCTTTATTGCTAATCGTTTTATTATACCATCGGTATCCTTGAGTTTCCTATTTAGACCGAATATCACATTTTTGAGGACCCAATCACGTTTTACGAGTTTTGTCTGCCCTGGAGAATGGAAAAATTCCTTGGATTTAATAACCTGAAGCTCCCGGTGCATGCTTGGAGAAAAATGAGAAATAGTCATTAGTCGTATTCATAAATCAGTTTATGGCGCTAATTTAATGACAGTATTTACGATAGGCTGTAAAAGGGACACTAATTCTAAGGACCGTATCAATTATAGTACCTTTAGTTAATGATCTCAATTAAAATTCAATTGAAATACAGCTGTAATGGTCATTTTGTACCCTGTTTTACGCTGATGCCATAAATTTATTATATTAAAGATTTTCATAATGTTTATTAGCTTCGTACTCAGAACCTCTGGGAATTTAAAAAACTGCACTACAGAAAATTATCTACATGAATCATTTTTTGCATTTTTAAGTAATTATTTAAAAATGGAGCATTTTTTAAGTAAGTTTCCTAATTCTAATTATTTGTTTAAAATATGCCTAGGAGTTAACCATTCTTGACATCTGGTGTATACCTTTCGTGAAATCTTGTGAAATCTTTGCGATCTATTGAAAACTTTGTAAATCCCTCAAAATTTTTTAATGATGTGAATACTCCATGAAATCCTAGGTGTTTCATGGATATCTTTCATGATATCTTAAAATCCCTTTGAATCAATTGAGTTATAACCTGGAAATCATTTAAAAACTGTAGAAATCCTTAAAATTCTTGGATATTCCGTGAAATCTGATGAAATCCTTTTAATCGCTTGAAATCTTCAAAATCCCATCAAAATCTTTTTAAATCTGTTTAAATCCTTGAAATTGCGTGAAATATTCAGAAATATTAGGAGATCTCTTGAAATTTTTGAAATCCCTTTAAAATTAATTTTAATCTTAAAAATCCATGGGAATATTTCCGAATACCTTGAAATCCCATAAAATATATTAAAATCCATTGAAATCTTTTGAAAGCCGTTAAAATTCCTCGAAATCTTTTATAATATTCTGAAATTCTTTAAAATACTGTTTTAAATCTTTCGAAATTTTACAAGATTTATAAAATTCCTCCAAACCCCTTGAAATCTTCAAATCCCATTGAAATCGTCTGAAATCCTGCAAAATTCGTAAAAATACTTCGGTATCTCTTCAAATTCTCTGAAATCTCGTGACTACTTTTGAAACATTTAAAAATCTCTCAAAATCTTTTCAAATTAGTGATGCATGCTACCGTTTCCAGAAAAAGTCGTGATTTTCTCGAAAAATCAGATGGGATTAAAGTGTGATGGAGATCAAGAATCTCTAATCCCTTGTTATTATTATTATTATTATATCATTAAGCCGTTTCCCTTTCGGCGTAGGCGTGAATTGCTCGGTGGTAAAGTAGTGATGTGTGGATGGGTATATAGGTGAAGGGGCACACCCCGCGCAGCTCCTGACAAGCCTACCCGCGGCGCGGCGTCAATTCTCGGAAACGGTAAATCCGGGGACGTTCAATCCGAGTTCGACTGTATTTTAAAAGGTATTTGAAAGTTTTGGCGTCTTATTTCGTAAAATTGATTGTAATGGACTATTCAAAAAGATGTACACAATTCTCCAAAAAGAATAAGAAAGATTTCAAGGCGCATTGAAGTGTTTGAAAGCTGTTAATATATAATTAATTATATGTTATAAATTTTTATTTTAAGAAATATGATTTTTCCCCTCTAGTTGAAAAACTAGACATTGATGTCACTTTTAGCTTGTTTCAAAACATTGCAAATAATATTATTAAATTTATATTGCTGCCAACTGTGATATACAAATATTTCAAAAAGTTAACAATATATATTATTTTAAATTAACATTTAAAATAATTGATTTTCTTCTATCGCAGCAAGAATTACTTGGTGATAATAGTCTTATAAATTTATGAGTTTTAAAGATAAATATTTTCAACTCTCGGCGACACATGACGCACATATACCTGATTTAGATTCTCGACATTGTTCACATATTGTAAATCTATACTATTTGTTGCCAAAATCACATTAAAGAAAAAAAATATCATCGCAAAGAAATAAGCTTCTTCTCTCTAAAAAATCTTACGAATTGTGGATTATTAAAGAAAACGAGGTAGCGAGTAGTATATTGTATATACTGAAATTTCTTCCAGACAAGTCATTAATTACTCTACGCTAAAGAATTTTTCTGCTGTTTCTTCTTGCCAGAAAAATGAGTATCGTTGTTGCTGTCTTTTCTTTAGCTGTTCTCATTAATTCTATTGGTAAATATATAAAATTATAATATAAATGTATATATACACATACACTACCGTCTATCTTCTCGGATTGATTGTTATTTTCATTCTCTAATGTATCAATTAAGATTTGGTTGTACAATACAAATTAAGCTTTATTAAATTAATGTAACAATTGATACAATAATTGATTTTCTACGTATACTTTCTTTTTATAGATTTATCTGAGCCACATAAGGAAGGCGCAATTTTCCCTTCTCCCTTGGAACTTTATAATGTTGATCGCTACGAAGGTTTTGTACCTCCATATACCATTTGGTATTTAGCAGATGAACCATATCTTGTGGCAACAGATGATAATTTCAAGTTCGTCATTGGAATAGTAGTGAATAAACATTTGTGTTCATTCATGGCTCCCTTAGAAAATGTACCAAATCCCCATGTAAGAGTTAAAGTACGTATAGGGGCCGACAACAATGCAAGCCAGATTGTGCGAATATTGAATGAAGATCCTGTGAATAATATGTTCCGCAAGATATTCAAGGAAGGTCGCACGCATATTGCCCACTTACATCTGTTACATAATTAATTCGACTTAAGTGTATGGGAAAAATATTCGAATTTTAGCACCGTAAATGGTAAGGTAGTGGATGGGTAAATTGTTTTGTGAGGTAATTGATCCACATCTATTGAATTTCTACTACTACTATACACATAAGTGTACCAATTTACTTTTTTTGATGGAAAAATAAAATGCTATCATGCCTTATTAAAAGGTGTTAATTTTTCCATTGTGTAAAAACAATATTTGTTCCCATCTAAATTATACATAATAATTTCACAAATCTGAAGTATTTTTGCGACTCAAGTATGCGAGAAAAAATCAATAAAATACAAATAATTCAGAACAACAAATGAGATAGCGATTATGAGGTGATGCTGTGCCAGAGCAGGTTAATTTTAAGAATAGGTCATTTGAATTAATGGTTTATAAAAAAGATATCCACGTGGTTCTAAAGAAAATAGGTAAAAGTACGATGTGTCCATGAAAAACAAGTTTCAATTGAAATCCATTGGTTGCTATTGCGAAATTGAATCGTCAATCGACAACTCTGGTGAAACACAATTCAATTCGAACATGGTGAATTGTATTCAATATCCAATTGTCAAATTGTAATTAAAAAATTCGTCCATGAATTGAGCAGAATATCTGCAATTGCAGTGAATTGCAGATATGCAAAAGAAGTAGCAAAACGTTTTATTGCAGTTGACTGTTTGGCAAATTTCTTGAGCATGCAGTCTATTGAAGTCAATTAACGGCTTGTATTTGTATTTGTTTCAGAGTTGTAGTCGGATCTTATAGGATATATTTTAATCTGAATTTAAATTATGTCCTATTAATGGGTTATTTATAAAATGGAATTTCTGATTTCATATAGATGTTTAAAAAGGTCATGTTTAAAGTGATATCGTCACGGAGCATTTCTTAAACTAGACGGTAATTTGTTCCAAAGACGAGCACCTTCCACAATAAATGAACATTGAAGTTTACATGTTCGGTGGAAAGAAATTCTTTGTACTGTCTTTCTTTCACGAAGTCTCGACTGGGAAAGAAATTTGTTGTCTAAAAAATAAAAATAAAGGTTGTAAAGATACTGAGGAGCTTGATTTTTTATTACTGAATACATCAAGTTACCAATAAAGAATTGCCTTCTCTTGGCTATATTCCAAAATCCAGCTTTTCCTCTGTAATACGTTGTGTTCACTCTTAGGAATATTGTAAATAAATCTAATGCAATCATTGAGGGAGCGCTCGAGTTCAAAATTAAGGCTATTAGTAATGTCATTATACACTAAACAGCCGTAATTGAAAATCCGAAAGAGGAGGCTTTTTACGAGCAGAATTCGAGTAGATGTGAGAAGAGAATTTGTATTCTCTGACAATATGCCTTTGTTTTACTAGGGTTGAGAGCTAATCCATTTTCCATAGCTCAATGGGCCACAGAATCGATATCTTCCTGTACCCAACTCAGCAATCGATACCGAGAGGAAATGGGTCCCGAAATGTATAATTTAAAATTATCCGCATATTTATGGTAATTACAGTATTTAGGTTCACCTTCAAGGTCAGAAGTATAGAGATTGAATAACATAGGGGCAAGAATGGAACCTTGAGAGACGCCACTCCTGACCCCGACCCAGTCCGATGACTCATCCTTGTCATACATCGTCATTTTTGTTCCCGTTTTGAATCGAGTTAAAGCTGCACTGATTATAGGCGTTACGAATTTTGGTTTGTACAAGGTTTCTAATCTTCCGGAATTCGGCTTGGATCGCCTTATTTTTCGTTCTTCTTGACAATCTACGTTTATTATCACGTTCTTTTACCATTATTCTAATATCAGAGGTGATCCAGCTTCAAGATTTTTGTTTTAATAAGGAACGTGCAGAGGCGCAAATTTATCAAAAACTGAGGTCAAAAATGAAGTCAGCAAGGTGGTCTTCGTATTGACATTATGCTCGAAAATTTTTTTTTTCAATTCGTATGTTGTAAGGTAGTCAATTAAGTCAGATTCTTTTATGTTTGAGAGATTGCGTATTGAAGTCTAAAAGGTGCTAGGAGTAAAATTATTTGTGAATTTAAAATTGATATTAATAAGGTCATGATTAGATAGAAAGGAAATGGAATGCTGCGAATAAGAAGAAACCTTCTCGAGGTCATCCACTATCATAAGATCTATCCGAGAACTAGATCGGTCTGTATGATGTGTGGAGGTGTGGAGAACTATTAACAGTCCTGATGCATGCACTACGGACCTTAAATATTTAGTTTGGCTGTTCGTTGAGATTAGATTAGTATTGAGATCTCCTGTGATAATAATGTTGTTGTAATTAGGAATATGTGCGCAAATTTCTGACTCTAGTTCACTTACAAAGGAGGCGTTTGGCGCTTTATAAATAACACCTACATACCAAAGCACTATCTTGTATGGATCTAGCCTTAATGAAAAGGAATTCAGTTGACGGATGAGTTGATAATGGAGTCACTTCTATCACAGTACCCCTGAGGCTGTCATGGAGGTAAAGGCAAATTCCCCCTTCTCTCCTGGAATCTCTGTCTCTACGAAATAAGGTGTACTTAGCAAGAGCAACTAAACTGAAGGACTGCGAGCTAAAATAATGCTTAATTCTGGATAATGGGCCAAGAGACACTGAGCATTTACGTGGTAAATTGATAGAGTATCCATTAAGATAGTGAGTCACATACATTGGAGGTAACTAAATTGCTAAAATGAAGCTCAAGGTAAAGGAAGTCTTTTACAAAGGTAGATAAGAGGGTCATGAAGAGGGCCTCTCCAAGAGACCAAACTTCGTGATTCCAAAGAACATCTGGTGTCTCACGTAATATACCGTAACTGAGAGAAAAATCAGTATAAATAACCAATGAGCAGTAATACATATACAGAAGAAGATGCATGGTAATAAGAAATAGTTAAGACTAAGATAATATTTACCAGATATCTCCGTGAAAAATACATTGATATATAGTATAGCCGAAAATAAACCCAAGTCGAAGAAAGCCTAATTGCTATTTCAGTTTGTCAACATGTAGGAATTGATGATGTCCTCCTTCACACAAGGTACCTCTCGCGCCGTAGAGATTGAAGCAATCTATGTCGGAAAGGCCTCTAATTTCAGTCTTCAATTCTACGTCGTGAACTATTAAATTAACCTCCAGTGTGCCGTGCAGTCCGTGCAGGCTCAACGTATCCTGAACGTATTTTGCACTTAACATATGTAAAATAATTTTGGCCTTTCTTTAGTTCTTCAAAGTTCTTTTTAGATATACCAATAATGATACATGCTAAATGAAATGAAGCAACGGACTTATGAGAGGATATAGAGTCCGATGCTCCTCTGGAAATCGTTTTGTTGCATTCTGAACACTCACCCAGTGTTCGATATCGCAGTTGTAACAGTCTCTAGTTTTTAAATTGGCGTAAACCATCTTTAAAGCACTCACATTCCGGAAGCCAGTAAAGCCAATATGTCACAACACTCAAAAATATATCAACGTCACATTAAACACAACCAAAGAGCCAATACTGCAAGAAATCACTATTTATTAGTAGAAAAGTAAGGAAAAGCCAAAAGCACGTTTGACACCGATCAGTGCAAAGACTAGCTTGTGATTCAAAGCCTAGTTGTTGAATATTCATGTTAAAATTTCAGAATTAATTTATTTTGCAGCTCATACAGTTGGCACAACTTATTGTTATTTTATGGTCTTCCTAAAAGTGGTGAAAACGCGTTTTTTTTTTACCTTTTGACTCTGATTTACTCAAAAAAACGACGACCTAGAGCATTTTTGTTAACGGATTCGTAATCTGCAAAAAATCCTACATGTATCACTTCGAATTGTTTAAAGGACAAAACTGACACCGGACAGTGTTATGTTATTAAAAAAAATGTTACTTTAAAACCCCATTTTTCAAATATTATAAATGCCCGTAACTCCCATACTATTCAATAAAATGTATTGATATTATAGGTCAATTGATTCATCTCAAGTCGCAAGGAATCTTTTATCCTTGCATTAATAAGTTTTTGATTATTTTTTTTAAGAGTAAAGAAAAAAAATGTGATTTTATATTATTATATTTATATTTTATATATATTTATATGTATCTGGAAGATTTTAAAGAGATTTTTTTTTTTAATTTTTCAGAGATTTTTAAGAATTTTAGGAACTAGTTTAGAAGTTTTTAAATGATTAAAAAATAATTCAGAATTTGAAAAGATTTCAATATCTTCAAAACAAAATGTGAATTCTTAAAGATTTCGAAATAAAATTTAGAAGCTTTGAAGGATATTGAAATGTTTTGACAGTACAAAATATTTCTTAAGATTCCTGGAAAAATGTTAAATGACGCAAGAATTACTTGGTGCAAATAGGCTTATAAATTTATGAGCCTTAAATATAGACCATAAACGTAGCGTTTAAATTATTTTCGATTCTCTAAATTGTTCGTATATTGTAAAAAAGATGAAAAAACCACAATAATGAAATACAAATATCTCATAAAAATAAGCGCCTCCTTTCTTAAAAATCTTACGAATTGTGGAAAAATTTAGAAGGACAAACGAGATAGCGAGCAGTAAATATATACTGAAATTTCTTGCAGAAAAGTCATTAGTTATGATCCAGAATTTTTCTGTATTTTCTTCTAGCCAGAAAAAATGAGAACCGTTGTTACTCTCTTTGCTTCAGCCGTTCTCGTTAATTCTATTAGTAAATATACAATATTATAATATATAATCTTAATATATTAATTATTATATTATCAATAATGATAACAATTATTATATTATATTAGGAGAAAATTGAAATATAAGGTTGAAAATTAACGACTTGCTGAAATTTGTTTTCTCCTTTGACTGAAAAATCTTTCTTGGTTAGAAATTCAATTCTTATGTTTTTCGCTAAGAATTAAACTGTTTTTATTGACCATTCAGCTACTTGGTAAAAGTTATAATTATTTGTTAAACATTTATTTCTTTTGTTAAAGATGCATTATTTTAGTTGAAAATTCAACTATTTTTTGAAAATTTAATCATTTTTTTGAAAATCTAACTGTTTTGTTGAACATGCGCCTTTTAAATGGCAAATTTTAGTATTTAGTTGAAACTCCAACTGTTTTGTTGAACATAAGCATTTCTTGAATGTTCAGCCATTTAGTTTTAAATGCAACTGTTTTGCCTAAAATTAATCTTTTTGTTTGTTGAAAATTCAACCTTTTAGCTTGGAAACTCAACTCTTTCGCTGGAAATTCATCTGTTTTGGTAGAAAATTAACCATTGTTATTTAAAAATTCAACTATTTTGTTGAAAATGCAATATATTTCGACTTTAAGTTCTAAGCCTTCAATATTAAATTCGGTGTCTGTTGAATTTATGTTTGAAAGTTTTGTGTTTCATTTTAGGCATTTATAAAATGAAATAGAAGAAAAAAATTTGGCTCTAAAGCTATGAAGGGGGTGGGGTATTTCTATTTGCGAAGGGATATGCAGGGACATAGTTTGTTCTATCATATAATTATATAATATAATAGAACAAAAAATCTTTGGCCAGAAATCTCTTGTCCTACTAGGAACATAGTCTTACATAAAAGTATTATTTTTGAACCAACGTTATCTTTGCCCAGGATTTAATTATTGAAATACTACGTAGAAAATTACTAATCTCATTAGTCCCAATAGTCCTACTGATTCATTAGTCAACAGCTACAAGTTTCTCAGTGAAACTGTGTAAATTTATTTAGGGCTTTCACATTTTAATTATAGAAATGCCGTGAGCAATAGAAAATCGTCTTGAAAGAATAAGATTGTGTAAAATTTTAAACTGTATTGCAAAAATAGAAACGCAGTATTGTGAAACGTGTATGTAACGTTTGAGCAATAAAAAATCATTTGGACAATTAAATTGGAAGTGAATCGATAATATTGATTGCTTATATTGCCCAATTAGTTTATGTCATTGTGAGGGCACCGATAATTTGCACTCGTTTCCAGTGTTTTATTTGTAAAAATGAGGATTTCCCCATGTTATTCTTATGCGAAAATAGACAAGGTTGGCGGCAACCTTTAATATTGTCCAATGGAACAAAATACTTATTCTCTTTTTCCCGAGAATCTTACAGAATTTGTGGAATTTTTTTCCTGATTTTGTTAATCAGATAAAACAAGAAAACTGATACTGAAACAGAAGGGGAAATAAGTATGGAAACATCCAGGGAAACTGAGGATGCTTGCCCATCTCTTCTCGGACTGATTTTTATTTTCTAATGTATGAATTAAGTTTCGGTTGTAGAATAAAAATTAAGATTTAATTAATTAGTGTATACATTAATACAATAATTGATTTTCTACCTATACTTTCTTTTTACAGATTTATCTGAGCCACATAAGGAAGCTGCAATTTACCCTTCTCCCTTGGAACTTTTTAATGTTGATCGTTACGAAAGTTTTGTACCTCCACATCACACGTATTATATGATCCCAGATGAGCCTTGCCTTGTGGGAACTGATGAGAATTACGAGTATGTCATTGGACTAGTATTACGAAGATATTTATGTCCATTCTTGGCTCCTTTAACGAATTGGCCAGATCCAATTGTAAGAGTTAAAGTACGCATAGGTGCCAACAACAATGTCAGCGAAATTGTGCGAATATTGGATGAAGATCCTGTGAATAGGATGTTCTATAAGAGATTTGGAGAAAAGCATACTCATACTGCCTACGTACATCTGTAAGATTAATAATCCGACTAAAGTTTGTAGGAAAAAATATTTATTATTGGTAATGGAAGGTATGGTTAGATAGTTTTTGTGAGATAATTGATCCATGTGTACTTTCTCTGGCGAAAAGTTTAATCATATCTCTTTCATAAATAAACGGTTTTAATATTTGAATTGGTACTCCGTCATTTTTCATACCTTTTCAATTTCTCTTTTCTTCCTAATATAATAAGTGGTATACATACTATGTACATTAGGGTGGCTCTTATTTACTCTTGGCAAACAATTTTTTGCGAGTTTTTTTAGCGCTACCCCCCAGTTTGGTTCCATCTTATGTAGAAATAATTCCTGTAAAATTTGAGCCTAATCGGACTAAGGAGAAGGGTGCCTCTGGGTCATTGAACATAAAAAAACCATATAGTTGAAAAAAAAAAAATATTATATGTTTATTTTGTAAAATTTTAATTATATAAAAAAAGCTTTATACAAAAGTTGTAGATCTATTCAAAATGCACATAATATTATCCATGTCTTTTTCTCATATGACTTACTGTTTTCGAGAAAAATGCGAAAAACTATGCCACGAATAAAGCTACTTCAAGTACCCTAGTAGAGGATAGTCTAGGGGCTTCCATAAAGCACGTAGCACTCTTTTTTTTAATCTATCTGTGTCTTCCCTGTTCCCTGAGTGTTCTTTTCCAAGCGCTACCTGGTGTGTGCCTACCTGGCAAGAGGGTACCAATATACCCCATACGAATGTAGTAATGTTGTATTGTAGTATAGTAATAAAACGCAGTTTTCTCGCCAATATCGGACGAGTCAAAACCAATTTTTATGTAACAATGTCCTCTGCCCATCTACTACGTGAGAAAATTTATTTACTTGAATATTACTGGTATAAAATATCTAAAAATAAATTGCCATCAAATAAAGACGTTTTAAGTGTATTATTTTTCAGTCTTCGTATTGTGAAGTTAACTTTACGCGAAAGTGCCAGAATAGCATTGCAAGAGGTTTTTCTTTTTTGGGGAAAAGCAGGAATTCCAAGTCAGGAAGTGAGAAAATGCATCCCAAAGTTAGAATGTTTGTATCAAGAAGGGAGACAACTGCAAAAACACGCTGGGAGAAAATCGGAGGCTCATAAGAAAAAAGAAGTAAGTTTAAAATCGAAGCTCGAGGATCTTTTCGACATTGCACATACGAACGCTTTGGAAAAGATTTCTATAGAAGGAGATAAGCAGTTTTTAATGAATCAAAGGTTAAAGGGTCGACAAGGCTTTCTGTTTGGAATGGATTACAAGGAACTTCTAAGAGAAAGAAAAGTTGCAGAACGAGAAGAGACAGCATTGATGAAAAAGGAGCGAAGCAATCTTGTAATGGAACGACCAAGTGAGTAAAGTATAAAAAATTGTATTCATGTAATACTCCTACTTATTTTTACATTTCAGTTTTTTAATTTAATTTTGCAACATTAAATTTCTTCTTTTTCTTTTAAAGATGAAACTGCCGAATTGAAGTCATCTGAAATCAACAGCAGTTTGAATCAGGTACAGATATAAATGTATCAGTTTCTGGAAAATCCACTGATAATATTGTGGTAGAACCTTCTCTCCCAGAAGATGCAGAATTAGAATTTTTATCACCAAAGGCAAAACAGGCGAGAAGGAGCCGTACACTAATGACTCCTAACCTTGCTACGGCCTCAGATAAATGAGAAGTCAGTGACAGGGATGCAGTTCATGTTCTGATTGCAACTACTGAGGCACTAGGCCATGATGTCCAGGATTTTGTCATCAATAGGTTATCCGTTCACAGTGCAAGATTAAACATATGAGAAGAAAGGGCGACTGTAATTAAAAAGCAGTTCATGGGCACGAAATTACAAGCTGCGTTCGTTCTGGGATTTTAAGTTGGTAAACTGGGATGGTAAGTTACCATTCGAATGGCGATGCTTAACAACTCTTGCAGTGCCTGTACTGCAATCTGCGACTGGAAAAGAGCAAGCATCTGCTGTTTGTCAGATTCTTGTTGAATTTCGTCTCCAAGATTGTGTTAATAGCATCAGGGATTGAAAACGAAAAGGTCAAAGGACACTTTAATCAGGGTGACGTATCTTGAATCCTTGACTTTGTTAAAAACACTTTGAAGGAACAGCAGCCTAGAGAGAATTATAGGGAATTTTCAGAATTAATAATAATTTTCCTTTGCGAAGTACCACCTCGTGAACTATTTTTTCTGTATTCCGAGAGCCATCCATCATGCGAGGTGGATAGCAAAAGCTATTTGTTGCTTGAAAATCTTTCTCTTTCGTCGTGAATTTGTATTAGCTCAAGAAGAAGAGAATGCGATATGTGATATTTCTATTTTTATTGTTAGTCTGTACGTTAAAGAATGGTTTTGTGCATCTTCTGCTACTGAAGCACCTTTTTTGGATTTCAGGGTTTTGCCAAAACTTTATGAATATGAAGCTGTCGATACCGGTATCTCTCGTCTTGCATTAAAAAAGCTAATGAATCATTTATGGTATTTAAGCTCTGAGACTGCCGCATTAGCTTTCTTTGATTCGAAATGATCATCAGAATCAAAAATCAAAATGGTCAATGCTTTGAATAGCGTAACAGAATCATCAAATGAGAATGTGAAGCGAGTACAAGTTCAAATGGATGAAATCCCAGAAATGATTAAAAATGGAATTGAGCAATTCGTTTCTACCGACATGAAACGATCTTTCGGAAAATTCAATTTGAATGATGAATTCCTGAGGACAGAACCATCGACGTGGCTTCAAAAATGAAAGTTTTGTTAAGGGACTGGAATTAAAAGTAAATTGAAAGTTGTGAATGATTCGGCTGAGAGAGGTGTTAAGCTTATGGAAAAATGTAACACATTATTTACGAAAAACAAACAACAGAAACAGTATGTGCTTCAGATTGTGAGTGAATATCACCGAAAGTTCCCAGGTTATGAAAAAGATTCATTGTCTAAGCGTCAAAATTTGTAGTAAAAACAAATGATTTTTTAATTTTTCTCGGAAAAGGTTAATCATATGAGAAAAATTCATGCGTAATAATCTGTGCATTTTGAATAGATCTACAACTTTTGTGTAAAGCTTTTTTCACATAATTAAAATTTTTTCAAAATAAACAAATAAAATTGGTTTTTTCTTCAATTATATGGTTTTTTTATGTTCAAGGGCCCAGGGACACCCTTTGCCTTAGTCTGATTAAGCTCAAATTTTGCAGAAATTATTTCTACATAAAATAGAACCAAACTGGGGGTTAGCGTAAAGAAAATTCACTCTTTAAAAATAAGAGCCACCCTAATGGGATATTCTGGATGCCGAGAGCACTTTCGAGAAAAGTAAATTTAAAAAAATTCAAACTAATTTCTTTTAGTGTACATTATGTTTATTGCCATTAAAACAAGAACTTATAAAAGCATTCAGGCTACAAATGTATGTGTAAGGCTTGATTAGTCTTTTGACGTCGCAGCCATTTTCCATCTTTCTTGCAACTAGAATTAGTCGTAAATAAAGTACATAAATTTTTTTAAGCTAATAAAAAAATAAAGTTTTGTCTTTGAGCTATAAGCAAAAGAATATTTAATTGAATTTTCAAAAATTAATTAAAATCTTTTTTATTCAAGAAATTAAAAAATAATATTTTTTTATATCTAGTACATATTTTCTATTATACTATTCCTCATTTGTGAAAATTCAATTGTATTCTTGTATGTACTTTATTTAGGACTTATTCTAGTTGCAAGAAAGATGGAAAATGTATACAAATATTTTCTACCGTTTTTTTAATTTAACTTAATAGCATTTTAAATATTAAAAATAATGTCTATATACAATTATGGTGAAAAATCATTTTCGTCCACGTTTTAACAAAAAATTATGTTTCGTCCCATGCAATTGCTATTATTGCTTGGCCCTCGGCGTGCAGACATCTTGACAGCTGACGTCACAACATGAAATACATAATTGATTCAACAATTATATATTTTGTTATTTTCATTTCTAACTTCACAATTTGTATTATATGTTTATGTATACTCTTTTATAACTAAAAAAAATATATATTTATTCGAAAAACGTTCTTTTCATTATTTTCTGCAAAGTTTTTTTTCGCAAGGGTTTAATTTCTTATCACTGAGCCCTGGCAAATCAAAAGTAAGGTGACATCGATGGAAAACAACGAAAAAAGTGTTCCTAAAGTTTCAGAGTAAAATTAATTGACAAATCCTTTCGCAAAGCATTTTCTGTCGCTCTAATATAAATTTTTATCTTTTATTCGGTAACTTGTGTCAAGAAATATAAAAGTTATTGTGAGTTACGTCGATGAATATTAATAAAAATACGCAAGGTTTTCTTGGACTTTTTTTTTATTTGCGAAGAAAGTTCTTATGTTCACACTCAAAACTTATAGGATGAGTAGTGACATACTTTTTCTTCTCTCCGACGTCTGAGCACGGCCCAAAAAGGCACTCCTAGTTATCAAACGACGGCTATTTATGTATCGACGTAACCTCAAAAGTATTTTCGAAGAAACTCATATTTGCGTGTATAATTTATGTAGTGTATATTGCATTAAAATTAAAATATTAACGATAAAAAATGTTTATCTTTGATTCTAACTTTATGATTCTTAAACATACATTTTAATGTGGTTCATTATTTATTTTCTGAGGGACTCCAAAATTTGCGTCAGGCATAGGTGGACATCTGTTAAAGCGATTTTTCGGAAACATAATATTTTTTACTCCGGCTTAAAATAATATAACCTAATTTTTAGAATGAAACTTGTTATGAGGTACTAAAATCAAGATATTTACAAATTTTTACAATAATACAACCAGTAGGTTTAATAATATAATCCGTTCACACCAAAGTGCCCTGTCTGTGGAGTATTACACATATACTTTATGTATGATAGCCAAATATTTTGTACGCTTTTTCATACTTAATTGTTCTAATTTCTATTGTATACATAGAAGTCTTAAAATTCATCTATTTTTATTTGTCCTTCCAGAATTAAGTTCTCAGTCAACTTTAAGGGAATTATTTCCTGAATCCGAGGGTGATGTCTTTCCTAGTATCCAGACATTTCCGTATAATCCTAATGAGCAGTTCAAGAATATACGACAAGTCGTTAATAACGAGGTCACCGATTTCGATGTACGTTCAATTCTATTGAAAAGGGATCGTGTCATAATTGGCTGGAAGAAGCAAGATCTCATTAAACCTCTGTCTGATTTGGTTGGCAGAACTAATCATGTATTTGACACAAAAACCAACAATTTTGTAAGGCTGTTCCCTGATGAACTTGTGCGACTAGGTATTGGCCGTCGTTTATCGAAAGTTCGTGAGTCTGATGCAGCTTCTGCGTTTCGCAGAGCAGTACTTCAAAAAACCCACCAAACAATCTATCAAGCACACCATCCATTAGACTATCAAGCAAGCCAGCATGAAAACTGTGAATCAATCCTTCAAGCGTACTCCCGAGCAATCCTCCAAGGACACCATGAAGTAAACCAACAAGAAATCCATCACCAAAACCCTCAAGTAGACCATCCATCAAACTCTCAAGTATATCATCCAGCAAACCCTCAAGTATATCATCCAACAAACCATGAAGTAAATCATCAATCAATACATCAACCATTACGTAGATTAAACGTTGAAACAAACCGTCAAGTTTATCAAATATACGCGGATTATTTACGGAACCACGGACACATTTCATCCAATTGAAAGAAAATGACAAAATAAAATTAAGAACAGATTGTGCCCCAAAGTCGGAACAAAAGGGTAAAATAAATTTTAAGTATTTCAAAAATTCATTGTATTATGGTTATTAATTGTTTGTCAATTACATTCTTCAATCACTTAAATCCGAATTTAGATGAAAATAGGTGAGAATATAGTGACAATATCCCTGTAACACAGGCTCGGATTGGTCAGGTGGGATTCCGGGAAAAATCCCGGTGGGCAGGTATTTTTTAAAGCATTTTAGACCGTTTTACTTTCAGAATTGAACCGCTTCCTGATTCTCAACCATTTTTTTCACCCATTTTTGCCGGGCCGATTTTCTATCCCAACCCGACCCTGCTGTAACATAACCGTGTAAAATAACTATGTTTCCAAGTGCGGATGCACCTATATTATTTCCACACCGCCAACTCGAAAGCGTTACCTTGCTCATCATTTAGAGGCATGATAAGTCTAACTTCCGAATCTAGGGCTACAAAAACCAATATTTTGAAATGGGAAAAATATAATAATTAATAAAATAAATGCATGGGTTTGGTGAATTAAAAAGTATATTTACAATCTTTCGAAGATATATACTATGGCAAAGTGAAAATACGAAAATTAATTAAATGATTTAAAGAAAAACAATAGAAACGTTTCTGGTTTAGTATTCGTAATAAATAAATATAATTAATACGTCAAACCCTCCTATTCACTCTATAAATAGCATATAACCAATAATCATGCACTTCATTCTATTTATATTCTTTGAAATATTCCTTTATATTATTTTAAGTTCATTGAGTTTTCTGAATAAACAGTTTTCTTCTGTTATACAATTTTGCAATTCAGAATTCGTTTATAAAAATTATTTGCAGGAATCAAGTTTAGTATTAATTGACCTATTTATGGTAATTGAGTTCAGTGGTCTCACGGAAGGTCCTTGATTAAGGGTATTCTAATTAAGAAGGCCTATTCATCAGCGGTAAAGAGAATAAGTATAAAACCTTTAGGATTTAAAACATTTATTAAAAGAATGTCAAGAAGATGAAGCGAGGAAGGGTATTCAGCTCGTAACTTCAGATTTTGGTAATTGATTTCTTTCAAATATGAAAAGGTGTAATCCAATTTAACACTGGAATCATTGTCACGAAGTTGGTGATTGGTTGTTTCTTCGGAGTGGTTCTGTTCGTTGTGGGCCCTGAAACAAGGGACCACAACTTAAGTTTGAGGCAAAGAGGAATAAAACAGGGTAGGTCAAGGAAAAACGATGTGATATGATTTTTAAGAATTGATTAAAACTTACCCTAATTTGTTAGAGGTAGAATCAGAAGTATCAAATAATATTGAACTGCAGCCATTTATCCCAGGTGGAGGAAGATAATCTGATTGGTCCGTGGATTGAAGATTTAGTATTGTGCCAAGTTATTTCGAAGATGAAAATCAATCTGAGAAATGAGCCAATAATCCAAGGCTTGTGGATTTGGAAATCACTGATTCTTAAGTGTGGGATTTAATGTTACAGATTCTGGATTTGAGAAAATAGGATTACTAACACCCTCAAATGAACTTCAGAAGCGGATACCCACACTTTAGAAGTTACTTGATGAGAAAAAATTAAGAAAACGGAGAGTTTAACCAAACTCAATCGAACCGTACCAGAAACTGGATTTGACTTGCGACTCGCACTCCTTTTATAATAAGGAGGTTCTTCCAGTGGCTTCCAGAAGCTATCGATTTTTCCCTTCGAGATTTTTCGTAGTCCTTTCTCTTTTACTTGGATCGTTCTGATTGGTCTTCTCCTTAATCAATATTTTCACAATGTCAGACGACGGTCACCCTTTTTAGATATAGATATATCAAATGGCTGATTTGACGTTCTTACAGATATTGATTCGAATGCTCGTCTTGCTGCCGCTAGATGGCAACTTGTTTCAAGGGCAAACATTTTCGCAGTTGCAAGGTATTGATTTATTCTAAAGGTCACCAGGACGTGACAACAATTAGAAGTTTTATTTTTCCCTTGATCAATTGTTACTAAATCTTTGGTCTCAGTTATATAATTAATTATAGTTTTTATAATTTCAAAATTATCTGTATTATTTAACCCTCGGGCACTGGCGGGCGGCATTCCATGCCGCTTTCCGAGCAAAAATTATTATTATTCTCTAGTGTGCCAAAGTACCGCTTAAACGCGCTTTGGTATCTTTCAAGCAACTATCATAATATGTCCCCGTAATCCTTCCTGCTTCCATTATGCTCTTTACAGTCGTTAATGATCTCGCGAAGAGAGAAGCTGCGCACTCTCGGCACTCCGTACCGCCCGCCGTGGGGAAAACAACCTATCTACTTAACAAACAAAAATGTTTCCTCAATTTCTATGGAGGATATTTTTAATGTTTAATTAGGTGGTATGTTAATTTTTGTGCAAAACTACAAATAAGTATTCCTATTATGGAACAAGTTGTCGATCCCGTCCCGCCGGCGATCTAATTCGCCTAGTACGCGCCAGTGCCCGAGGGTTAAATACTTGAAATTTTAAGTGTATAATCCAAATTTATACTCAGCTAAGACCTAATCCTATACATAGATATAAGCTACACGGTACTTTTGAGTAGCGTTAGTGGCTAGATATTCGATGTTGGTCGGTTAGGAACGGTATAACCGGTCAGGGGAGGGCACTTTACCGGCATAACCTTGGATAATTATAACTTTTACATTTCCCGTTCTTGGCTGTAAAATTGAATATCCTTCCCCTGACACAGCTTTTTAATTTACGATTCCTGTTGCAACTTTGATTTCCCTGCCCCACAAACTAGGTTACATTTTGTCAGGACATAGACAATAATTTTTTGGTAACCTTTGTCCAAATTTGATTGCCAAGGGATTGATCGAAACTGTTTTATGGTTTGATGCTGGTGATTCCGGATGCTTTCTAGGAGACTTTTTGTTTTATTCCTTATGTGCTTAGTGTTTTTTCTTAAGTAATATTGTTAAAAATCTAAAATAAACATTTTAAGCTCGTCGAGTTCAAGTTACTACCTTAAACTTCAATCTTAGTACTTTATTCAACAAAGGTTACAAATAGATATTTTTCGCAAGATATTGGTACCCCTCTTTAAAAACAAATTTCTGCCACACAAAAAATATCTAATTTTAATACTAGTTACGTAAAATAGTTGGTTCTAAATATTCTGGTTGTATAATACAACGTTGCATGTTAATAAAAAATTGTTGAATTGAAATTATTATATTAACAGTTGATTGCGTTGAAAGAACAAATAATAAATGCTTAAAACAGCTAAATAATGCATTTGCTACTCAGGTTTGTTTAAACAATAACAAATGTTTTCGAATTATATAAAGAACTTTGTCCTTAAAATTGAAGATTCTGTATACAAATTATTCATAAAATCGATAATATGTTTTTTTTAGGGACTGAGAGTAAATCCCGAGCGAGCCGAAAGTGAGCCTGCAAATGCGCTCTTCAAGGGATATACTCTCTGAGAGAACTGTAGCTTGAAAGAGGCGTCATCCAATCCCTCCAAGATAGAAGTTATCCCTCCGCAAACAATTTGGGGGGAGCAGTGTTGCGGAATGAACGTGTTATTTAAATGAGTAACACGAGAATTCTAGATCAATCTAAAATATCTATACCATACACCTATATACCTATCTACCCTATAGCTATATATCCATCCATTCATTACTACTTTCTAACCGAGCAATTCAACCGAACCCCGAAAGGGAAACGTCTTAATGTAATAATAATAATAATTTTTAAAAATGTGGAGACGAGATTGATTTATTTGTCTTGAAGTTCGGTACAAATGATTGAACTTGAATTTTATTTCAAGAGCCTTAAAGTAATTATCCATCTTTGTGAAGTGATAAACGAGCAGCTACAAACAAATACCAAATATTGTTTATCATCGGGCGATTTTCCGGCCAGCTGGGAAATTTTGGAACACCAAGAGAAAAAGATAAAGGATGATATCTTATATCACAATCCTCTCTCTTTTCATTTTACTCTCTCTCTCTCTCTCTCTCTCTCTCTCTCTCTTTTTTTTTTATTCGTCTTTACACCTTACACGCGACAGTATTCAGTGGACGCGCACTCAATTCTCGAGCACTTTCCGTCCGTTCTTTTCAAAACAGTGGAAACATATAAAAAGAATAAAAAAAGTCTTGTAAAGTGCTCTCCCACGAGTCTTATAGAGCAGGATCGAGTGTGGTGCATCGCCAACTATGGTGGGATTCCTCTCGGACTACATTGAAAAAACTTAAGTTCTCCTTTATCATACAGTGGACACTGTCCACTAAAAAATTGTTTCAACCTAGAAAAGGTTAAAGGATTTATTTCCTTTTGTAATGATTGATAGTGATTTTTGAAAACTTCCTGTTGAGATTTAAAGAAAAATGGATTAGGGAGCCTTCACATATTACGTAACACTTTAAACGGCGGGGTGAGGGGGGGGGGTCTGCCCCAACGTCACAAAGTGTCACACAGGATGGGGGTCGCGAAGGTTTTGTAACACGTGACACTTAAATAACATTTAAATACATGTCGATACATTGAAAATTAATATTATCGACACAAAAAGATTTAGTAGTTGCATTTTAAAACAAATAGTTAAATTTTCAAGCCAAAAACACGGATTTTTTAGAAGACAATTGAATTTTTGACTCAAAAAGTTGAAGTTTTCAACAATTAACTCAGTTTTTTACCACTAAAGATGAATTTTTAACCAAGAAGATTAAATTTCTACAAAGAACATTAATTTTCAACAAAATACACGAATTTTCAATCCAATATAGAAAATTTGATTCAAAAAGGTAAGTTTTATTCGTTAAAAATACTAATTTGAAAAAAAAAAAATACTGTCAAAGAGTTGACTTCAACTAAAATGATGAAACTTTAACAAAATAGTTGAATCCTCAACCAAATAGATGAATTTTCAAAAAAATAGTTAAATTTTGGATTTACAGAAGTCAAATGTTTTAGAAAACAGTTGACTTTTCAACTGGAAAAGCAGAATTTTCAACATAAACGTTAATTTTAAATCAGTTAGGATGAATTTACAACAAAATGCATGAATTTTCAATAAAATATGTAGTTCCAACATGGGCTAATAAAGATACGTTTTTTACTAAAAATGGACCTGTTTTAGCACTTGAAAAACTAATGAAAAGGAAATAATAATCAAACAGTTGAATTAAGCGGAAAATACGAAATTCTAACAAAATAATTGAATCATCAACCAAATAGATCAGTTTTCAACAAATAAAATTAATTTTCCATCTAAATAGACGAATTTTCAACAAAATATTTAATTTTTTAATCTACGAAAGTCAAATGTTTAAGAAAACAGTTGACTTTTAAAGTGGAAAAGACAAATTTTCAACAGGAAAATTAATTTCAAATCAAGAAAGATGATTTTTCAACGAAATAGTTGAATTTTCAACAAAATACATGATTTTTCAACCAAATAATTGAAACTTGAACTAAAGAAGGTAAGTTTTCAACTAAAAATGGAATAGATTTTGCACTCAATACGCTAGTTCATAAACAAATTATTATCAAACAGTTGAATTCAATGAAAAAGACTAAATTTAAACAAAATAGTTGAATTCTTAACCAAATAGATGAATTTTTAACAAACAAGATTAGTTTTCTAACTAAATAGACAAATTTTAAACCAAATAGTTAAGTTTTCAATATGAAAAGTCGAATGTTTTAGAAAACATTTGACTTTTAAATTGAAAAAGAAGGATTTTTAACAAGAAATTTAATTTTGAATTAAAAAATGAATTTTCAAAGATATTTTTGAATTTTCAACTATAAAGGGTCAATTTTCAACCAAAAATATAATCGTTACATTTCCAGAAAAAAAAAAAATTTTGGAAGCAAACGAATTTTCAACCAGTTGAATTCAAGTAAAAAAAATTTTTATCAAAATAGTTGAATCTTCAACCAAAATAACAAATTTTCAACAAACAAGATTTATTTCCTACCCAAATACACAAAATTTTAACGAAATACATAAATTTTCTACAAAATACTTAAATTTTCAACTTATAAAGGAAATATGTTTAACCAAAAATAGAACAGATACATTTTCAAATAAAAAATGCGTTCTCAACCAAAAACAACGAATTTCCAACAAAATATTTAATTTTCGAATAAATAATTTAATTTTTGACCAAACAGTTTAATTTTCTACCAAAGTAGTTTAATTTAAGATCGAAACATATTAATTTTACATCTAAAATTGTGAATCATCAACCAAACAAAAAATGTACTTGTTACAAAGTAATTCAACTTTAAACCAATGATTTTTTCAACCAAATAACGAATCTTTAACGAAGCATGTAATAGTTAATATATAACCCAGAAGGATGAATTTTCAAACAAGAAGATAAATCTTCTATAAAAAAAAAAATATACGAACTTTCAACAAAATACATGAATTTTCAACCCTAGAAGATAAATTTTTTAACAAAAAATGGATATTTCAGTCAAGAAAAATAATTCTCACAACAAAAATACGAATTTTTAAAAAAATGGTAAACAGAAAGTTGAAGTTTTAACCAAAAAGTTTATTTGTCAACTAAGAAGATTAATTTAAAAAAAAACATATGAATCATCGACATAATACATGAATTTTCAACCAAATACCCAAATTTTCTACTAAAAAAGATTCACTTCCAACCAAAAATAGAATAGTTAAATTTTCAGTTGAAAAAATTAATTTTCCACATAAAACGATATATTTAATTTGATAAATGAATTTTTCGTAAGGTAGTTCGTATATCAACTAATTAGTTAAATTTTTCATAAAAGAGATGACTTTTAAACAAATTTTCGACAAAAAAGTTTAGTTTTCAACCAAAAAGATTAATTTTTATCAGAAAAAGATGAATTATCAACAAAATACATGAATTTTCAATCAAGTACTTGAATTTTCAACTAAAAAAGTAAATTTTTAATAAAAAATGGAATAGTTAAATTTTTAATTTCAAAAAATTAATTTTCGACAAAAAATAAAACGAATTTTCAACAAAGTAGTCTAATTTACAACCAAAGAGATAAATCTTAAACCAGAAAAATAAATTTTTCATATAGTAGTTCAAATTTACACTTTATATTTTTAATTTTTTTTTAATTGTCAATTTTTACTTAAAATTTTTTTTCATTTGAATTTTTCATAGAAAAAAATGACTTTTTAACGAAATAGTTTCATTTTCAACCAAATAACAATTTTCAACCAAATAGTAGAATTTTTTATTAAACACGAAAAGTTCCGAACACTGAAAAAAAATGGTTTAGCTCTCCCAGCTAGACATTCAACTGGATTTCGTCTTCTAAGAAAATATAGCTGTGTTACCTAAATATATAGCTGTTTCAGCTAATTTCGCCATCTTGAATTATTTAGCTGATTTATCTAAATAATTTCTAGATGGAAAAATTTAGCTAAAACAGTTAGATATCCAGGTAACACAGCTAGAAATTTAGGTAACACAGCTAAATTTTCTTAAAAGACGAAATCCAGCCAAACGTTTAGCTGGGACAGCTAAACCATTTTTTTCAGTGAACCAAAAATATAATGGTAAACTCTTCAAACAAAAAATGATCTTTTAACCAATAATAGTTGGATTTTCTTACTTCTTATAGAAAATTTTTATAATTATAAAGAATTATAAAAAATATAAAAGAAATTATAATGAATTTCAAAGAATTCAAGGCTAATTCCAACAAGTTCAAAAATTTATCGCCAACAAGATATGCTTAAATAGAAAATTGGTTATTGTCTCCCGAAAAAATATGCCAGAGTTTAATTTTCTCTTCCGAAACACTTTATCGTAATTGAATTCTAAAGAAATATAAAAAATTCCACAAAATCTTATGATAAATTCCAAAGAATTGAAGTTTTATTCCAAAAAATTAAAAAAATTCATAACCAGCATACTCTGCTGGAATTTAATTTACTCTTCCGGCATATCTGCTGGAATTTAATTTACTCTTCCGGCATATCTGCGGAATTAAATTTTTTTCTTCCGGCATACTTTATCGTAATTTAATTCAAAAAATTATAAAAAATACTGAAATATTACAAACAATTGTAAAGAATTATAAAAAATAAGAAAGAATTATAAGCAATTCCAAAGAATTCATGATGAATTACAAAGAATTCAAAGTTAATTCCAACAAGTTCAAACATTAATTTCCGGTAAGACATCCCTGATTTTTATTTTCTCTTCCGGAATATTTTACCGTAATTGATTTCTAAAAAATTCTGAAGTATTTATGATAAATTTCAAACAATAATTCCAACAAGTTTAAAAATTCATGTCGAGCATAATATGTCGAATTTTAATTTACTCTTCCGGCATGTTTGCCAGATTTTTATGTGCTTTTCCGGAATACTTTATCGCAACTGAATTCTAAAGAATTTAACAAAATTGCAAACAATTTATGATGAATTCCAAAGCATTGAAGGTTAATTCCAGCAAGTCTGAAAATTCATTTCCGGACGAAATGAGGTTTAGATACACATCTCTCTGGAAGAGAAAAATATGCCGGAAGATAAAATTGAAATCCGGCAAAATATGCCGGAAGAGAATATATAACATATTTAAAAATCAGGAACTAAATTCCATTTGGTGATAATTTGAATGCGTGAAAGCAAACAAAAAAAAAGAAGTTTGAAGAGGCTCGAATTCAAGAAAACGAACATTCAATGTCTTAAATTTCAGTACATTGGTGATATATTAAACCGAAAATTCGTGAATTTTGTCGTATTATCGGTTCTAATAATTTAAGATGTTTTTTCAATCAAATTTTATTGAATAAGCAACACATTCTTTATTTTTCAAGTTTTACTAATAAGTAATTGATTCAAAACGATAAAAATTATTGGAGAGTAAAATGTTTTTAAGAAAATATTGATCATTACCTGATTATTAAATTAAATTTCCAATTAAAATCAAATTATTCAGTAATAAATAAAGTAGGTACCTAGGAAGAAGTGCCTATCAATCAAACGGCATTTAGGATTAAGAACAATTAATCGAAGACGAACCTACCTACTTTAATTGTCCATCTGTCTTTATTTAATTATCTGAGATTACCTTCTTGCACGAAGCAAGAGAGAAGCAGCTATTACAGCAGTCAAGTCTCTAATCCGCTTAATTGCACTAATTACAATTCATATTCCGAGAAAATTTATTTCTTAAACAACGGCACAATAAAAAAATAAATTCCAATTTTATAGTCTGTTCTTAATTTTAATTGTTATAACTAATTTTAATCAAGCATAAGAAAGAACATGACTACTATCAAATTTCTTTCTTAGAATTCATCTTTTATTTATACAACAATTTTGTTTAAAAGTGATCTTTTTTGGTTAAAAATTCAACTATTTTGCAGAAAATTCAACGATTTGGTTGGAAATTAATTTTTTTAACTGAAAACTAAATTATTTTATTTTTGGATGAAAATTGATCTTTTTTAGCTTAAAATCCGAATATTTTGTAGAAATTTCACGTATTGTATTAAAAATGCATTGTTATTGGTTGAAAACTAATCTTCTCAATTCAAAATTTGTGTATTTTGTTGAAGATTCGTATTTTTTTGCAGAAAATCAATTTTTTTAGTTAAAAATTATTCTGTTTCAGTTGAGGATTTTAGTATTTTGTTAAAAATTTGACTTTTTTGGTTAAATTTAAGTGGCTTTGATTTAAAATTAAAATCCTTTTCGGTTGCAATATCAAACATTACATTCTATTTTGAAAATGCGTGTTTTTAGGTTGAAAATCCAACTCTTTGATTGAAAGAACAGCTTTCTTAAAAATGTATTTTTTTGGTTGAAGATTCAGAACTTTAGTCAAATATTCATCTTTTTGAATGAAAATTGAACTACTTCAACAAAAATTTCTTTTGTTTTTGGAAACAAATTTTTTTTAGTTGAAAATTTAACGGTTTGATTGAAAATTAACTCTTTTTTTAATTCATAATTCTGTATTAAAAGTTCAACTTTTTTACAGAAAATTCATCTTTTTAACTTGAAAATTCAACAATTTAGTAGAAAATTAATCTATTTGGTGGCAAGTTCAACTGTTTTGTTGAAAGTTCGATTTTTTTTATTGAAAATTAATTTCTTTATATGAGAATTCAACTGTTTCAATTCTAGTTAAAAGTTAATTTTTTTAGTTGAAAAATTAAACTATTTAATTGAAAATTTTTGTAATTTCTTGAATATTCATATTTTTTAGTAGGAAATTAATTTTCTTGATTGAAAATTCATCTGTTTCGTCCTTTTTTACATTTATATTTCTGTATTTGAAGTTCAACTGTCTTATAGAAAATTCGTCTTTTTTCTTGAAAACTCAACAATTTAGTAGAAAATTCATATAATTTGAAGCAAGTTCAACTGTTTTGCAGGAAATTTTATTTTCTATTGAAAACTAATTTCTTCGGATGAAAATTGAACTGTTTGAGATTTATTTAGAAATTGATCTTTTTCAGTAAGAAAATTCAACTATTTAATTGAAAATTCATGTAATTTGCTGAAAATTCATCTTTTTTGCTGAGAAATGAATCTTCTTGGTTGAAAAGTTATCTTATTGGTTAAAAATGTAAGTGTTTTGTAGAAGGATCTTCCTTTTGGCTTGAAAATACAACATTTTCAATGTAATTTTTTTTCTTTATTGTCTGAAAGACATCTCTTAGTTTATATTGTGAATTATTATTATTTTTTTGATAATTCAACTACTTGGTTGAAAGTTGAACTACTTTGTTAATTTATGAGAAACAGTAATGACTGAATACATGAAAAAAATTTATGAAGCAAAAATTAAGTAAAAAAAGGGGGGGGGTCAAAATTTACAGACCCAAACACAGGGGATACGTGGTTCTAATTTGCAGAAAAAAAAACTTCACGTAATTTATGCACGGACCCTTATGATTGATTGAACTTATAAATATGACATTCAATTTATATTAAAATTTTTTTAAATTAATCAATGCATTAAAGAATTCAAGGTTAATTCTGACAAGCTTCTCTCTCCGGAAGAGAAAAATATGCCGGAAAAGAAAAAATATGCGAGAATAGAAGACACAGCGTCGATTTTATTTTCGCACGGATTAAAACGCTAATTAATTTTGTTTTGAAATTAAAGTCCATTACATTCTCTTAGTGCCTCACTGCCGGAACTTTTGCTTTCCTTATTTGTTTATTTATCAAGTTACATTTTTTCATTAACAATTTTTTACGATTTAATAACTGCTTAAGTAAACCTTATATGGTCTTAAATCAATGAATGAGGACATACAGGATACCCATAATTTCCTTTTTGACTAATTTAATTTTTATGAACAATTTTGATACACAAATTAGCCAATAGTGCTATTTTATTAGAAAAATTTCTTTTTGCTAAAACTGCTTGTTTATAAACTACGAAGGACATTTTATCACAAAACAATTAAGAAGTTAACAATAACAATAGTTGTAAACAGTTTTTGTGGCAAAATATTTAAATTTGAGGTTTTTCAGATTTGGATTTCCTTTAATCATCTGAATTGATACAAATATTTCTAAAAATAATATATGCCTACCAGCATTTGCTAAAATATAGAAATTTCCATTTTTATAAACAAATTCGAAATTGTGGCCCTTTCGCGTAGAAAAAAATGTTTTTTGCACAGGAAATGTTTTAAATCATTGTGTGCATGACTAATAGTTACAGGAATATTTAAAAATTCAATGATTACCATTGCTATAAACAATTCTTGTTGAAAAATATTTAAATTTGAGTTTTTTCCATTTTTATTTCCTTTAATCGCTGGAATTGTTACAGATGTTCCTAAAAATGATATATAATCGATCATATTTGATCTATAATTATTATTATTATGATTATTATTATTATTATTAATTGTCAAGCTATTTTGATTCGAAAATTTTGAATTTGTTTATCGTAACTGTTTATAAGCATTTAAATTGTTATATTTTACGAAAAATTATCAAGCCTATATTATTCATAAAAATATTTGAAATAGGAAAATGAATGACGAAAAATAAATGATAAGTGAAATAGGAAATAAAAATCTGTAAAACCCCCAAATTAAAATATTTTACCACAAAAACTGTTTATAACCATGGTTATTGTCAACTTTTTAATCAATTTTCTGATAAATGGCATTCTTAGATTAATACGAAGCAGTTTTATCAGCAAGAAATTTTCTATGATAATAACACTATTTGATAGTTGTATTATCAAATTTTTTTGTAACAATTAAATACATAGAAACGAAAATTATTGATATTATTTAGGAGCCCATTTATCGGATTAAGATAATAAAAGGTTTACCGAAGCGGTTACTAAAGCGTAAATAAATAATTCAGTAAAAAATGTAACTTTTTCCATACTTCGAGTAAAAGCTTGGTAAATAAACAACCAAAGAAGATAGGAGTTCCTATTGTGGGTCTTTTCAGAATTCAATGCACATTTTTTGTTTAAATTATTAACCGAACCGATTTCTAAAACATGGTTTAATATTAATAAATAACAGCTTTTTTTTGCAGGGAAAACATTCTCTACATCTCTACTGTATCAAATTTTGAAAGTTAATTTTGCTGTGGACAAACAATTCTTAAACCCATTTTTTTAAGAAAATTTTTTAAAATAAATAACCGTATTTGAAGATTATTGATTTATTTTTAAAATTGGAAGCAGTAGAGTTGGAGGACATGTTTTCCTAAACAAAAAACCCTAATTTATCAAAATTTAAACATTTTTGAAAAATTGGTAAGAAGTGACAGTAAGAAAAAGTTCAGTTACAAAAACTATTCTAAAATTAATTTTTTTTTGTAAGTTTTAAACTTTAGATAATATTTTTTTATTAAAATTGGGTATTGAAATTAATTTTGATGCTCTTTGAAAGTCAAAAATTTGATATTTATTTCATTTCATAGTTTAACATTATTGTTATACATAAACTAGTGTTTTTTAGGTAGCTGTTGTCTCCATCTGCGCTGCAGTGTGAGTCCTTTTTTGAGTCATCGCAAAGGACCAGGAGGACCTTGACCATGAGGATAACGTTTAAGTTGAGATTCTGTAATACAAAAAAAAAACAATAAAAATATGTGAATTTTAATGTAAAATATCAATTCATCACATTTTTTCATAGGCACAATCTATTTTATTAAACAGATTGGTTACTTTTAACTTATATGTTAATTAATACTTTTAACAATATATCGAAATCCTGCCGGATGGAAAAAATAAAAAGCAATAGGGAAACTCTATACCAACTTTTCAAAAACCACACATGAAATTAGACAACAAAAAGAAAGAAGTATCTCAGACAGTTTGCGCGAAACTTTGTTTTCTATTCTTTATATTCCTTGTAAAAAATAGTGTAAGCTTTTCATAATAATTCGTAGCGTTGAATATAACTCTTATTATATTAATAAAGATTACTTATGCACTTTTCTTGTAAAATTTTCCGGGCAATCCGAATTTCCGAAAATTATTTTACTGACGGATTGTATCAGACCACTAACCGAATGTCATCTTAAAAATGAGCCTTGTATTTGAAAGGAAATAGCACTGTCCAGAATATAAATTAAAATATTCATAAAATTTTTTTTGGAAAGGTTATTGAATTCTGCGTTAAATTAGCCCTAGTTAAAGCAATTTGGCAATGTGGGTATTGAATAATCAAGTGAGAAAGACAAAAATAAAATTCCGATTTTTAAGAAATTTTGTACTTCAACTTCAACTCTTGCAGGAGCTAGGAAAATTAATTTATTCATTTGATATTTTACAGAAGTGATCTTTAGATGCGGTCTAACAATATAAAAAAAAATAACAAATTATTTGAGATTTTTTTCATATCGAATTGTGTAAGTTACAAAAATCGATGAGATGAATATTTGGTTTTTGCGAATTGGGTATAGAGTTCCCCTATTCCTTTCTGTCTTTTTCGTCTAGCAGGGTTCTGATGTATTCTAAAAAGTATTATGAAATCTGTTAAATAAAATACCATGTGAATGTAAACAAATGTCAAAAATTTATATTTCAAATAAAAATATTTTCATTGTTTTACAGAATTAAATTCTCGGCCCAAACGTTATACTCCTGATCATGTTCCTCCTTCTTCTTTCCCTTCGCTCAAAAAAGGACTTAAACCCTTGGGCACTTGTTTATGTGAAAAAATAATGTTAGCTTACGAAATAAAATAAAATTACGGCTGCGAAGTACTATGGACGTATTCACTATGGCTGTATTTATTTCTGCTCATTTTATGAGCATTTTTCTTCCTCATAAGTATCAAATAAATTTGCTTCCTCATATAGAGGGAGGTTTCCCCTAGCAAAAGAAAAAAATGGATACTTTCAATATTTTTCAAGCTTATGTTTCTGTCTTTTCCAAAATTTTATTTTCAGACAATCACAGGGCCCACCACAATGTCAATTGATGTGCTCTGTTACGACGAGCAACTTTTTAAGCTACGGTAGTTTTATATTTCAAATTAAAACCTCATAGAAACAATGTAACTTTTCTTTAAACTTTCTGAGCAGCTATTGATTAATCAATAATGACCTTCGAAAGTTCGTCAAAAGATCAATCAACGCGCGTACTGTTATATTCCCAATATGAAAACCCCTATTATAAACCAGGAAACTAATTTTGTTGAAAAATTCAATAACGATATTGACAGGTTATGGTAGATCATGAAAAATTCTTAATTTTGGCCATCGATGCGTCTCGAAGACGCGAACGAATATATTATATACATTATAGTTGTATTCTCAATATTAAAGAAGTTTTCCTTATATCAACAAGATAAACAACATATTTTTTTAATTTATAAATCGGTTTTGCTAGATCATAAGAGGTTATAGAAGGTACATCAGTAGGTCATTCGACGTGTATCGACGACGCAAAGAAACATCTCAGATACAGTACTGTAATACTCCTAATATGAACAAAAGTTTTTCTCATATAAACAAAATGCACACATTTTTTTTAATTTCATAAATACGTAGTGGTGGGTCATAAAAGGCTTATCAAGTATAGTTTTCCAGGAAAATGGAATTTTTTATTTTTTAAAAGCATTTTGGATTGATAGGACCAGAACCATCGGTCCAAAATAGCTGGTTAACGAACTTGTAATTTTCTTTTAGGCCTTAAAAAAGTTTACCGGAGCTCAATCCAATCTGATCATTTTTTCGAAAGTTATCGTGCCACAATCCACTACTACTAAAGACAGACAGGCAGAAAACTTCGCAAAAATGATTTTTTCTGGCTCAGGGGGTTTCAAAACGTGGAGTTAAGAGTATTTAAAGAAAAAACATTTATCCGCGTCAATATAAAATGTATTCCCCAACAGATAAACTTGAAGTGATTCATTCGAGACGATTTCGAGAAAATTCGAGATTTTCTTGAAACATGTTCAGATGAACTCAGAACTTCATGGAGATCGAGAATCTTCAATAAAAATTTTGAGATCTCGAGTCGAGAATCTCGAAACTTTTTATTTGAGATTCTCGATCTCAATAAAGTTTTGAGTTCACCTCATGTTTCAAGAAACTCTCGAATTTTCTCGAAATCGCTTCGAATGCATCACTATAAGTTTGACAGCTGTGTGAAAGAGTAGACAGCTACGTTTATCCATCGATTGATGAAAATTATAATTAACGAAGAGAAAATTGCAAGATAAATTTCGTGCCTAATTAAATCGAAAGTACTTTCATTGTGTACCAAATCAATGACATTTTGAATTCGTGACTTGTGGACACTGTGAGAATCCTCTTGGTTGGCGGTGAATCAAGTGGAATGCAACTACGGCCAATGGAAGCAATTACTCGCTTGGTGAGTGCATAAATAAACAGGAGGCACAATGCTATTGCGGCTTTCAACCAGGGCGAGATTTGCATTTCCGAGGAACACAAGAGAAAAAAAAATTAAGGAACGAATTTTAGTGATCAATTTAGTACTCATTGTATTCTTAATTGCACAATGCACATAAAACCGGAAATTTTTACTTAATTTTTGCGTTTTTGCGTACGTACAAACAATATTCCAGAACATTCCAGAGTATTCTAGAAAAATATTATTAGTATTATTGTCTTGTAAGGGTGGTCAATTTAAGTCCAGCAGCACTGCGGTTAAAACCTATTGTACTATGCCTTTTTATTTGAAACCCACGGTGAAACAGAGGTCTATACAAGTGTTGGGTAAGTTACTTTTTTTGAGTAACTAGTTAAAGTTACGTTACTTAGCGAAATAAGGTAACTAGTTACAGTTATGTTACTTGTAACTGTAACTAGATACAGTTACGAGATAAAGTAACTTTAAACTACCTAAAAAGTAACTTTTTTCACTTTCATAATTTTGTAATATAAAAATCAAAGTAACAAAGATGATAATTCTATGAAAACTTAATTTAGAAGAAAATAGGCATTATTTGAAGTGAATAAAACGTACACAATCTATTTCGACAAATGAACAACAATATATATTTAGAATAAAATTCCATTTGACTCGTTTCTTTGACTATATTATCATCAGCCATTAAAAATTATTTTTCATATTGAATTTCAAGTTAACATAACGACTCACGTACTCAATTCTAACAACTCCATTCCCCTGTTTCACGGTACAATGCAAATCATAACTTTCGACTGATGAAATATTTGAAAATTCTATTCAAATGAGTGTAGAAAATAATGCTTATAATTGTTATATGTACCTTAAAATTGGTTCGATTAAATTAAATAACATTTATCTAGGTTTAATACTCCATTCTAAAGTTCAGATAACCATTTCAAGTTTCAAGGCTTGAAATTTTTTTTTTTTTACATTTTCAGTGAAAAAGTTGAATTTATAGCTGAAGAGTTGAATTTTCAACGAAAGCAGATTTTTCAGTCACTTTTTTTAACCAAACAATTGTATTTCTCATCTAAAAATATGGATTTCTTTCGCGGATGAGATGAATTTTTAAACCAAAGAGAACACCTTTGAACAAAAGAGTTGAATTTTCGAGCAAAAAGATGAATTTAAAAAAAAAGATACTTTTAAAACAAATACTTGGACTTTCTACAAAAATACGAGTTGAATTTTCATACCAAAAATATTCATTTTCAACCAAAAAAGTTAATTTTCAATTAAATAGTTGAATTTTCTACCATTTTCAAACCAAAAAGACGACTTTTAAGCAAAAGAGTTGAATTTAAAACAAAAGTTGATTTTGAACCTAATAAAAGTTGAATTTTCTAATCTAAAAAAAACGAAACTACAAAAAACTACAGAAATTTGTTTAACATCAGAAATTAATTTTTAAACAAAAATATTCGTTCTTTTTCTACCAAAAAGTAAAACTTTCTACCCAAATAGTTATATTTTGAACAAAGACATGAATTTTCAACCAATATAGATGAATTTTCATTGAAACATATAATAGTTGATATCATTTCAAACAAACAACATTTTAATTTGAAATGAAACTGTTGAATTCAGCCAAAAAATCCTCAACCAAATCAGAGTAAGTTTCTACCAAAATAGTTGATTTTTCAACAACAAAATGAGATTTCTTTATCAAAAGTTATACATTTTTAAACGGATACGCCGAATTTTGAACCAAGAAAGAAAAAAATTCAACTAAATTGTTGGATTTTTAAGCCAAAAAGACGAATTTTCTACAAATGAGTTTCATTTTCAAACCGAAAGTATGAATTTTCAAAAAAAAAGTTACTTTTTAACCAAATAGGTTAACTTTCTACCAAATAGTTGAATTTTTAACAAAATAGATGAATTTTCAACTAAAAATGTAATAGTTAATATTATTCCGACCACAAAACATTTTAATTTGAGATTCGACCAACAAATATTTTAATTTGAAATTCAACATAGTTGAATTTAACCAAATCAGATAAATTTTCTACGAAAATAGTTCATTTTTCAACAAAATTTAATAGGATTTTTTTTAACAAAAGGTATAAATTTTGTCAGGAAAAAGCCGAATTTTGAACCAAGAAAAAAAATAGATTGTTGAATTTTCAAGCCAAAATGACGAATTTTCTACAAAGCAGTTACATTTTTTAACCGAAAATATGAATTTTAAACAAAAAAGTGACTTTTTAACCAAGCAGTTGAACTCTCCACCAAATTAGTCGGATTTAAAAAAAAATACATGAATTTTCAACCAAAATAGATGAATTTTTAACAAAAAATATAATAGTCAATATTATCTAAACAAGAGTTCAACCAAACAAACTCAAAAATTTTGTAGAAAATTAAAAAATTTGGTAGAAAATTCAACTATTGAGTCGAAAGTTTAACCACTTTGTCAACAATTCATTTTTATAGTTGAAGATTTATCATTTTAGTTAAAAATCAATTTCTTTCGTCGGAAATTAGTTTTTTCAGTTGAAAATAAATTCTTTCAACTAAAAATATTAGTATTTTATTTATGAATCAAATTTATCTTTCTTAGTTGAAAATTATACTGTATGGTTGAAAATTAGTTTTTTTTTTAAATTACAAATTTGTCTTTTTTGGTAGAAAATTAATCCTCTTGGTTAAAAATATGTTTAAAATTCCACTTTTTGGTAGTAGGAGTACACTCAACCCCCGATATAAGAACGGTTTCGTGTATGGCTTGCAGTGGCCTTGATCCTAAATCGGTGGAATCCCAAGATAAACAGGCAGGGCCGCAAAAGCTTTTTCTGATGGATTTGGAAGCATGGCGCAACGTGGTACAACTAATGCGCTGAGAGTGCGACCCTCATGCTGTTTCTCACGCTTGACTGAGCAACGCCTCTCTCTAGGTCGCGCGACTCCCCACATCACGAAACTGCCGAGGAATGTCGTAAAACGGGGGTTCTTATATCGGAAGTTAGGTGTATTGTTAAGCGTTCACAGTTTAATTCAGGGTATCGGGGCAACTTAAAATCATAAATCCAAGTAGGCCATTTTGATAAATGGAAAATATCTTCCGTTAAAAGTAACCCGGTACAAAAATTTACAAAATCATTAATTGTTAGTTCACTTTAGTACATTCAAGTCAATATGCAGAAAAAAAAAGAAAAAAGTGTGGAAGGTAATTCAACGGGGTTGAAGAGACACATTGAAAAAAGTGAAATCGTCCTAGCAAGGGACATTGAGAAAAGAAAAAAATGTTGACAAACGTACGAAATTTTTTATTCCCTTCAGGACCTTTCGTATGTAAGCTTCGGGTTTGTGTCAATAGATGATAGTGGCAGTCGGTTTCAATGTGTCGCAGAAAAGGGGATTGGTAAATACGTTGAATGCATTCAGATGATTCTACGAGAAAAGGGTCCAATCGCCTTTACGTAAAACATCAAAGGACATGTTTTTTTCACATTCAATGTAAAAAATAAATTCTTCATTCGTAGATTGAAAAGGGTCTTGCTGTCAATTCACTCAAAAAAATGTTTTTTGATTTAAAAAAATTTGTTGACCCAATATTTAAGATAGAATTTGTTTGATTCAAACAAACATGTTTTTGAGAGTTCATCTGTTTTCCATTTTAAGAAATCATTACCAGAAAGTTACATTGAGCCTTAAATTAAATAAATCTAAATGTGTTCATATAAAATTAAATACGAATTAATTAATTATCTTTTTAAAATTATTCACATTAATAAAATATGAAAATAAATAAAAATAATATAAAATAAAATCCTTCCTCAAAAAGTGATGTAACGATATATTTCGAAAATATCGCGATAATTTTTGTTGAAAACCTTATTGGCTTTTCATTACTTGAAGTTGTTTTATATCTTACATTTGGAATTTTTTATAATTAAATCTACGAATAATCCCTTTTGATAATGAAAATCATAGAAAAACTTAGGTTGTGTTAGTTTCTTTTACTGGAAATTAGCATTTTTAAACAAAAAACATCATCAAGATTCCCAAATTTCAACAATTTTAGCTTATGTCAGCGTTTTATATCAGAAATGGGTACTTTTAACAAAAAATTATAAGATTTGAAATATAAAAAATTTTATAACAATTTACGTTTCTCGATTTTTCAGCATTTTCACCGAAAATTGACACCTTTAAACAACAATCATTAGATTTTAAAGGTTCATAATGTTTAACCAATTTTATTTTACATTAGCGTTTTACACAAAAAATGGGATTGTGAAAAACATCGTTATAATTCGAAGAATATTTACAATTTTTTAATAGTTTCAGATTATATCAACAGTTTTCACAGAAAATCAGTTATTTTAAAGACAAATCATTAGATTCCGAAGAATATTTTAAAAATTTCAGAAGCTTTAGGTTTTATTGGTGTGTTTCACCTAAAATTAGTATCCTTGCCCACAAAGAATTTGTTTTAAATACAATAATTACGTTTGTTTAAAATAATCAAAATCACATGCTTGAAAAATTTCGAATTGCGTTAGAGTTTTTCGTCGAAAATTCAAATTTCAATTTAAAAGTCATTAGATTTTAATGAAGACTCCTAAGCTTTGAATAATTTTTGGTTTCGTAAATTTTGAATAATTTTTTATTACCTTGAAAAATATTTACTATTACATGTTCCTGTGATAATTAATTTTTTTTTTTTGAAAAATCAACTACTTGGTTTAAAGTTTAACTACTTTGTACAAATTTAATTTTGTTGTTGAACATTCACAGTTTAAGTATAAAATTGAACTATTTCGTGTAAAATTAACTGTTTTATGAAAACTCATATTTTCATATTAAAAGTTCAACTTTTTTTATAGAAAATTCATTTTTTTTAATTGAAAATTTAATAATTCAGTACAAAATAAAACTATTTGGTTGAAAATGGACTGTTTTGTTGAAAATTCCACTATTTTGGTATAAAATAGAATTATTCGGAATCATCCGACCCAGGTTGCTGATCAATCTCTCTAGCGATCACCCCACATGAAGAGCCTCACAAAATGTTTATGTGTGGTTCCCCACTTGGGCCCATTAGTATCCAAGGTCTTTGTTTCAGGCGTCATTCACTCTACTCACATTCTTTGATAGTATTTATTATTGATTTCAAATCACCCGCGCTTTTCGACTGAAAAAGTAGCGACCGGCGGCGCATCGATACAAGAACGGGACAGCCAATGAGCGTCGTCGATAAAAATAAACTGCCCACTCACGGTAATGGTGGGGCCGCCTCCAGCTGAGAAATAAAAGAATCGTTTCCAATCGTTTCGTTTCAAGGTCTGGAAAAAGGTACTCACCTTGAAAATGAAAGTTTTCCGTAAATTTTTTCCTATTGCTTTAAAAAAAATTTCACTACAACTGTTACTGATAGATTTTTTCACAAACTTGTTGGTGGTCGTAACGATTTTCAAAACAAGTCAAAATTTGGCCTTAATTTTTGAAAATCAAAAATAAATTTGACTTTTTTCTTTAAATTTTGACACTTTTTTTTTCTTCAAAATATTTTTAAAAGAAAGCTGAGATTTTTTCCTATAAGACCCCTAATTTTCAGGGTGGGAAATTGATTTGTCTCTAAGCAATAGAAAGATACGTAAACAAGATGCCATGATAGGGCGGGTGGCGCGCGATCTCCCCTTGAGTAGGAATGAAAGTGTAGTACTGTAATGTAACTGGTCTCGTAACAGCTTCGTCAAATATGGTTTTCAGTAACTCGGTGGCTAAGGCATGATTTTCTTTAATGCCCACTGAAACAAAACATGAGGAGTGAGTATGTGATGTTTCGGAGAACAGTGTAAGCTCGAACGTGCTGCTTGTCTCTTTATATTCGCTCCTATGCCATCACGTGCACCCTTACCATGAGATGTACCATGGAAGTGCCATTCAACTTGGATACCAAAGTCTTCTTCATGGGCTTGGAGATTAGCAAAGCTACTCTTCTATTCAAAATTTTGCCCTGCACCATCAGTGAAATAGTGGATTTTCTGTGGCCCGAAATGAGTTTTCAAGTAATTTACTATTATCTTCTGATACTCGTGAACAGCCACCGTGTCATGAGCTAAGTATCAAATATGATTGCGATACTTTCATACTTGAGCTCTATAACCTCTTTTATAATAAATCACCCAGAGAATATTGTAGCTTGGTCCTTATTCCGGTCGAATGATTGAGCTGCATTCTGAATTATGAATGCGTAATTTTTAGCGAAATCGAAGCAAATCAAAAACTCCTCAGGAAATAAATTTTCCTTCAGGTTTTTGAAAAAAGATTGGTCCTTTGAAATAAAGCGAAATCATCTAGGAATTCATCAGTATCAATTACATCTGTCGGTCTGTAACCAAATTTCAAATCTCACTTCATTAATACAATGTTCATCAAAAGCTTTTGTGATATTATCTTTCAAGTTTGCAGTACCTGGAAAGTTTTCACACATTCCTAAATGACAGGAACTTGAAGAGGTAGGACATACAATAGCATCCATACAGTCGTGCTAATTTGTGAACGCCATGTCAGTATCCTCGGTTAAATGTTGAATATTTAGTCCAAGAGCTGGTAACGTTTTTCATGAAGTGGGAGTATAAGTCCTAGTTTTTGGCGAATATATCTGGGAAATGACCCTTCTTTCGAAACCCCTAAATGCCAAACGCCCTGCCTGGGGCGTTTGGGCACCTGAGCCAGGTGAAAAAATTGGAAATTTGCAGTGACAGTATAAGAGCCAATTTTCTTCTAGGATCAATTATTGATGCCCCAAGTTTATTATTATTCAATCGCCAGACTGATAGCTTGGGGATAACGTATTGCCAGAATCGATAATTTTCGATAAAAAAACTTGGATTTTGCAGTGATAGTAGGTAGCATTCTTAAAACGACAAGCCAAAATTCCGGGGATAGCACCTGGAAAATTAGGTTTGAAAATGAATAATTTTCCTCGAAAGTGTGGTTCTGAGCGAGGACCGAAGAACGAGGGAGCAGCCACGTCAGGGAAAAGGCTGAGTGGAGAGGATAATGGTGACAGCGACAGCCGGCAACGTCCCTCGGTCCCCGCTGTGACCAACACTATCGAGGAAAATTATTCATTTTCAAACCTAATTGTCAAGGTGTTATCCCCGGAATTTTGGTCTGTTGTTTTACGAATGCTACCTGTGAATACTATTCTTTATTTTATTAAAAACGCCAGACCTTATACTATCACTGCAAAATCCAAGTTTTTTTATTGATAATTATCTAATCTGGCAGTATGTTATCCCCAAGCTATCGGTCTGGCGATTGAATAATAATAAACTTGGGGCATCAATAATCAATCATAGAGAAAAATTGGCTCGCATACTGTCACTGCAAATTTTCAAATTTTTCACCTGGCTCAGGTGCCCAAACGCCCCAGGCAGGGCGTCTGGAATTTATGGGTTTCGAAAGAAAGGTCATTTTCCTCATATATTCGCCAATAACTAGGACTCATACTCCCACTTCACGAAAAACGTCACCAGCTCTTGTACTATAAGACCTGCCCAGCGACGCGACGGGCGCGTACCATACGGCTGGAGGTCCATGTATTGCCCGCGTGGAGCGCTGTATCACTGGTTCAATCTACCATTTGGCTTTACTGGTAGAATCAGTAGTGCTATTTTAGTGGAATCACTTACTGGTTCATCCATTTAAAGTGGAAAAATCACTGGTTCACCGGTGATGATTCAAAATACTGATTCAACTAGTGACAATTTCACTGGTTCAGTTTAAGAGAGATACTTTCTACTGCTATTACGAGATATTATTTTATATATCAAATACGGTTGAACCTTTATGGGTGGAACAAATTTATTATTTATTATAGTAACTGTAATTATAGTATTACCATAATATTATAATTAGAAATCAGGTATAATTTGTACTTACTGTCACAATGGCCGCAACAACTTCTACCCTGTTCGCATTGTTCATTATCTGATACACAAGGTCGCGACCTCGGCCTTGGCCTCGTACTTGGTGTCGGCTTCGGCGTGCTCGGCTTGCTCGGCTTGCTCGGCTTGCTCGACTTCTTCAAGTCATTTTCCAGGCAATCAAGTCCTCCTATCAGCAAGAACACAAAGAGTAGGGTCAACAATGCAACCAGTGGAAGTTTCATTTTCAAGATTTGCGATGAACTGATGTTTTCTTCAAATCTTTTCACATTTTATATATCAAAATCATGTTCCACGCCTTGAAGGTATCCGGAAACAAGAGTTAGTAATCCTCAGACAATATTGAGAGATACTTTTGCTTTTTAGGAAGAGTGACTTATTTCCTGCTTTTCACAAGCATCTATTTAAATTGTTATCTGATTAGTATGTCAGCGTCAAATCTTCTATTCCAATTTCGACACACTACCATATGTGCAATCGGTTTAAAACTTGGCTTACATACGTCTTTCCAATGTAAACACAATATTGTACCAAATTCTGATCATAGATTACGAAAATATTCTTGCAGATAAACATATTATTACCACTATTGGCAATTGGTTTTCCACCCTTGAATAAGCGAAAAATTTTTCAATTACATTGGCTTGAAAATTAGTTTTTTTATTGAAAATTAACTTTGTTAACTGAAAATTTGAATATTTTATGCTTTTTTTGAAAATTTTTCTATTTTGTTGAAACTTTGTATTTTGTGGTAGAATATTAATCTTCTTGGTCCTTAAGTCACCTTTTTGTTTGAAAATTCAACTATAAGGTTGAAAATTCCATTACAAATTAAAATATTTCGTTGAATATTTATGTATTTCGTTAAAAAGTATTCTTTTTTGGTGAACAAATTAATCTTTTTGGTAGAAAATTCATTTCTTTAGTTGGAAATTAGTTTTTTTATTCAAAATTAATTCTTTTATTAAAAAATGTAATTAAATTTTTTTGAAAATTCAAATTTCATTTTTTTATTGATATTTTTTAGTTGAAAAATCATCTATTTTGTGGAGAATTTGTAATTTTTTAGTAGAAAATTAACCTGTTTGGTTAAAAGCTCATGTATTTTGTTAAAAATTATTCTTTTTTCGTAGAAAATTAATCTTTTTGGTTGAAATGTCATTTTATCAATTGATTTTTTTAAATTAGTTTTTGAAACTAAAAAATTAACTATTCCATTTTTTGTCTGAATTTTTTGGCTCGATATTCAATCTTTTTCGTTGAAAATCCATCTGTTCGATTAAAAATTTAACTATTTCGTTCAAAAATTATTTTATTTGGTTCAAAACGTATTTCTGTAACTCAAAATTGAACTATTCTATTTTTTGTTACAAAATTTGTCTTTTTTAGTTGTAAATTCATATATTTTGTTGAAAATCTGTCCTTTTTTCGTAGAAAATATATATTCTGGATTGAAAATTCAATTATTTGGTTACAAGTTTAGTTTCTTGATAGAAGATGCATCATTTCAGTTAAAAGTTCATTTTTTTGGTTAAAAATTTAATAAATTTTATTGGAAATTCGTATTGTGTTGTTAAAGATTAATGTTTGGTTTAACTAAAAATTTAGCTATTCCATTTTTTGTCAAACTTTTTTTTTCTGATAGACACATAATCTTTTTAGTAGAAAATTCATTTGTTGAGTTAAAAATTTAACTATTTGGTTGCAAATTTATTTAATTTGCTTAAAAACATATATCTCTGACTTAAAATTAAACTGTTCTATTTTCTGTTGCAAATTTATTTTTTCTAATTAAAAATTCATCTATTTTGTTAAAAATTTGACTTTTTTGGTAGAAAATTAATCTTTTTGGTTAAATTTCATTTCTCTGATTGCAATTTTTTTAAATTTAAAATTAATTTTTTTAACTGCAAATTTTTACTTTTTCATTTTTTATCGAATTTTTTTTATAGATATTCCATCTTTTTGGTTGAAAATTCATCTGTTTGATTGAAAATTCAACTATTTCGTTGATATTTTATTTTATTTAGCTAAAAAAGGGAAATTTTTTCGAGAGCATTCTCAATTTTTTTAAACTGCAATATTCAATTTTATAATAATGATTCTTCATTTTTAAAAGTAGCTCAATATTATTTTATTGAACAATTTTTTTAAAATACATTTCTTTTTTTTGAAATCAAGTTTTGCAATTAAAAATTAAAATATTTTGTTTTTGGTTGAAAATTGATTGGTTTTAGTAAAAAATTCAAATATCTGGTTAAAAATTCATGTATTTTGTTGAAAATTCGTTCTTTGTGGTTGAATTCCATTGTTTTTTATTACAAATTTTAATCTTTTTGGATTGAAATATCAACTACTACATTTTTCGTACCGAATTGTTTTTTCAATGAAGATTTAGTTGCTTGGTTGAGAGTTACTTTTTTGTTAAAAATTAATTTTTCCTTATTTCAGATTAATCCTTTTAATTGAAAATTAATTTACCTGGTTAAATATGAGCTATTTCGTTAAAAAATCATTTTTTCTTTGGCTGAAAATTAATTTTTTTACTGAAAATTTAACTATTTCTGCTGCAACTTTAATTATTTTGTTGAAAATTTTATTTTTTTTTTCAAATAATTTTTTTTACTGAAAATGTAACTATTAAATATTTGGTTGAAAAATTATATTTTTTAGATGAAAATTTTGATTTTTTTGGTAGAAATTAATCTTCTGAGTTGAAAATTAATCTTTTTGTTTGAAAATTCATTATTCTAGGTGAAGACTCATCATTTTAGTTGAAAATTTAGGTTTTTGTTTAAAAAATCAAATATTCCAGTTAAAGCTTGATCATTTCAGTCGAAAATTCATTTTTTTGTTCAAAATTCAACTATTCCTTTTTTGGATAAAACTTGATCTTTTTTAGTTTAAAATTCAACTATTTTTCTGAAAATTTGTCTTTCTGTGTTTGATAATTCAAGTATTTCGTTGAAAATTCATGTATTTTGTTGAAAATTCATGTATTTTTTTGAAAAATCGTCTTTGTGATAGAAAACTTCATCACTTTTGGTTGAAAATTCAATTATTCCAGATGAATATTCATAATTTTAGTTGAAAATTCATCTTTTTGGTTGTAAACAAAACTAACTGGTTGAAAGTTGAATTAAATTTCTTTTTAAAATCAATCTGTTTTTTTTAACATTAATTTTTATAACTGAAAATTCAACTATTCCATTTTTCGTTGAAAACTGATATTTTTTAGTTCAAAATTCAGCTATTTGTTTGAAAATTGATCTTTTTAAGTTAAAAATTCAACTGTTTGATTGAGAATTAATGCATTTTCATGAAAAATCGTCTTTTTGGTAGAAAATTCATCTTTTTGGCTGTTTTATTTGTAATACTTATTATACTTTTTATTATATTAATTTCATAATTAAGCTATTCCCTTAAAAATCCATCTACCTTTTGGAAAATTCAAAAAATGAATTATTGTGTTCTCAGTATTATTTAATTATTTAATTAATCGATCGCGCTCAAATATTTAGGAATATCTTGTAATCTTAATTGAATTTCTACAAACTGAAAAAATGCATTATTTATAATAAACTCGCGAAACTGTACACATATTCCGAATCGATTGTTTCAAAATATGCGAAATATTTGAATGGCTTCATACTACGAAAAATTATACCTGGAAAAAACCTGGAATTGTCAGGGCATTTTTTTCCAGGATTTGAGTAGACATTAGGGTGGCTCAAAAAATAAAAGTTTCTTTGATTTTTGGGCTTATCCTGAAAAAAAGCTTCCGTTTGGTGAAAAAACAACTGTGAATTTTTTTCAAATTTTTTTAACAAGGAGATCTTGGATACCACGGGGGTTTTGCCTAAATATCGTAGAATTTGTTAAAAAAAAGGGAACAAAATGAAGAAGTATAAAAAAATTCGAAACCTCCCCGAGACATTAAAATACATCCCTTTTCTTAACAAAGAATAAATTGCCGAACTTGAGGCAGTTTATATTGCAAATATTTCGTCGATTTGAAGCAAAATAATCACGAACATTATTCAAAAAATATTAGGGATACATGGTGAAGTTTTTTTTCAAGAAAGGAGTATTTTTCAATTTCTGAAGGAGGTTTTTCAACTTGTCTATATTTTTTTTATTTTATTCCATTTTCTGACCACTTTCTACGATATTTAGACAAAACTCGAATTTTTTTTCTAAAAACCTGTGAAAAAATACGAATTTTTTACGGATGGGGATGGTTTAACTCCCGCAGGATCCAAGATCTCCTTGTTTAAAAAATGTGAAAAAAATGCAGTTGTTTTGCCACCAAATGGAAAAAATTTTGGGGGGTGAGCCCACAAATCAAAGGAACTTTAATTTCTTTGAACCACCCTAGTAGACGCGATTGTGTTTTTATTGACACAATTAGATTGCGATATATTCTGAAACTTCTAAATATGTGAGCAACCTAACCTCGACCAACATAGCGCGTTTACAAGTCATTGTTTTTCAATTGAAGAATATTTACACGCCTAATCTATTTAAATCTACTTTTTTAACGTCGTGGCCTCCGGAAAAGTTTCCGGTTACATTATAAATCTAAATTAGTGAAATTTAATTAATTAATATTGAAATTTTACTAATTGAAATAAAGAAAAGTTAACCACTAAAGATTAGTGCTCAATTGCTCATTAAAATAATTATTTAAGGTTTATAAGTTTTATTAATTTAGCATAGTAAAGGAGATATATGAAGAAAAGTGTTTGAAGAAGAATTAATCATGTACATGGTATAATAATATTATACTATTTAAAAAATATTAAATAAGCAATAAATAAGAAATACAGGTATAAAATTCATACTGCCAAACATTTTAAAGATATCACCAAGATTTCAAATATTTCGCAAAGATTTCCGATACATTTTAAATTTTTTACAGATTTAAATTTTTTCCCGAATATTTCACAAAGATATCGCAAAGATTTCACGAAGAATTCACAAAGATTTCAATAATTTCACAAATATTAACATATATTTTAAATATTTCGCGAAACCCTCCAAAGCTTTAAAAAAGGTTTTACGAAGATGTCAAAAAGATTTCAAAGATTTCACAAAGACTTTGAAGATTTCGTAAATATTTCAAAGATTTCAAAAAGACTTTAACGATTTCCCAAAGACTTTAATAATATTTCACAAATATTGTCTAATGTTTCGAAAATTTCGGAAACATTTCCAAAGATTTCAGAAAGTTTTTGCTAAGATTTCAATTATTTCGCAAAGACTTGAGATAGAGTTCCATAATTTCCCAAAGATTTCAATGAGTTCACAAAGGTTTCACAAAGCTTTCAGAAAGATTCGACAAAGATTCCATAAAGATTTCAATGATCTCCCAATGATTTCACAAACATTTCAATAATTTACAAATAACACTAAATATTTTTAATGATTCGCAAAGATTTCAATAATTTTCCAATGTTTTCAGAAATACTTTGAAGATTTCGCGAAGATTTCGTAAATGTTTCAAAGATTTCAAAAAGACTTTAATGATTTGTCAAAGACTTCAATAATATTTCACGAATACTATCTAATATTTCAAAAGTATTTCTAAATTATCGCAAACATTTCCAAAGACTTCAGAAACGTTTTGCTAAGATTTCAATTATTTCGCAAAAATTTGAGATAGATTTCAATAATTTCATAAAGATTTCAGTGATAACCAGTGGAATTGGCATTATAAACTTAGATAACGTTTAGCACGTTTCTTAATGATAAGTTCGGCGACATTTGCAAAATATATCCTCGATTTTTCGTTTGAATTTTGTTGTTGTTATTAAAAATTCGACTATTTGAATAAAAATTGAATTATTTTGTCGAAAATGCAACTATTTTGGTAAAAATTTTCCTTTATTGGTAAAAAATTAAACAATTGGGCTGAAAGTTGAAATACTTTGTTAAAAATTGATCTTTTTGGTTGAAGATTCATCTCCTTGGTGGAAAATTAAGCTCTGTCATAAAAAATTCCTTTCTGGTTTTTGTCGAAAATTAACTTCGTCTCAGCCAAAAATTCAACCTTTACATTTGTAGTTGAAGATTTATCTTTTTTGTTGAAAAATTCATATATACTATTGAAGATTCGTATTTTTTATACAAAGATAATTCTTTTAAATTTATTTATTTTGTTGACAATTTTCTTTTTTTGGTGAAGCATTAATCATCTTGGATGAAAATTTACCGTTTTGAAAAAAAATCTCCTCGGCTGAAATAAATTTAAATTAGTGAAGTTTCACTAATTACTAGTCAAAATTCACAAAGTCACTTAGAGTGAAGTAGAATAATAATAATTAGTAGAAAATTATACTCATTCGGTTGGTATAAATATTTACTAGTTTCAAAGAAAAATAGGTAGAAAGCTTTTCAGGTAAAAAAGCCGATCTTCATTTTACCCTTTATCTTATCTGTTTGGATAGTGGGAAACTACTTATTTCTTAGCCAGAATATATGAATTTATTTAGGTCTATACGACAGGTAAATTACTCCTGCAATCTGGTGTACATATTCTGCAATTTGGTTGCAATCTTTTGCAATCCCGTGCAATCCTTTGCAATCCCATTAAATATTTTACAATACCTTGTAATTCCCTCTCACAAAACAAATATTACAGAAAATCCAGTATAGATTTATGATGATTTTCCTATAATGAATTGTATTTCGCGCCTCCTCTCTGAGATCACCAAACGTAGTACCTGATCTCATGATCTTAGCGCCACAATATAATAGTGAATTTGGGAAAATTTTCCATCAGAAAACTTATCTTTTTCATTTGTTCATCGTCATCATTTTTTCATTTGTATCGTCGAAGTCGAGACAAATATCGAAGCTGGACTCCTCATCGGGATAGACAAAATCGAGGCATTTCTCGTAATAGGACTCCTCTGTCTTATTGACAAAGTCGTGAAAAGTCTCGCAGTCTCACACCTCCCACTGCTTCACAGCCGAATGGAGAAAATCCTGAACCGGCAAGTACCGTTGGTAACGTATCACATATCATATATCGATATCATATATAGATATCGTATATAGATATTGGTATCATCAGATGCAGTTCAGATCGATAATCAACGGATTGCGTCACCAGGCGTAAAAAGTGCTACAGAAATGCCTATGGACCTGGTTTTGAATCCTGAGATCCTAGAAACACAAATTGTCAACAGGGACAAGTGAATTTCCGAAAAGACACAGAAAGTAACAGTTTGCTTAGCTGCACTAGGTTCAACGCTGTCAAACCTCTTCAAAGGCACTTCTCTTGATCCGTTCCATATAATATCGTGTCTCAGGGACATAAGACGTATCCTAGTTGATCTTTAGCGCGATGAAACTCTGACGAGACGTCTGATTATTTCAGCAAACCTCAACTCATTCTTGCAAGGAACACTGAACGCTACTACAGCAGCTGAGTGACTGTTTGGCAAAGATCTAGCTGAAACACTGAAAGCAGTAAAATCCTTGGAACGCTTTTCTAAAGAGTTGAAAGCAGTAACAGTCACGAAAACTGCATCACCATCAACATCGAAGTTGCCAAAAAACACGAAGGGCCCCAGCCGTCAGCCATCGTTCCAACAATCGAAGATGAGGGTGGGGGGGGGGCGGTGCAACGAAAACCAATCAACTACAGCCAAAAGAACTACAATTCCCGACTAACACTTAGGAAACAGGAACCTAAATATTACGGGAGGCGTCACTAACAAAGTTGGTAAGTGTGCGATCTAAACGACTGATACAGGTCGTTCCAGTATGAATAAATATGACGAATGACAAAACTATTCTATCATGGGTAGACGGTTACGTAGTTCGTTTTGCTCGTCGACAAATTCAATATTCACCACTAAGGGAGCCACTCTGGTCAAAAACTGAAAAATCACAATCAACTAACCACATTAAAGAACTTCTAGACAAAAGCGCGATCCAAAAATGCGAAGAATGTGAGAGTCAATTTCTCTCTAGCATATTCCTAACACCCAAGCCAGATGGATCTAGTAGATTCATCTTAAATCTAAAAAACTAAACGCATTTATAGATACTGAACATTTTAGAATAGAGGACATGAGATTAGCTCGTGATCTGATACAGAAAAATTGCTACATGGTGACACTCGACCTTAAAGAAAGATATTACCACATTTCAATAGCAGAATGCAATAAAAAATACTTAATAATGAGGTTTGAAAGTACGTTATTCATTAAGAGAATAAGGTTACTCTTCTGTTATCTACATAGATGACTTCCTCTTACTTGGGTTCTCTAGGGAAGAATGCCTGGAGAATTCGCGAGAAACAATCCACTTGCTGGAATATCTTGAATTTATCTTAAAAATGGAACAAGTAGTTTTGGTCACAGCACGAAAACAGAAATTTTTGGGATTGGTTTTAAATTTAATTGATATGATAATCGAATTGCCCGAAGATAAACGGTCTAAAACTCTTAATCTCTACCACAATTTCAATCTTAACACCCGGTGCAAGATCCGTGACTTTGCGTCCCTTGTGGGAGCCCTTGGGTCCATATGTCTCGCAACTAAATATGGCTGGGTTTTCATGAAAAGCCTAGAACGAGAAAAATTTTCAGCTCTGGAAAACAGCAATGGCAACTATGAAGCACACGTGGTAATCTTGTCCGATGCGATGTAACGATAGATCTCGCTTGGTGGATCAGTAATATCAAATCGGTGAATAATCCTATTAAAAGTCATACATTTGCTCTAGAAATTTTTTCTGGAGCGTCATTGTTAGGCTAGGCAGCCTGCTGCGAAAATGACAGAACCCATGGATTTTGGAGTTCACAAGAACGACAATATCCCATCTATCAATTAGAACTTTTGGCTGCGTTTTTCGGGCTTAAGTCTTTGCAAGAGACCTGAAATACTGCGACGTACTTTTAAGAATAGATAATACTGCAGCAATTGCCTATATCAATCTTATGGGCGAAATTCAATTCAAGAATCTCAGTAATACTGCAAAAGAGATTTGAAAATGTTGCTAACACCGCAATATTATCATTTTCGCATCTTACATTAAGTCACCAGAAAATACAATCGCAGATCATGAATCAAGAAGGCTGGAAGTAGAGACTGAGTATAGTCTATCTTGTAAGACCTTCAGTAAATTATATGTTGGTTTCGATTACCCTGAAGTTGACCTCTTTGCTAACCGAATGAACTACAAGTGTCGAAAATACGTATCATGGATGAAAGACCCAGGATCGTTCGCGACAAACGCATATTCGCTATACTGGGGTTAATATTTTTTTACGCGTTTCCTCCCTTTGCGTTAATACCAAAAGTCCTAAAGAAAATCCAGAACGACCGCGCAAGGGCAATAATTCTGGTTCCGAACTGGGCATCTCAAGTGTGATTCCTTCGATATAAAGCAATGCTTGAGTTATCTCCCATGTTATTCAAACCGAGTAAGAGCCTTCTTTCTTCTTCTAACTGCGAACTTCATCCACTCGGGTCCCAACTTTCCCTGGCGGAAGGAATATTATCGAGCTAGCATTCTCTCTGAAGGGAATGACACCAGATACTATCGAGATCAGTTTTGCATCACCGGCTGAATCCTCCTTAAGAGAATATGAGTCTGCATTGATAAAATGGTGGCGTTTTTGTCAACTTACCGATACTCCACTTCTTACAGCCAGCATTCCTGATGTTTTGACATTTCTCACCAATGAAGTGGAGAAGGGAGCTTCCTACGGCTCAGTTAACTCTCTTAGGTCATCAGTGGCCCTAATTTTAGGGTATGAAATAGGAAAGAACCAAGATGTGAAGAGATTCTGTAAGGGTGTCGCTATATCTCGGCCATTTCGCCCCAAATACGACACAACCTAAGACCCCAAAACGGTTCTGAAATTACTCTCGCAAAGGAGTCCAAATGAAGAGGTTTCCTTGCATAAATTATCAAGTAAACTTGCTAAGCTACTCTCTCTCTCTCTCTTTCAACGGGACACAGAATCCAAACCCTGACAGCAATCGATATATGGAACATCGCAAAATCGGAGAATAGAATTGAAATGAAGATACCAGCACAGCTGAAAACCTTCGGTCTAGGAAAGGTACGACCAAACCTGGTTCTCCCCGTCTATCAAGAAGATCCATCGATCTGCGTAGCATCAGCTCTGTGAACATATCTTGATCGAACGCGCAGTATACGAGAAAATGCACGGAGCCTTTGCATCTCATGGAATAAATCCCATAAGGCAATCACAACACAATCGTTAAGCCACTGGATCAAGCAGTTCCTAATTAGGAAGACAGCGGGATAAACGGCATCTTCACAAACTTTCGCCAGTTCTATGACCGTAGGCTAGAAGAAGATCGTTCCGTTTTTTCAAAAGCAATCTTAAACTAAAAAAAAAGGAAATATAAGACTTCTTATTTCTTTCGTTTATTATATAACTCTGTAATAACAAGTGTTACATTAATATCATTCAAAAAACTAGCTGCCATCACTCGTCTTTAAGCATCTACGTTTGGCGATCTGAGAGAGGAGGCGCGAAATACAATTAAACGATTAGACGAACTTACCTCCGTGAAGTTCGATCGTAATTGTATGAACCGCTTCCTCCGAAGATCAGTCCCACCCTGCCAGATTCCCAAAGTTAACAGTGGTTAACCCCTATAGAGATCGTTCGGCAGCACTTTAAAAGAATTAAGATCATGAACCGGGGCCCCTGAACATGGAATATAGATAGGGAACTAAGAAATTTTCTAGATCCCTACTTTAAATATTGTGGCGTTAAGAGTATGAGAGCAGGTACTACGTTCGGTGATCTTCGGAGGAGGCGCTTCATACAATTTCGATAGAACTTCACTTAGGTAAGTTCCTTTAATCGTTCAATTTCTTTTAATTTTTGAACGATTCTAGAAAAAATATTATAGAAAATCATTATAAGAAAATCAGTATTGAATTAAAGAATGTTAAAATATTGAAAGAGTTGCGTTGGTGCAAAAAATAGAGAAAGTAGAAACGAGTGATTTATTTTTTTACTCAACTTAGATTCACAAACCTATCAGGAGGTTTTTGAGGGATGCATTCGAGTTAGTTTAGAGGATTTTAAAGACTTCCAAAAATTTCAGGAATTGTGAAGAATTCCGAAGAATTTAAAAACATTTCAGAAATTTAAAGGGATTTCAAAGCATTTTTTCGGATTTCTAAAGATTTCAAGATATTTCTAGTGAACTCGGAAAAATAAATCAAATCGGAATTTTAAAGATGTTCGAACAAATCAGGAGGTTTTAAGTGATTCTAAAGAATCTAAAGAAATTTCGAGAGACATTCACGGGTTTTAGGCATTTAAAAGAATTTTTTGGGCTTTCTAAATATTCAAACTGATTTTTAAAGACGTCATCAGTTTTCAAGAGATTAAAAATATTTCTACGGATTTTATTAATTTCTACTCATTTCAAGGGGTTTTAGAAGATTTTTACGTGTTTCGAACATGTCAAGGGATTTCAAAGAATTTTTTAGGCTTTCGAAAGATTTCAAGTGATTCCTAGAGAACTCTAGAAAATAAATGAAATTTCATCGAATTGCAAGAGATTCTTTAAGATTCCACAAATTTCAAGGGATTTTAAGGTATTTGAAAGAATTTCACGAGATTCAAATCATGATAATAAATCTCCAAGGTCTTCGAGGGATTTCAAATATTTCTAGGGATTTTAAAGTTTTTTCTGGATAACTTTAAGGAATAGGTTTAATTTAAATTATATGCACAATATTAGTAAAAATTCGTAATATTGGTAATATATTATTTTATTCTTTTACGAACATTACACGCGCCTTTTTTTGGAGACCTTCCTGGATATGCGGACATTTACCTACTTCGAGGAACCTTTCAGGAACATTTTTCGTTATTCACCGAAACTTCCATTGGAATGTTCCAGGAATGTTCAGGTACTTTTGTGCTCTCTGGGAAAAACTGGATTTTTATATATACCAAATATTTATCGATAGATAATTAAAACAAAGGAGGTGGCCAGTCCATCAATTCAGGATGAACTTGAAATTGATTAATTGTAGATAATTAATCAATATTAAAATTCTCAACGGATGCAGTTAAGGCGTGATGATTTGGAAAATTTTTATATTTTCTTCCAGACAATTTGTTTGCTAACAATAAGAACTGAGTTGTGAAGTTATTTATCTTCAATGACGTGTTCCAGACGAGAGAAGGAGATTGGACAGAGATTGGGTAATTTCAAACGAGTCTTATTTCAAGGTACTCTGGTTTCGAAATTCGTATACGATATTACAATTCTATTTCGTACACTTTATTTGTTCACATAATGAATAAGATTCTTATTTTCCTGAATTTTAATTGTTGCAGGGTATACATTTGGATAAGCCGATTGACGTCAGCTGATAGTATAATTTTCTATGGTTCATATTATCATAATGTAAATGTTTAAATTAGCACGGCTTCTAATTTCAACGATTAAAAACTAAAATTGTCAAATAAATTCTACCGAATAAGATGGGATGGCATCCGGCAATATAAGAATATGAAAAAAATAACTTATTTCGTATTTTTCAATATAGAAAATTCGAGATAATTGCAAGATCCATTAAAAAGCTCAAAGAAGCATGGTCCTCAAGACTTTCGTGTTATCCATAAACTACTGTTTTTAATGAAAAGGACGAATTATTGACAAAAAAATTAAATTTCCGACCAAAAAAGATAACTCAACAAAATAGTTAAATTTTAAACCTACAAAGATGAGTTTTCACCGTGAATGTAATTTTTAATCAAGAGAGCTGAATTTTCAACCAAATAGTTGAATTTTTAACTAAAAGTATAAGCTTTTACCCAAAAATGGAATAGTTGCTCTTACAGTTAAAAAAATTAATAAAAAAAAAAATTCGGCAGATAAAATTCACAAAAAAACACGAGTTTTTAACAAAATAGTTGAACATTCAACCAAAATGATGGTTTTCCAAAGAACAAAATTAATTTTCTGCTGGAAATGACGACTTCAACAAAATACATGAATTTTCTCCAAAAAGAAAGAAATTTTATACCAGTTTGATTGAAACAAAAAAGATCAATTTATAATTAAATGATTGAATCCATAGCCAAAAAGATGAAATTAAAAAAAAAGATTAGTTTTTATCCAAGAAGACAAATTTTTATCAAAATACATACATTTTTCACAAAACCTCTTAATTTTCAACCAAATAGTTAGTATTTCAACGAAAAATGGAATAGCTACATTTTCAGTTTGAAAAATTAATTTTCTTCCAGCTGAATTGAACCAAAACAGATGAGCTTTTAAGAAAATAGGTTCATTTACAGCCAAATAGATGAATTTTAAAAAAAGAAGATTAATTTTCTACCCAAAAAGACAAATTTTCAACGAAACACATGAATTTTTTGAAAAACAGTTGTATTTCCACCTAACAGTAAATAGTTCAACTTGCTACCAAAATAGTTGAATTTTCAACCAAATAGTTGAATTAAAAAAAAGTTTTTAATCAAAAATTGAATAGTTGCACTTTCCGATTAAACGAAGTTTCTACCATTAAAATTAAATAAAAATATAAGTTTTCTACAAAAAAGTAACTTTTCTACGAAGTAGACTTTATTTTTTAACAAAATATTTAAATTTTCAATTTAAAAAGATAAGTTTTCAACTAAAGAATATAATTTTTCCAGCAAAAATTGAATAGTTACATTTCGAATTTAAAAAATAATTTTCAACGAAAAAATGAATTTGCTTCCATTTAATTTGAACCAAAAAATACAATCTTTCAACAAAATAGTTAAATCCACAGCCAAAAAGATGAATATTTATAAAATAAGAATTATTTTCTGCCCAAAAAGACGAATTTTCAACAAAGTAGATGAATTTTCCATAATACAGTTCATTTTTAAAACCGACCGTATGAATTTTCAACAAAAAAGTTTTTTTTTTCAAAGTAGTTAATTTTTCAAACAAAGAGCATCATTTTTAACCATATTGATGAGTTTTCTACGAAAATAGTTGAATTTTCACCAAACAGATGAATTGTCAACCAAATAGTTGAATTTCCCAATAAAAGAGATCAATTTTAAATTTAGTATCGAAAATTTCAGACAATAACGGTATAGTTATATGTTCAGTTAAAAAAACGCCAGATAAATTTCCCACTTTAAATATGAATATTCAACTAAAATGACAAATTTTTAACAAATTGTACAACTTTCAACCAAATTGTTAAATTTTTTACCAAAAGAGATGCGTTTTTAACAAAACAGTTGCATTGTTTGCACAGTTTAAGAGTTCTTAAAATTTGTTATAAATAGTTCCGGCCAATTTCGCAACAACAAAAAAATTGAAAAAAGCCTTCCTCTACTATTTACAAAGTCACCATTTCCGCATAACCCTTTATTTTCAAAAGTTTACTGAAGATCTACAAAAAAAAATATGCCCGCTGCGTAGGCACATTCTCATTGCGCGCTACGCGCGCGGCTCACTTCGCTCGCAAGTTTGAGCGCGCCTAGGGCGCGCGACTGTTGGTTCTCGCGCTTCGCGCTCGAGAATATATTTATTTCACGCTTCACGCTCGATAATATATTTATCTCGCGCTACGCGCTCGGTCTTTAGATTTTCCACACATTTGTGGACAGACTCTTTAAAGCGCATTTTTCTGTGGATCGAATTATTATTGGATATTTATCGTTTGGAATTTTATTTGAACTACCACTAAGGAAGATTTCGAAGGTAAATCTTTATCTCGGCAAGCGGTGCAATGGAGGATCCGTTACGTATAAGCCTGTGTATTCTCACCGAGGGGAAATCGCCATTTGTTGGAAGGCTATAAACCACCCTTCGCAATTTAAAAACAAAATTGATATGAATTCCTTGATGCCTAATCAAGTTTTTCTGTTCATACGAAATACTGCTTCGAAATGTCAAATTTTGAGATTTCTCGGGTATTATTATTTGAAAATAATAAAATTCAATTTTGTGCGAAAGATATGTCCCTAAAAACATCAAGGTACATTATATCTCAATATCAAGTTTTTTTGAAATAGACGATCCATTCTGGAATGACCCTCACTCGATTCTCTTAGAGATCCGAAATTACACATTTAAAGTATGTGCTTACTATTCACAGTTTCGTAAAGTTTGGCGATTGCACATACAAGCGTCTACTTGAGTTTTTTGAGATTTAAACTAGCGTTCTAATTGATATACCTATACATTTGATATCATCTAATATCGCCGCAAAAAATCGGCATCCGTCTACTTTGTAAGGCAATATTTCCGCAGAAAAAGATGCCAGGAGATGCTAGTAATGATTACACGAATCTGCTAAGTTTTCTGCACAAAATGGTGTTTGCAAGATTGTTGTACAAAATTTTTCTTCAGAGCTGTTAAACAAAATACAAGTAAAAATGCTGTAAATAGACCCACTGCTCAAGTACCTGTACTTTCACATGACCCCACAGCCAATAATATGTTGGAAAAAATTTGAAAAAACCCTGGTATGTTCTACAACATGTCTAGAATTCAGTGGATATCTTAGAATTTCAAAATATTCAAAAATGTCGTTTCTGCAAGCTTCTTTGTTGAAGATTTCTATTAAGGAATTGGATAGAGCTATCGCGCCGTTTAATGGATTGAACTGTAGGGTAATGTACACTGATTCCAATATTGTCCATCAAAGTGAATAAAAATCATATTTCATCGATAGAAGTAGTTTAGAATAATCTTGATTTTAATGAGGCAAGGCACGTGCCACAGTAGTAGAAAAAAGTGTAGGAAAAAAAGGGTGGATCAAAAAGTGCCAGGCAGAAGATTTCCCCAGATGTGCGCACGACCTTTTCTCAGTCAGCAGGACCATCCCAAAACTTTTAGGTAGGCTGCGCTCTTCTCTCCTGATACAACATTTTAATATTATGATACAGTATCAATCTTGCAGACACATTTTCTTGTATTTTGTTTATTTAATCAATTATATTTGTTTATGTATTATACCATAATTGTCATCAATCTGGCGAATAATGAGCTACTGAAATAGGGGGGGGGGGGAATCGGAATAAATCTGATTTCAACCGCCTTTTAAATAATTAGTTAAATTGTTATCTTTTTCAATTTTATTATTATTCTGTTTACAATGGGTTATTTGAAAATCTATCACTTGAAAAGTTGCCCATTATAAATCTTAATTTTTAAGCGTACATTTTAACTAGAAGAATTTTAAAATGCAGTTTTGAAAACCTAATGAATCAAAAATTAGAAGCGTTTGAAAAGTGTAAATATAAATTAATTAATTATTTTTAAAACTGAACTGTAATTTCAGAATGAAAAAGCTATTTTTTCATTTTAAAAGAAGTCTACTGATTTCGAATGAACAGTCATATACTTTTAAATACTAAGTGATTGTTTCATTTCTTAATATAAAATTTCAAATTGAATGCTTTAAAAATGAAACATTTCAAAATAAAACAATATTTGGAGTTTAATACAATCCGTCAATTTTGAATATATGTTATTTCGAAGTTATTCTAAAATTGAAAATAATTTATAAAGTTACGATCGGGCGTTTACATTTATCTAACTAATCAGATTTTCCAATTGAAAAGGTTTTGGACACTTCCGGAGAAAACTTCTGCCTGCCACTTTTTTCTACCCTTTTTTCTACTACTGTGGCACGTGCCACTCAAGATTATTCTAAATGACTTTTATCGCTGAAATATAATTGTTATTCACTTTAATGGACAATATTAAAATCAGTGTCAATTACCCTACAGTTAAGGTCATTAAACGGCGCGATAGCTCTATCCAATTCCGAAATAAGAACCTTCAACATCGATGTTTGCCAAAACGACATTTTTAAATTTTAAGATCTCCACTGCATTCTAGACATGTTGCAGAACATACCAGATTTTTTTTCAAATTTTTTCCAACATATTATTAGCTGTGGGGTCATGTAAAAGTACAGGTTCTTGAGCAGTGAGTCTATTTACAGCATTTCAACTTGTATTTTGTTTAACAACTCTGAATGAAAATTTTTTACAACATTTTTGGAAACACTATTCTGTTCAAAAAACTTAGCCCGGCTAGCGTCCAGTACAACATACAAACGATATACGTATATCGATGCATATACGTATATAAATACGTATATGCCTGTGTGTACACACCGAGGGGAAATCGCTATTCGTTTGGGGGCTATAAACCACCTTTCGCAAAGTAATTATTTGAACAATGTATTATTGTTTATAACTACCTCCTCTAATAGTCATGCTAGAAATACCAAAAAGATGGTTTTTCGACCAAGTAAAATAATTTCCTACCATGCAAGACGACTTTTCAAGAAAATAATGAATTTTTAATAAAATGGTTGAATTTTCAAAGCAAATTTGATCAGAAATTAAATAGCTAGTAGTAATAAATTTTGACCAAAGAGGAAGAATTTTTAACCAGGGCGATTGATTTTCTGATAGAAAGACCAATTTTCAATCAAATGCATGACTTTTCATTTAAAAATGAGAGTCTATTTTAACAGAAAAAAATTCAATTGTGAATTATAAACGTTTAATCTGCTCAGATGGGTGAAATATACCTTTCAAATTCTTTCAACATATTTAAACAATTTATATTAGTTTCTTAAAGTTTGATGTAGGCCATTCGAGTGAACACAATAGAAATTTACAATATGAACACCAGATTTCTCTAAAATATAAAATATTCTACAAGCTGTGATATCAGTTTTAGCGAATTGAGTAACAAATTGTGTTTACTTGAGTCTGACTCTAATGAATTGTAAATATATAGAAGGAAAAACCTGACGCCTATTATCTATGAGATAATCAGTATATGATATGATAAAATGAGACACTAGAAAATTCAAACGTTTTTTTGATCGTTTACCTTATTAATACATTGATTAGTTTTTACTGTGATTAGGGGAGATGATGATTGTTCCTACTCTCTTCTTATCCTTGGCGATTTTCCTCAATGCTATTGGTGAATATAATAATATTATATATCTATACTTTTAATTATTTTTCATGCTATACAAAAATCATTTACATTTAGACAATAAGGTGGGCCAAAAAATGAATTTCCTACTATAGATTTCTGATATGAAAAAACTGTTACTTCTAGACGAGCTGAATATACTGTTAATTTTTTTTAATCTGTCAATATCTTTTACGTCGACAAGCGCGTTGAAGATAGAAAAAATATAATTTAAGCTTAAATTATATGAAAACATATGGCTGCTGTGCGAGCAAATCCGAATTGCGCGCTTCGCGCGCATATCTATAATTTAAACGCGTCCAGGGCGTGCATCTGTTGGATCTCGCGCTTCGCGTTCAATGATATATAGATCTCACGCTCGGTCTTTTTACTTCCTGTTTGTACTTGCCTCACATTTGTGCACGGACCTTTCGAAATTAAATGTCAGAGAATTGTGAATTCTCTTTTGTTAAAGCTCCTGTGGCTTAAACGAACACATTCCCATCAGGTATCTTGTGCTTCGCACTCGTTTTCGTCCACACGGCGAAAAATAGATATTGACGCATACATGTCATTTGGTGATTGTGAATTCTCTTTTGTTGAAGCGCTTGCGGCTTTGACGAACAGATTAATGTCACGTATTTCGTGCTTCGCACTCGATTTAGTCCAAAGTGCGAACTCTTCTACATTGAGTATTTCGGTACCTTGGTCTAAGAATGCTTATTCAGATATTGCAAAATAAATTACAAATTTTATTTTTCATGATTACTTTAATATTTTTACTTTATTTTGTATTAGTTTTCATTCCGCGCTACCCTAAAATTGGTACCATCTTAATGAAATTATATTATTACCTTTATAATAAGCATTGATATTGAAACAAATGTATTATTACTGTCTGGTTTTTATAATTAGAAAAAGTGCGCATCCTATAAAACAAGTTGTGTGAATTAAAATTGAATTGCAACTTTTGTCGTTTTTCCAAAAAATCAATGTATTTATTTTCAATGTTGTTTTTTATGAATAAAACAAAAACTACGCGTCTTATCAAAGAGTGATTCATAAGAAATTTGAAGATCTTTTTTGGGTGCATTTTGGGTGCATAGTTTAATTGCAAAAGGGAATTTTTGATTCTTAATTATTTGTTGTGCGATCGAAATACGAATTTTCGATTTTTTTTTGTAGTCCTTAAAACATTGTGCAAATTGCACTCAAATTCGATTAATCTTTCAAAATTTACTCGGTGAACAGACGGTACCGACAACAACGACAACAACAACGGCGATGACAACGACGACAGATATATAGACACCACCGAAAACCTATTTTTTCGGTTTCAGGGGATCTCGACACGTGGAGATTTGAAGAAATCCGCGATAGTCAGTTTCCGCATAAAACTAATACCTGCTCATTATGATTAGAATGTGGAAATGCATTTTCAACAGAGTAGTTCAACTTTCAACCAAGTACCTTGTTACAATTTAGCATCAGGAAACGTATTAAACTTTATCAGAGTTCGTAGCGTTACTTTCACTGAACCCCAATCCTCTTGATCCTGTCACCAAACGTGGTTTTTGGTGCAACCCTCTTCCTTCTTAAACTAGTAATATAGTTTGTGGGTGGCCCCAATAAGTGTTTAGATTGGGTGTGAATAACCAGCAATTCATTCTAATAGTAATGTTATCCAGGAAAACAATCCACAGTGACTTCATACTTGCCTCATAATATTAGCACATAGAACTCATGATATGGCAACATACGATTGTCTTTTTTAAGAAAAATGTAATTCTCTATTTCTTCTTTCAGAGGTGAGTTTAGAGTTCGACTGTCTACCTGATGGATCCCCAATTCCTTTTGTTTCTCGTTCCGGAGCTGCTCATTCTCCTGATATATATCATCCTCCCGATAGTTTACTACCTCCTACCGAGACTTCTCTTCATGTCAGGCGCAGGTCTCCTCCACGCAGGCATCGTTCCCCAAGCATACTTGGATTTGGTCTTGAAAAAATTGGTCTTCTTCGGCTCATTCCTCACAGCAATCCACAGCGGCAATTCGAAATTCGACGTTACACTTTTCCTGCAGATAAACCTATTCAATTGCGGGGAAGAGGAAATAATACGGTTTTGTCCATACCAACGGAAGAACGAAATGTTTTAACAACATCGACTGGTGACGTCGTAGCAATAATGCAAACTAACACAATTCTTCGTGGAATATATAATCACCGTGGACGTCGGGTGGGCATAAACATGGAAAGTGGAGTGGTTTTCGAATTAACCCAAGAATTAGTCAATGAAACTCCAATAGGCATCAATAACAGAATACCAAAGAATTTTCAAGTGATATGTTCAAACCATGTGTAAATCACAAATCTTCATTCTATTAGTTTGTTAAAGAAATTAACCTGAAGTCCGAATGTTTCAAGTAACTGGAAATCACATTAAAATAATAAGTGTATTACGGTTCTCCAGGTCTTATTCTTTCATGAATTTTCCAGCCTCACTTTTTCGGAAACACATCAAGAAACAGTGATGAGATATAAATAGTTGCTTTTAACTACTTACTGTAGCGAGTTACTTTTTCTTTCTAGGAATAGCACTAACGAACTTAATTTTATAAAAGATCAACGAACTGGTAACTGGTGATACTTTTTTCAGTAACGGTAACTATAAAAATAGTTACTTTTTAAGTTAGTTTCGAAATGTGGTTCACCTCTTACGAAGAATCATTATAGAAAATTTAGTAAAGGCCTATAATGATTTTCCTTTCATGCGAAATTTATTTATTCATTTAACGCCATATTTTGAATTTTTCCCAGGGATTTCAAGAATTTCTAGAGATTTGAACGGTGCTTTTTTCAAAGGACTTTGCTCAATAATTCAAATTTAATTCATAGTTGAGAATTTTCAAATAATTGCTATATATCTGAAATGACTTTTACGATTTCCAAATATTTCAAGGTTTTTTAAAGGGATTTCTAGCGAACTTTCAGGAACGAATTAAATTTCATTTCAAGGTATTCCTACAGATTTTGACAGTTGTAAGAGACATGGACGAATGACGAAAATATTGAAGAATTTTCAATATTTTGAGCTGTTTAAGAAAATTCCAAAGAATTTCAAGAGATGAAAAAAATGATTTCAAAGAAATGTTTAGGATTTCCAAAGATTTCACGGGATTTGTTGATAACCAAAGTCTAGAGAATGAACTTTAACGGGATTATTAGCAATTCTAAAGATTTGAGGGGATTCAGGGGTATTTCAAGGAATTTCACTAGTTTTAAACAAATTTCATAGAATCTCTAAGAATTTTAGAGATTTCTGCCGCTTTGAATGGAATTTTCGAGAACTTTAATGATTAAGTGTAATCAAATTTATATTCAAGTGATATCTAGAGATCTTTAGGAAATACATTTAATTTATTGTTAAAGGGTTTTAAGGAATTTAAATTAATTTCAATGTATTTCAAAGAATTTTTTAGGGTTCCTAAATAACTAAATTCTAGAGAATGAAATTCTAAAATACTTTGACGGATTGGACGGTATTTTAAGTAATTTCACAAAATTTGATGGACCTTACTGAATCTCTAAGGATTTCAAAGATTTGAACATTCTTTTGTCAAAAAACTTTAGTGGATCAGTGTAAATAAATTCATTTTCACGGGATTTCAAATATTTTTTATTTACTTCTACTTGTTTGATTAGTTTTTCACAATTTTCAAAGATTTAACGACATTTTAAGGCCTTCCAATTAATTCCTGAAAACACTGAGGGAATAAATCAAATTTTATAACAGGGGTTCTACTATGGATTTCAACATGTTTTAAAGTATTTTTATTATATAAAGTTATTTTAAAAGATCCCAAAGATTTCTAGGGATTTTAACCATTTTCTAGGGAACTGTAATGAATAAGTTGAATTCACGTTATATTCAAAGTATTTGACACAATTTTGTATGATTACCAAAGATTTTAAAGGATTTTTCAACATTTAATGGATTTTATATTGAATCCAAGAATTTTAAAGAGTCTAGGTTTTTTCACAAATTTTAAAGGGATTTCAAACAATTTATAGAGAACTGCTGGTTTCTACGGAGTTTAGCAGATTTCAAAGGACTTTTGTGGTATTCAAATAAATTTTAAGCGATTTTTAAGATATCAAGGGAATTCATAGATTTTTGTTGTGGAAGGTTTATTTGTCCAGAATCTCTATTTTTGTATAGTTCCATATGAGGTCATCAGTAGTCGAAGGTAATTCGTTCACTCTGTCGTGCGGTTTATCGCCATTATGTGCTTTTGATACCCAAAGTGTTTGTGATCTGTAAGCATGTGAACCACTATCCTTACGTCTTTCTTGGTTAACTTTAGTTGTCTCTGGCACTATCCATGCTGTACGTATAGCTCAGGATGACTTTTGCTTATCGGCAACCCTAGGTTTGTTCTCAGTACTCTTGGTGCTTCGTAAGGATCCAGGACGGATGAATCCATTGAAGGGCTACGTTATTTCTCTGCCAGTTAGTTTCTTGCCCTTTTGCATTTCCAATTTACTTCTGATGTTATGTCCGCTTTTCCAACTGCAATTAATATCGCTTGGCTGTCTGAGTAGACTGTCATCTGCGTGCCAGCACCACATACCTCTATTAATGTCTCAGCGCAGAGGTGGATGGCCAGGACCTCAGCTTACAAGACGAAGGCTTGCCGTGCATGCGGGAACGCCACCCACTGTCCTTCGTGTGCTGTCGTAGATTCCTGCTCCTGACTCCCCTTCTTCTTTGGATCCATCTGCATGAAGTTGAAGCATCTTTTTTATTTTGCCCTGCCTCATTTCTAGAATCTAGTTTTGAGATTCATCCGTGGCCGTTAGACCACGGCCACATATTGGATCCTTGGTTTGAAGTCAGCGGAGTGGAGCTATGCAAGAAGTTTAGGCCCTATTCATGACCCTCAGGTATTTTACTGAGTCTGAAATTGTCAGCCTTTTACCAGGGAATGCAGTGGCGTCAATTTTCGAGACTTTGAAATCCTACATAAAAATGACAAGGCTTGTCTCTCTGAATTCATCGAGTCTCAATGATGTGCAGCGCTGATCTGGTAAAACCCATCAACGTTTCCAGGTGAGCCCCCTGATTAGTATTACAAAGTCACTTTCGTATCCCTGGATATGTACCCCTTCTTCATTTAGCCTACGAAGGAGGCCGCTCACCACAGTGCACCAAAGGAGGGGTGGCAGGACACCCCTGCTGGTATCCCTATGACGCTACTTACTTGACTAAGGCTTCATCCCATCTGGTTTCAAGTCGCCTCGATTATAGCATGCTTCCTATCCAGCACACTAGCTGATCTTTCGCGCCACACCTTGAAGCCTTCCGACAGATGACTTCTGGAGGGGTATTGCTAAAGGCCGCATAGAGTACGGGTTCTAAAGAGCAACCTGCCTAAAAAGCGTGCTGCTCTCTATACAGCGGGGAAGCTGAAAGCACCTCATTCCTGATATATCTCTCGATAAGTTTCTTCAGTGTCTCCAGAATTAAGGACATCAAACTGATCCCACCCAGCAAACAGTGCGCTCTTACCAAACATAGAATACAATAGACCACTTGTGGAATTCTGCAAACCCAAAAATGTTAGCAAATGATTGCCATAATCGTAAACGTCTGGTGCTTGTCATGTGTGACGTAGCTGGTACTGCTCATTCGCTCAATTTGAGAGTCGATATTATCAAGTGGCTTGGAGGTTGCGCGTTCGGTCTCTCTACTTTTACGTTGTGAATAAAGCTCCTAGATTATAAAGAAATTCATTGTTGAATTCACACTGTTTCATGCTCTTTGATTTTCATTATATCTTAACCTCCCTTCATATCAAATAATTGTGTGATTGGTGTTGCTTAAAGTAACAGTGAAGATTGTGTTTGTGAAATTACTCACTAGGGTCGTCGACATTTTTTTCTTCAACTCTTTATGCATATCCCCCCCCCCAATTTGTTTGAATCCATAAAAAAATAAATGCTCGTTTTTTAAATTATATTGAGAAGTTCCGCAAGTCCCATACAATTTACCACATATTTCTCGTTAGAAAAAAGAATTTCGTAAATTTTATTGAGAACCGTCAATATTAGGTATATAGAATTGACCCTTAATACTTCTCTACACCATTAGCCATAGAATATGAACCAAAAATTACTTGTAGAATGTCATCACGATAAGTCGCGGTTTTGTCTAAACTTCTACCAGGGCTTAGGTGGTTTGAAACCCACTGTAAACTGTAGGTCCCCTCAGAAAAATCTGGTGTCTTAGCAAAGATAAATGGACTCTCGAGGGACTAACCTTAGGGGTGGAAGACGATTTTGAGAAGGCTCGAAAATGAGTCAGCGATTTTCTTGCGCATCTAACTGATGACCCCAGAGGGATCGCTCCGTCCACTCTAGTCTGGCCAGGGGCGGTCAACTGCCGTGGGCCGAAGCGTCGACGTATTATTATGATTATATTTAGTTCGCAGACCACTTGTACGCGCGCTGCTACGGTCAGGGGACTAACAGGGGAAAGAGAGTTTATATTTGAAAATATTTGAAAACTTAGTGTCAAATTGCCGCGTCAACGCGTACCACCGACGAAAGTTTATTTATACTAATTGAAATTTTGTGAATTTGTGAAATTGTGTGAATTTGTAAAATTTGGTGAAATTTTGTATCAAGGATGTGATAGTTAACGGTGTATCGTTTTAAAGTGACATTGTATGAAGTGAACTTCTTCTGATATCTTCGGAATTTTGAAGAGCGGGGGTGTAGCACGAAAAGGTATCAAGAAGAAAAAGTACCTCTTCATAGATTTCCTAAAAGAGGAGACAATTTTATAGATTGGATAAGACCTTGTGACAATGAAAATTTACTGACGGATTACGCACAGATAACATCAAAACGATTTTTTATTTGTCACAAGGATTTCAGTGATGAAAGTTGCTATGCGAAAAGAAATGGAGAATTATTTTAAAAATATGGCATTATTCCCACATTAAACCTGACATCAGATTCTGATACGTTGTCACAAGAAAGAGACATTAATATTGAGTTGCCTTCAGAACAAAATGAGGTCTTTGATGCTGACAAAAACGTCGTACAGCCGGCTTTCAACTCCCCATCAGTGGGTAAAATATCCTATTTGAAATTCGAATTGAGAAGGCCTGAAGGAGATATACATGACTGTCGGAAAAGTTCTCTTCATTTTCCACACGTGAGTAATTTTTTATTTGTATGATATAAGTGATTGTGCATTAAGGTTTTAGAGTTTAGAAGAATGGAGAAGTCGCAGGATGTTTCACATTATAAAATTGTAAAACGTAGATATTAGTAATTGTTGCTCAAATTATTTTATTCCCATACACATTTTAACCATTTGGTAAGGTCGAACCTATCACATATACTATTCATCACTTAGAAAATATGTTTTAGAAATGAATATAAAATAATGAGATATCACAGCCTACTTCAAGGAGATGTTACGAATTTCATAATTTGTTAATTGAGAATTTTATTATCAAATTATAGTGCAGGTAATATTTAAATTTATTCTTTCGTGAACAAAAATTGCTATCGATGACATAGGTATTATTCTCCGTAATTTTTATAATAAAAAAAATGTTGAGGACGAAATTTGACCTTTTAATTTTAAGTTTGTCATAGAAGCATTACTTTCTCACTTCAAAAAAGAAAGTTATTTGAGTAAGTTCACTCGGAAAGGAGGGAAAAGCCGGTTTTGAGGAAAAACTTGAATAGGTGTTGTGTTCAGAAATGCTGTAATATTGTACATTTTGAGACTAAATATTCTAAGTACAGTATTTGTAAATTGAAGGATCTGTTATAGTGACACAATCTCCAAGCGTAGAATTCTTTTTGATTTATAAATTTGAGGAAAATATGTCGATTCTGAAGCGTAATGAGAATAGAATAGAATTTTATTTCTCCATGTAGATCCTCATTCGACTTTTAGGTATACTGCATTTTGTACCTTCTTGGTAGGATTTTTTTTTAATTATAATTATTTTTAAGAGAAAAACAAGCGTTATTTTAAACAAAAAATTGTTTCGTCAATTTTATACATCATTGTGAAGAATTCTCAATTTTAAGATAACGTGCAACTATAGTAAACATAGAAAAAAATTGCACAATAGTCGTCAAAAATATCTTTAATTCATCTACGAATTGTACATATTTGGGTATTTATAAATGTCCCGGAAGCTAGATCCGTAAACTTATTTTTCCAAAAAAATCAAAGTTGTGCTAAATTGTGCTAGACCTGTGCTGATTTATGCTTCAAACGGTTTTTGAAAAATCAAAAATTATAAGCACAATTTTTGAAAAACATTTTTTTTTGCTAGATCCGCAACTTCTTACTAGAGCAAAAGGAAAGGTTATGCTAGGCGGCTCGAAGTATAAAAAATGTTGTGCAGGAAAAAAAAAATCCGAAAACCTAACTGTTACCGAAAAAAATGAAAATCAAAAAATTTTATTACTTCTAAAATTTTTGAAAAAATTGAACTTGTGCTGGGCTGTGCTCGACAAATGCACTCACGACGTAAAACTCAACATATATAAAAGATCCAAAAATAGACAAATTTGGAAAAAAGAAAACTTGTGCTGAATCAAACTCGGAAAATGCAGTCTTCATTCTTTCTGACAAAACTACGTGAGATCAACAGTTCTCGTATTAAAAACTCAAAACGTGAAACTAAAAAAACATAAAATAAGATTCACGTTTTGAGTTTTTAATATGAGAACTGTTGATCTCACGTAATTTTGTCAGAGATAATGAAGACTGCATTTGTCGAGCACAACCCAGCACAAGTTTTATTTTTTCGAAATTTTTAAAAATAATAAATTGTTTTTGTTTTTTTGTTTCGGTAACAGTTAGGTTTTTGGAATTTGTCTTTTCTAAACAAAATTGTGTATACTTCGAGCCGCCTAGCACAACCTTTGTTTTTGCTCTAGTAAGAAGAATTCACTTGATTGTTTTTTAAATTCAGATTGATTTTTTTTTAATTTTATCGAATCCTTCTCGTTTTCCTTTAATTCCTCTAAATTCACTCAAATTCCACTGAAATCAATGGCATTTTTTTGATTTTCAAAATTATTTGCAATTCGAATTCTTCTAAATTGATTTGTAGTCATTAATCACTTTTTTGGTTAGAAATTAGTGGGGTTTCAAAGATTTGAAAATATTTTTTGGAATTCACGCTGAATTCGTATTGATTTACTCTGAATTCTTCATGATTTTCTTGATTTTTTTTTTTCATTTGAATTCTTTAAAATTTAACTTGAATTTTGTTTAAGTCTTATGAATTTATCCTGAATTTGTTACCCTTTGAGCTAAAAGAAGTACCCTATGAGCGTGACCCTATACTTTATCCCATAGGGACTGTGAGGCATCATATTTAAAAATTGGACGTGTTTCAAAATCTTAAAATCGCATTACAAATTTACAAAAATTTGGTTTCAATTCCAGACGGTACGTTCATAGTTCACGGCGCTGAAATAATCCTGTTATTTGACCCACCTCACCTTCTCAAGTGCATGCGAAACAACTTGCTTGTCAAAGATTTGGAATACGACGTTAGACTTGGAAAAGAAGAAAGTGAGAGTACTTTCGCAGATTGGAATAATCTTACTATCGCTTATGCAATAGACGTATATGGTAATGGAAGGATCAGGTCTTTGAAAAATCTAACTGATCAACACGTATATCCACATTTGATAGAGAAGATGAGCGTCGAAAACTGTTATCAGGCGACAAGCGGAACAGTTGCCTCAACAGTGCAAGCATTTGCAGGAGGGCCAGGTGGGATTTCAGAGCGTTTTCTTATACTAGATCCATGTGAAAATTCTGAAATTGAATATTGAAACTAGTTTTTTGTATTGTATGTAAAAAATTCTGAAAACTTGTTCCTGTTAGGTATCATTTTTACTGAATGAAGAATATTGTAAACTGGAAATTTTAAACTTTAAAATTAGAGATTGTAAATTTTCATTTCAAAATCCACAAATCGAACGGAATCTATCACTCTATTTCAAATTTTGTTTAAAACTTTTTTCTAATGTCAAACCACAACTTGTTTTCCCCACTTCCGTTCTACATTCTTTATTCATAATGTTTCCCCTCAAAGTTTAGATGGCTTCCGTCTCCTACCGCATTACCTCTATACAATATTTCATATTCACTTAAACTTACTATTTACAACTATTTATAGATTACATTTTTATCCTTATATCTATAGCCTTACTTAAATTTTATATTATAGCGCAAATTTTTAATATGGCAGAATGGGAGACAATAATTGACCCCAGGAAAGTACCAAAGGAGGGCCGAAATACTGCAAAGGTGTTTGACTTCCTCAACAAATTAGGCGACGCGTATAACGGAAACGTAGCACACGATCCAAAGAGAGATTTTCGAACTCTATTGACGGACACTAGTTTCCACATGGGATTCTTCACTGAGGCAAAAGCGGAGCTTTCACGAATGCGGTTTGTCAATTCTGAAACGCAGGTACCACTTAACGGACAACCACCGTGCTTGAAAAATCTAAAAAAGACTATTGAAGATACTAAGCTTCTCTGGAAGAGATTAAAGGATCTAGGATTCAAGATTCTAAAGACAAAGCACCTAAATCAGGATCTGTTGGAGAATTTCTTTGGGCAGATTCGAGATCACGGAGCACAAAACACGAAACCTACCAGCTACCAATTTATTGCTCATTTCAAGGCACTCGTTATAAATAACTTGACGCACTACCACACGCAGGGTGCTAACTGTGCTGAAGACGAAAGATCCTTCCTTTTTTCGTGGCAAAACTGTCTCGCATTTCAGAACGAATCAGTGCTTGACATTGAAGAAACTGCAGAAGATGAGCTCCCCCGCAATACAAGACGTTCTAAGCACACGCAGCCTCAGCAGGTAAAAATCGTTCCTTGCCAGAACCCGATTCCTGAGAAAATAAATGTCTCCTCGAAAATTTGGTCAATCATGAAACAACTAAAGCAAAAAGCTCCGTCTCTTGATTCATGTCCTCAGTGTATTTAACTCCTAACAAACGTTCAAAGGCCTTTCTCCAAACGAGTAGATATGAAGGGGAAATCTCTGCTTCAAGAAATTCACGCTGACGTGAATTCTCTGCTCCGAAGGATTGTTAATGGATTATATAAGGAAATCAGGATTCTGGACATTGCAGTAAAGTACGCCAAAAATCTTTGCATAAAAAGAGGGAAACTTTTTCTAAACTGTCAAGGAAGAGAGGAGCATTAACAGGAAGGTTTGCGGAACAATAAAGATTTGAACTAAATCAATTCCACTTACTTCCTTACTTACATTGAAAAGTAATGAAAATGTGTAAAACATTGTACCTTCTTGGTGGGACTTCTTTTTAATTCTAATTATTTTTAAGAGAAAAACAAGCGTTATTTTATACAAAAAATTGTTAATTTCACAAATTAACAAATTACATACTACTCATGTGCTCTTTATTACACTTCATAAAAATATAATACATATAATTTTACAAAAATTTTCGACAGAAATGGCAAAATTTTTTATTTCGATCTATATTTTTGTACTAACTTCAGCCTACGAATGAAACTATGTCGACTACATCTTTAATGGAAGAATTCTCATATAGTTTATTAGTGTACTTCAGTTCTTATATTTTTATCTGTATTAATAAAATACAAATTATTAATATATTTAAGATTTTCATTTATTGCTATACGCAATCTTTACTGCAAAATTATGAAAATGTGACGCAAAATTTATTGTAAAAATTTTCCTTTTTCGTTTTTATCACATTTTTTAAGTTTTGCATTAAATAAATCAATAAATCCTTTATTTTCGTGCAATTAAAAATTGACGCAATTTATTTGAAGAAGTAGCATATACACATACGCGCACTAATACACGCGCAATAGTTCACAGACCAAATGTACGCGGCGCTAGCTTTACATATCCATGGCCACCATATTTCCATTGTGTTGACTGCCCCTGACCCAAATCAAATGAATACGTGCACCCATCCGCGCTGCGAGCTTCATTTGTTTCTTGATCTTAATTCTCTTTAGACATTGTGCCATCTCACTTGGCGATGTTCGTTTGTTTTTAGTTAGTCATACTCTTTTATACGTTATTCCGCTCTACGATTTTCATTTGCTCATAATCACAGTTTAAGTTCACTTGCTACATCCTTGTGCAATCTTTAATTGTTTCCTGTTTTCGATGCTCATACATACGCCCATCCACGCTGCTAGATGCATCTAATTCTTGATCTTAATTCTCTTTAGACAATGTGCCATGTCACTTGGCGATATTCGTTTGTGTTTAGTTAGCAATAGTCGTTTATGCGTTACTCCACTCTATGATTTTCATTTGTTCTTGTTCTCAGTTTAGGTTCACTTGCTACCTCCTTGTGCAATTTTCAATTCTTTTCTGTTTTCGATTCTCAAACGTGCGCCTGTCCAGGCTGCTAGATTATTTGTTTCTTGATCTTAATTCTCTTTAGACAGTGTGCCATCTGACTTGGTGATATTCGTTTGTGTTTACTTAGAAATAGTCATTTATGCGTTACTCCGCTCTACGATTTTCATTTTTTCGTGTTCGCAGTTCAAGTTCACTTGCTACCTCCTTGTGCAATCTTCAATTGTTTTCTGTTTCTCGATTCTCATACGTGCGTCCATCCACGCTGCTAGATTTATTTGTTTCTTGATCTTAATTCTCTTCAGACAATGTACCATCTCACTTGGTGATATTCGTTTGTGTTTACTTAGAAATAGTCATTTATGCGTTACTCCGCTCTAAGATTTTCATTTGTGCTTGTTTGCGGTTCAAGTTCACTTGCTACCTCCTTGTGCAATCTTCAATTGTTTTCTGTTCTCGATTCTCATACGTGCGTCCATCCACGCTGCTAGATTTATTTGTTTCTTGATCTTAATTGTCTTCATACAATGTGGTGGAATTTTAGAGAATTTTTAAGCCAATAAAACCTGTTTCGAAAAAAGTGGCACTTACACGGTTATGTCGCGACACCCTTCAATATTGCATAATGGGAAGTCTTGTAATTTAAATGAAAAAAAACTACTTCTGAATTGAAACCTTTTTAAATTTGACTTTTTTATTAGGAACTTCTTCACATTAGGGGAATAGCCGAAGATACCGAATAGATAAATTGACGAAGAATAGAAATATAGAATTATAAATTTCAAATTTTAAAATTTCCAGAATCCAAAATTGAATTATATAATTTTCAAATGATATAATAAACGAATTATAAAAGTAACAAATGATTAAATTCCCTAAATAATTAAGATTTAGAAATCAAAATTTGCCGAAAATATGTTTCAATGTAAATAATTTATTAAATATTTCAAACTTCTTTGAAGTATCTAGCACATCGGATTGATAAAATAATTTATAATTATTTCAAATATATAATAATTAATTTACTAATCATTGAAACTTAAATTTCGCGAATTAAGAAATGTAAGTTCGTTCGATAATTTGTTAATTGAATAATTTTCAAATTATAGAATTCGATAAACTTGAATTTCTGAAATATTAAAATTCAGGCATTTAATATTTGGTACTTTTATTTTTCATCAATTTTTCAATTTAAAATTTATTTTTTCTTACATTTTCACGTGCTTTAATATTTTGATGGAATTAAAAAAAAAATTTCTCTGTATTAACTTTAAATAAAAATCAAAAAATTCGTGGGAAATTGTTTTAAATATTTTCAGAATGCTTGCTGAAATCTAAGAGTTTCTTTTCGCAGAGCAAAGTTCAAAATTAAAAAAAAATGATTTCTAAAAAATTATAACTCCTACCGACTCCATTTTTTATATTTTTTGTTGTTTTATTTTCAAATTAATTTTCCAACCAAAAAAAAGATTGAAAAGAGCATTTAATCATTATTTTTCTCCAAATGTATGTAATGTAATGTAAATGTATTAATTTTTTTTTAATTTTGTAATTTTTCTTCGTGAAAAGTTACCCTGAGAAAAAAATTCCCGGCTATTCAACTTTTCAATGTTCAAAACTTTTAATTTAAAGTATTTTCTAACCAACCTGAAATGCTTTAATGTAGAATTACAAATAGAAGCAAAGGAGATGAATTCTTCGAAACAAAATTTAATAGTTTATATTTCAAATAAAGAATATTTTTATTTTAAATAAAAAACACTTGAATTTAATTAAAAAGAAAAATTTTCTAAGAAATGTTTAATTTTGAACCAGAAAAGATTTTTCAGTCAAGAGAGGAAAAAAATTGTAACCAATCGGTCGAATCTTCAATTCAAAAAGATACATTTTTAAGCAAGAACTTTTGAATAGAAAAAAAATTTCAATCTAAGAAAGATTAATTTGAATTGCAAAACGGAGAATTTTTGAACAACGAAGATGAAATTTGAATGAAATAGTTGAATTTTCAACAAAATTATTAATTTTTCAAGAATAACGTTGAATTTTCAACAAAATAATTAAAATTTCAACAAAATAGTTGAATTTTTAACAAAATAATTACAAGAACAAAATAGTTGAATTTTCTATAAAAAATGATTTCTTTTAAATAAAAAACAGTCGAATTTGGCCAAAGAAGAAAAAAGTTTTAAGAAGACAGTTGAAATTTAAATCGAAAAAATGAATTTTCGAGAACAAGCTTTTCAATAAACTAAAATTAATTTTCGATGCAAAAATTAGGAATTTTCATTTCAAAGAGACGAATTTTCAACAAAGGTGTGGAATTTTCGAGAAAAAAAAGATGATTTTTTACAAAAAAATTGAATTTTCAACAAAAGAACTTTTTTTTAACAAAATAGTTGATTTGAAAAAAAAATATTGATTTTTCAACAAAATAGTTGAATTTTTAACCACATGGTTGGATTTTTAACCAAGAAAGATGAATTTTCAACAAAGAACTTTTCAATCCAAGAAAAGATGAATTTTTATTTTTAAAAAGTTAAATTTTCAATCCAAAAAGACGAATTTTCAACAAAAGAGTGAAATTTTCGAACAAGGAAGATTAAGTTTAAACAAAATAGTGGAATTTTCAACAAAATAATTAATTTTTTATTTTTCAAGTTAAATATTCAACAATAAAATTAAATTTCCAACAATAAAGTTGAATCTTTAACCAAAACATATTAAGTTGTAAACAAACAGTTGAATTTTGATTTAAAAAAAATTTCTACTCAAAAGATTTTAAGTTTGAATTAAAGAGAGACGAATTCAGCCAAAAAAATAAATTCTCAACAACAAATTCAATAATTTCATTTTTATCAAAAAAGATCAAACTGGTATCTAATGCGATAAATTTTCAAACAAAAAATTTCCAAGCAGGAAAAATTTTTTAGTCAAGTGAGAAAAAAAATTTTAAGAAAATTTTCGAATCTCGAGCCAAAAATACGAATTTTTTTAGAATGAAGTTAAATTTTTGACTTAGAAAGATATACTTCCAACGAAGAAGTTTTAAATGAAAAAGAAATGAATGAGTTTTTTAACTATAAAGTTAAATTTTCAATAAAATAATTCATTTTCTAACAAAATAGTCGTATTTTTCAAAATAATTACATTTCCAATAAAATAATTGAATTTTCAACTGAAATTATTAATCTGCAACAACAAAAAATTAATGTTTAACAAACAAGATCCAGTTTCAACCATGTAGTTCAATTTTTAGTAAAAGAAGATTAATTTTCAACAAAAATATAATAGTTCATATTTTTACTAGAATAAGATTTTTATATTAAATCAAAAACAGTCGAATTTAGTCAAATTCAACCAAAAAAAGCCAATTTTCTACGAAAAAGTTGAATTCTGAACCAGAAAAGATTTTTTAATCAAACGACAAAAAAAATTTCAACCGAATTGTCGAATTTGCAAGATAAAAAGATAAATTTTCAAGCAATACTTTTGAATAAAAAGAAAAAAAGAATTTTCAATTTAAAAAAGATAAATTTTCTTTCTAAAAAGAAGAATTTTCAAAACAAAAAGATGACTTGTTAATCAAATAGTTGATTTTTCAAGAAGATAATTACTTTTTAACAAAATAGTTGAATTTTTAACAAAATATTTATTTTTTAACAAAATAGTCGAATTTTCAACAAAATAATTAATTTTTAAACAAAATAGTTGACTTTTTAACCGCATAGTGGAATTTTCAACCTACAAAGATGAATTTTCAAACGAATAGTTAAATTTTGAACACAAAAAAGCTCATTATTTATCAACCAAACATTCGAATTTACAACCAAATTGTTGAATTTTCGAGCTTAAAAGAAGCATTAGAAGATTTTTGAATTTTCAACCAAGAAAGATGAATTTTCACAAAAAAACTTTTCAATTAAAAAAAATGAATCAATTTTTGAATTACAAATTTAAATTTTTAAATTATCCTCCTTCACTTCCAATCATTTTACCTACTTCTCACTTACCGTACTTCCCCTCACTTCCTCTATTTATCCTCACCCCATTTCCCCTCAATTCCCCTACTTTTCCTATAGCTACGAAACCGCAACAAAATATAAAAAAAAAACCCAAGAAGTAGGGGCAGTAGGAGAAACGAGAAGTAGAGAAAGGAGAGAAAAGAAGGGGAAGTGAGGGAAATTAGGGGAAATGAAAAGAGAGGAAGTAGGAGAAAGGAGGGGAAGCAGGGTAAATTAGTGGAAAGGACATGAGAAGTATCGGAAGTGGGAGAAAGCGGGGGAGGGGAAGTAGGAGAAATGAAGGGATGGGAAGAATAGCAGTGAACGGCAATATGGGATGGGAAATTGAAAAGAAAGATGAGTATGGAAAATAAGGGAAATAGTGAAAGTGTCGGAAATGAGGAGTGGAAGTGGAGGAAATGATGGGTAGAGAGAGAGGGATGTGAGTGAGGGAAGGAAGTGATGGTGGAGGTAGTAAGGTAGTAGAGGGGAGTAGGAGAAGGCTTTTGAAGTAGGAAAAAATGGAAGAAAGGGATAGTAGGCGAATTGAGGGGGAAGAAGTTGGTGGGGGGAGTGAGGAGGGTTAAAGTAGGGTGAAAAGGTGAGAAGAGGGGAATTATGGGTGGAGAGGGGAATTAAGGAGAAGTGAGGGCAGGGGATGTGAGGGGGAATGAGGAGATGGGAATTATAGCAGTGAGCGGCAGTAAGGGGTGGGAAATTAACAGAAAAGATGGGTATGGAAAATAGTAAAAGTGGGCAAAATGAGGGGTGAAAAGCAGAGGAAATGATAGGAAGAGAGGAAGGGATGTGAGGAAGTAAAGAAAGTGATGGTAGAGGTAGTAAGGTAGTAGGGGGGAGTAGGAGAGGCCTTTTGAAGTAGGAAGGAGTGGAGAAGAGGGATAGTAGGCGAATTGAGGAGGAAGAAGTTCGTGAGGGGGAGTGAGGAGGGTTAAAGTAGGGTGAAGAGGTGAGAAAATGGGAATTATGGGTGAAGAGGGGAACTAAGGAGATGTGAGAGCAGGGGATTTGAGAAGAATTGAGGAGATAAGAAAAATAGCAGTGAGCCACAGTAAGGAGTGGGAAAATGAAGGACAATGAGGATATGGAAAATGAGGCGGAAGTGAGGAGCAATAAGGGGTGCGGAAGTAAAGGAAATGATGGAAAGATTGGATAGGATATGAGGAAGGGAAATGAGACGAGAAGTGTGGGCAGGGTAGTAGGGTAGTGATGTAAAATATAGAAGGGATAAGTGGGAGACGGGAGTGAGGAGATAGTAAGGTAAAGAGGTGAGAATATGGGAATTATGGGCGAAGAGGGGAATTAGGGGTAGGGAAGTAGAGAAAATGATGGGAAGAGAGAAATGAAAGTAAGAGAGGAAGTAAGGGTATCGATGGAAGGATATTGCGGCGGAGTACGATCGGGGTGCGGAAGGACGGAATAGTAGAGAAGGTCGATAGTAGGAGAAGTAAGGAAAACTAGAGGAGGTTGAATAAGAGGAGGGAGAGTGAAAGAATAGTAAGGTGGAGGAGTATAAATGAATTAAATTTAAGAAGTATTTAGGAAGGTGAAGGAATATTAAGGTGGAGGGAAGGGGTGCGGAAGGAGGGAATAGTGGAGAAGGGGGATAGCAGGGGTAGTGAGGGAAACTAGAGGAGGTTCAAAAAGAGGTGGGAGAGTGAAGGAATGGTAAGGTGGAGAATTTTTATGAAAGTAAATTTTAGGAGTAGTAAAGAAGGTGATGGAATAGTGAGGTGAAAAAAATGGATGCAGAAGTAGGGAATAGTGAAGGAGGGGGATAGTAGGGGAAGTAAGGGAAACTAGAGGAGGTTGAATAAGAGGAGGGAGAGTGAAGGAATAGTAAGGTGGAGAAAAGGAGTGCGGAAGGACGGAATAGTAGAGAAGGATGATAGTAGGGGAAGTGAGGAAAACTAGAGGAGGTTGAATAAGAGGAGGGAGAGTGAAGGAATAGTAAGGTGGAAGAGTCGTATGGAAGTAAATTTCAGGAATAGTAAAGAAGGTGAAGGAATAGTAACATGGAGAAAATGGATGCGGAAGGAGGGAATAGTGAAGGAGGGGGATAGTAGGGGAAGTATGGGAAACTAGAGGAGGTTGAATAAGAGGAGGGAAAGTGAAGGAATGGTGAGGTGGAGGAGTAGTAAGGAAGTGAATTTTAGGAGTCGTAAAGAAGGTGAAGGAATAGTAAGTTGGAGGAAAGGGGTGCGGAAGGAGCAATAGTGGGGAAAGGGGATAGTAGGGGAAGTGAAGGAAATTAGAGGAGGAAGAATAAGAGGAGGGAGAGTAAAGGAATAGTAAGGTGGAGGAGTGAGAAGAGAAGAATTAATTTGACACAGCTGCTTCTTATATAAAAAGCAAAAGAATAAATAAATATATAAATTCGAGTAAACTTTGAATCTTGGTTTGAATTTCTTGGAAGGAATATTTTTCTAGGGAAAATGTGCAGGAATGTGTGTAAGAATCCTGGAATTCAAATGCCATCCGAACAACTTTTCTCCTCTGGCTCGTGTACTTACTTACGTATATAGATATATTTCACATTGTCCAGAATTCGTAGGTTATTTCGAAGTAGGTTGCACAGTTCACCGAAGCCGTTTTATACATTTTGCTAAACTGTCTCTCCTTGTTTTAGATCAATCCCTCGAGAAATTTTTCTCAACCTCTTTTTTGTGAAAAAGAAAGAGTTCTTTTAAAGAATTTAATGCTTTTCAATTAAAAAAAAAAATTCAAATCGATTATTAATTGAAGGCTGTAGAACTTTTTCAATAGAAAAATCCAGATATGAATTCTGTTTTTAACTGTCGCTTTTTCAAACCAAAAATCATCTGAAACTATTAAAAACCTTTTAACTCTTTTCAAACTACAATTAATTCAAAATGAAAAAAAACCCTTCATAATCCCAAAATAATTCAAATAATTGTCTAATCAATCGCCGAAAAACTATAATTTTGAGTTGGAACAGGTGTCGAGAAGAAATGGGTCAAGAAGAAAGCAATAAAGAAAAAGGTGTCAAGGCGTTAGGGACCAAGAAGGATGAGGTCATAAAGGTGGAAGTCAAGAAGAAAGGAATTAAGAAAAAAAGGGTGGAGACAGGAGAGGACAAGAAGAAAGGGGTCAACAAGAAAGGAATAAAGAAAAAAAGAGTCAAAAAGTAGGGGTCAAGAAGGGAGAGTTTAAGAAGAAAAGAATTGAGAAGGAAGGGGTCAAGAAGGAAGTGTTGAAGAAGAAAGGGATTAAGAAGGAAGGAATAAAAAAAGAGGTTAAGGACGGAATAGCTTAATGAGAAATGGATCGAGAAAGAAGAGGTCAAGAAGGAAGCGGTAAAGAAGGAAGAAGTCAAGAAGGTAGGAATAAAAAAAATTGGTCAAGGAGAAAGGGAACAAGAAAGAATAGGTCAAGAAGGAAGCGGTAAAGAAGGAAGAAGTCAAGAAGGAAGGAATCTGGGAGGAAGAGATCAAGAAGATAGGATTTAATAAAAAAGGGGTCAACAAGGAAGGAATCAAGAAAAAAATGAGTCAAGAAATAAGGGGTTAAGAGGGATGAGTTCAAGAAGAAAGGGATTCAGAAGGAAGGAATTAACATCAATAGGGTCAAGAAGAAAGAGGCCAAAAACGAAGAGTTTAAGAAAAAAAGAGATTAAGAAGGAAGCGATCAAGAAAAAAAAGGTCTAGATGGAAGGGATCAAGAAGTACGAGGTCAAGAAAGAAGGGGTCAAAGAAGGAATAGTTCAAGAATAAAGGGTTTAAGAAGGTAGGAATCAAGAACAAAGTGTTCAAGAAAGAATTGGTCAACCAGAAATAAATAAAGGAAAAAGGTGTCAAGAAATAAGAATACAAAAAAAGGGTCAAGAAGGAAGGAATCAAGAAAAAAGGGGTCAAAAAGGAATGTTGAAGAAGTAAGAAATCAAGAAAAGAGGAATCAAGAAAAAAGGGTTGCCAAGAAAGAGGTCAACAAGGCAAGAAAAAAGAAAAAAGGGGTCAAGTAGTAAGGGATTAAGAAGGAAGAGTTCAAGAAGAAGGGGATCGAGAAGGAAGGAAATAAGAACGAAGGGGTCAAGAAGGAAGAATTCAAGAAGGAAGAGATCGAAAAGGAAGAAATCAAGCAAGAAGGGTTCAAGAGAGATGAGGGCATGAAGAAAGGGATCAAGAGGGTAAAAACAAGAAAAAAGGGGTCATGACGGAAGAGTTCCAGAAGAAGGGTGTCGACAAGGAAAAGGACAATAAGGAAACGATCAAAGAAGAAAGGGATCAAGAAAAAGTTGGTCAAGAAACAAAGGGACAAGAAGAAAGAGGTCAAAGAAGGAAGAATTACAGAAGAAAGCGATCAAGAAGAAAGGAATGAAGAAAAAAGGTGGCAAGAAGACGGGGATCAAGAAGTAAGAAAGACAGAAAAAGGGGTCAAGAAGGAAGACCTCAAGAAGGAAGAGATCAACGAAACAAGAGAATCAAGAAACAAGAGGTCAAGAAGGAAAAGTTCAAGAAGAAAGAGGTCAAGAAGGTAGAAATAAAAAAAGTTCAAAGAAAAAAGAGGTCAAAAAACGAAAAGGTCAAGAAGGTAGAGTTCAAAAAGAAAGGTGTCAAGAAAAAATGATTAATGAAAAAAGGAGTCAAGAGTTAAGTGGTCAGGATGTAAGAGGTCAAGAAGGAAGAGTTCTAAAAGAAAACCAACAATAAAGAAGAATTAAGGAGGGAAGGGATCAAGAAGTCAGGAGTCAAGAAGCAAGAGTTCAAGAAGGACAAGTTGAGGAAGAAAGAGATCAGAAGTAAGGTCTCAACAAGGAAGGAATCAAGGGAAAAGAGGTCAAGATAAAGAGTCAAGAAGGAAGAGTTTAAGGAAGAAGGAATCAGAAAAAATCAAGAAAAAAGGGGCCAACAAGTAAGAGGTCAGGAAGGAAAACTGTCAAGAAGAAAGAGTTTTGTGAGAAAAAGGAAAATAAAGAAAAATTTAAGGGGGAAGGGGTCAAGTAGTCAGGGGTCAAGAAGCAAGAGGTCAAGAAGGAAAAGTTCAAGAAGAAAGAGGTCAAGGTGAGAATAAGAATAAGGTCAAAGAAAAAGAGGCCAGGAAGAAAAGGTCAAGAAGGAAGGGTTCAAGAAGAAAGGGGTCAAGAAAAAACAAATCAAGAAAAAAGGCGTCAAGAAGTAAGGGGTCAGGAAGTAAGAGGTCAAGAAGGAAGAGTCCTAGAAGAAAACCGACAAGAAAGAGGAATTAAGGAGGAAGGGGATCAAGAAGTCAGGAGTCAAGAAGCAAGAGGTGAAGAAGGACAAGTTAAGGAAGAAAGAGGTCAGAAGGAAGGTCTCAACAAGGAAGAAATCAAGGAAAAAGGGGTCAAGGCTGAAGGAGCCGAGAGCCAATGGGTCAAGAAGGTAGGAATCAAGAAAAAAAGGTCAAGAAGAAAGGGGCCAAGAATAATGAGTTAAGAAAGGAAGAGTTTGAGAAGAAATAGATCAAGGAGGGAAGAATAAAGAAAAAAGGGGTCAAGAAAGTAGAAATAAAAATAGGAGGGGTCAAAAAGGATGGGTTTAAGAAGAAAAGTTCAAGCAGAAAAGTGTCAAGAAGGAAGGGGTCTAGAAATAAGAGTTTGAGGAGAAAGAGATCAATGAGAAAGGAATAAAGAAAAAGAGCAAAGAAAGTAGAAATCAAGCAAAAAGGGATCAAAAAGAAAGAGTTCAAGAAGGAAAAGATCAGGAAGGAGAAGTTCAACAAGAAAGGGTTCAAAATGAAAAGGTTCAGAAGAAAGTAGTCAAGAAAAAATGGTTTTGGAAGGTAGGAATCAAGATGGAAGGGGTCAAGAAGGAAATGCTCGAGAAGTCAGAGTTGAAGATATTGAATTAAAATGATGAATCCTGCAATGAGAAATATTCTCGAATAGTAGATTCTTCTTTTTTTTTTAATTTCAAAACACTTTATAAGTCTCCCATAATACTCGATCGTAGAGTCTATTTCATGCAGAATTTTTTTGTTTGAATTTTCACTCTCAGCACGAGATAGTTTTTAGGTCAGATATAAAAGTTTAAGCCAACTGATTCAGTTGGAAATATTCTCGACGAAGGAATTGTTCTGTTACTCATCCGTGTAAAGTGAAAGAGGAACATCGATTTCCCCTTCGGGACGAGTTGCATTTTCAGAGATGCAACGAAACGCGACGCGATAAGCGACTCTTCAAAACGGATCATAACGAACAATGGGCACAAGTTTAGTCATGCCCGCTGAAAGAGACAAGTTGTCAAAAAAACCTGAGAGCACTTCCAACCACTCAAGGAAACACAAAAAAAGCAGAAGAAGAATCGTAAAATTGATAGAGTTAACATATGTATTTGTAGCTCATTTCTCAAAAGATAAAACAGGAAATAATATGTTTCATTTAAAAAATAAATACAAGTGCCAAAATCAAGTGCCAACGTTTTTTTGAAAACTCAAGATTTTTGGCGCGCTCACTAGGTGTCTCACGTATAGCGTCCAATCTCGGCGTTTTGCTTTTCTATGCATTTTTACTTATTCTATGCCTTAACCCTCTTTTCCCCATTTTTTAATAATTCTTCGTTTTTTCTATTGATTTCGGAGAGCGTCCCCTCTTTCCTCGTTTTCTGTTCAAATACGAACTGATAGATAACGAATCAATCATTATTACCAATCCATTTGGAATTCATAAAGTCTGTTTTTTAAACTCAAGCTTTTTGGCGCGCTCACTAGGTCCCTCACGTCTAGAGTGCAATTGCTGCGTTTTATTTTTCTATTTACATTCCACGTATTCTATGCTTTAACCCTCTTTCCCGCTTTTATCAATAATAATAATTTTTTTCTTCAGTTTTAAAAAATGTTCGCCTTTTTCTCGCTTTTTTGCTTAAATGCAAACTAAAATATAACAAATAAATAATTATTACCAATCCATTTGAAATTAATGAATTTTTTTTTAAACTGAAGCTTTTTGGCGGGCTCACTAGGTACCTCACGTCTTGCGTTCAATCACGGCATTTTGCTTTTCTATTCACTTTTTACTTATTCTATGCCTTAACCATCTTTTCCTAATTTTTGAAGAATTCTTTGTTTTTTTTTCATTGTTTCCAAAAAATTTTCTTCTTTTCTTGTTTTTTGTTTAAATACAAACTGAAAAATAACGAATCAATAATTATTACCAATTCTATTGAAATTAATAAAGTTTTTTTTCGAACTCAAGCTTTTTGGCGCGCTCACTAGGTTTCTCACGCCTTGCGTTCAATCTCGGCATTTTGCTTCTCTATTAATTTTTTACTTATTCTATGCCTCAATCCTCTTTTCCCCATTTTTCAATAATTCTTCTTTTTTCATTCTTTTCAAAAAACGTTTTTCTTTTTCTCGTTTTTTGTTTAAATAGGAACTGAATTGATAGAACCGAATAAGAAAATCCAATCATTTTTTGATGAAAAATCTACTGTTAAATTTTTGCTTCGAAATTCATGTCGCTTGGTTAAACATTCGACTATTTAGTTAAAAATTAAATATTTTGCTCAAGTGCAACTATTCGGTTGAAAATTCATATTATTAGTCAAAAGTTCAAGTACTTTAACGACTTTGTAAACAAAATTTTTGGTAGAAAAATGTACTATTTTATTGAATATTCGTTCCATTTTTGGTTAAAAATTATTTTTTCATCTGAAAATTTAACTATTCTATTTTTTTTAAATTGATCTTTTTGGTTGAAAGATCAAAAATTTGTTAAAAATGTAGCATTTTTATTGAAAATTGAAGCATTTTGTTGAAAATTAATCTTCTTGATTAAAAAATCGTCGGCTTGAAAATTCAACAATGTGGTATAAAATTAGACTATTTGGCTAAAAATTAATTTTTTGGTCGAAAATTCATATTTTTTTATAAAAATTCATATTTTTTGCTGATGATCCATATTTTGGGTTGGAAATTCAACTATTTTTGTAGAAGCTTCTACTATTTGGTTAAAATGTTAATTTTTTTTTTTAAACTTATCTCCGTTGGCAAAAATTTAATCTTTTTTGATTTTAAATAAAAATATTTTTTCATTGAGGATTCATTATTTTAGTTGAAAATTCAACAATTTGGTTGTAAATAAACTTTTTTCTTGAAAACTCCTATTTTTGAGTTGAAAAATTAACAGCTTTGTAGAAATTCGTCTTTTCGCTTAAAAATTCAACAAAATAGTATAAAATGAAACAGTTTTGTTGAAAATTAACTTTTTCGTTGAAAATGCATAAGTTTTGTTGAAAATTCATATTTTTTGTTGAAAATTGATTTTTTTTGTTAAAAATTCAAATTTTTTGTTGAAAACTCATATTTTTGTAGAAAATTAATCTTCTTGGTGGAAAATTTATCTTTTTGGTCAAAATTGATCTATTTGGTTAAAAATTGATCTTTTTGGTTGATAATTCAACAACTTGGTTGCAAGTCGAACTACTGTGTTAAATTTTTTTTTTAATGACTTTCCTCTTCGGTGAAAAATTTAAATAATTTTTTGAAAATTCGAACTTTTCCGGCGATTCAACTGGTTAAAAAATTTGTTTGTTGAAAAGTAATTTTTTAAACTAAAAATTTGATTATTATGTTTTGGTTGAAAAATTATCTTTTCTTAGTTGAAAATTAAAACTATTTGGTAGAAAATTCATGCATTTTATTAAAAATTCGTCTTTTGGTGAAAAATTAATATTTTTGGTTGAAAATTCGTCTTTGTGGGTTGAAAATTCAGCCATTTGGTAAAAAATTCAGTTATTTAGCCAAAAATAAAACTATTTTCTTAAAAGTTTTTTTTTTTTAAATTAAACTATTTTGTTGAAGGCGTCTTCTTTCATAAAAAATTTAACTGTTTTGAAAAAATAATTTACGAAAATTAGTTTAAATAATATTTAATTTTGCAAATTACATTTTTCTTTTCAATTTTTTTTTAAATGTACATACGAGAGTTTGTGCGATTTCATATACCATTTTCAGAGAAAATTTTATGTTTCAAAAAGTGTGAGAAAAAAATTTCGATTATGAGATTGTTGATTCCTATCTATTTATGACGCACGTTTCATTTTTACGATCACAAAAATAAGGGTCCTTAGTGCCATAAAATGCGAGGTTGTAAAAAGCGAATAGGAGTTTATATCCAGTGAAGCTTATGGATTGTCGATTCGAAAGTATTAAAAATTAAGATCGATTAAAAAAATTGTAGGAATGTTCGATTCAACGAAAATCGGACACATAAGAACCGATTCAAAAAATCTATTTTTTGGACCTCATCAATCAATAAGTAGGTGATTACCTGTTCAACCCATAGATTCGTCGTCATGATCTGATTCTTCAGATTCTGAAACAGAAGAACATTATAATCGGTTACTTAATTATTTGTAGGATAGGCACGGATAGAATCGGATAGGATCCGATAAAAACGGATAGAATCAGATATGGTCGGATAGGACCGAATATAATCGGATACAATCTGATCGAATCTGACAACATCAGGTATAATTGATTAAATACAATCAGGTGGGATCGAATCGAATCGAATAGAATCGGATAGGATAAGATAGGATAGAATCAGATAGAATAGGACAGGATCGAATAGAAACCAATATAATCGGATAGCATAAGATAATTGGATATGATCATATATGATCGGCTAGGATCGCATAGGATCGGATAGGATTAGATAGAAACAAATAGGATTGTATAGGATCAGATAGAAAGGGGTAGAATTATATTGGATCGGATAGGATCGTATAGAATCGGACATTATTATATATAATCGGATATGATTGGGTGAAAGCAGATAAGATCAGATTAAATCGGATAGTATTAGATAACATCGGATAGCATTAAATACAATCGGATAAGATAGGATAGAATCAGATAGAATAGGGCAGGATCAAATAAAAATCAGTATAATCGGATAGCATGAGATAATTAGATATGATCAGATATGATCGGCTAGGATCGCATAGGATCGGATAGGATTAGATAGAATTAAATAGGATTGTATAGGATCAGATAGAAAGGGGTAAAATTAGATTGGATCGCATAGGATCGTATAGAATCGGATATTATTATATATAATCGGATATAATTGGGTGAAAGCAGATAAGATCGGATTAAATCGGATAGTATTACATAACATTGGATATCATTAAATACAATCGGTTGGAATCGAATAGAATCGAATAGAATCGAATAGAATCGGATAGGATAAGATAGGATAGCATCAGATGTAATAGGTCAGGATCGAATAGAAACTAATATAATCGGATAGGATTAGATAGAATTAAATAGAATTGTGTGGGATCAGATATAAATGGACAGAATTAGATTGGATCGGTTAGGATCGTATAGAATCGGATATTATTATATATAATCGGATGTGATTGGGTAAAAGAAGATAAGATCGGATCAAATCGGCTAGTATTAGGTAACATCGGATAAGATCAGATAGAAGTAAATACAATCGGGTGAGATCGAATAGAATCGCATAGAATCGGATAGAATAAGATAGAATAGCATCAGATGGAATAGGGCAGGATCGAACAGGAACGAATATAATCGGATAGGATGAGATAATGGGATATGATCAGATATGATCGGATAGGATCGCATAGGATCGGCTAGAATTAGATAGAATTAAATAGGATTATATAGGATCAGATAGAAACGGATGGAATTAGATTGGATCGGATAGGGTCGTATAGAATCGGACATTATTAGATATAATCGGATATGATTGGGTAAAAGCAGACAGGATGGGATTAAATCGGATAGTATTGAATAAACTCGGATGAGATCGGATAGAATCGAACAGGGTCGGATAAAATCGAACACAATCGGATGAAATCGTACAGGTTCGGATAAAATCGAATAGGATCGGATAGAATCAGTTAGAATTGAATAGAATCGAATACAAACATATATATTCAGATAGGATCAGATATCATCTGATAGGATCAAATATAATCGTATAGAATTAAATGTAATAGGAAAGGAGCTCACAAAATCTGGTAGGATCGGATGCAATCGAATGGGATCGGATAGGATCGAATGAATTTCAATAGGCTTGGATAGGATCAGATATAACTGGATGGGAGCAGGTAGGAACGAATAGGATCGTATACAAATTGATAAGACTAAAATAGAAACGGATATAATAGAATAGACAGAATCAGATAGGATCGGATTGAGTCTTATAGAATAAGATTCTGACAAGATCCCATATAATCGGATAGGATCGCATAGAATCTGGTAGGATCGGAGAGAATTGGATAGGTTCGGCTTGCATCAGATAGAATTAGATAGGATCAGATAGAATTAGATGAAACATAGAATTATATAGGATTGGATAGCGTCGTATAGACTCAGACAGAACCTGAAAAGATTGGATATAATCGGATAAGATCGGACATTATTGAATAGAAACGGATAGCATAGGATTAAATTAGATAGTAATAAATATAATTGGTTATAATCAAGTAGGAGAGGATCAGATTAAATTGGATAGGATTGGATAGGATCAGATAGAAACAGATAGAATCAGATAGGATCAGAGGGGGTGGTATAATATCGAATATTATTAGATCGGATCAGATACGATTGGATAAAAGCAGATAGGATCGAATATGATTGTACGAAATCAAATGGGATCGCATTAAATCGGATAGATATTAATAAAATCGGATAGGATCGGACATCATCAGTTAGACTCATATAGGGTCAGATAGAATCAGGTATAATTGGATAGAATCGGATAGGAACAGATATGATCGAATATGGTCGAATGGAATCATATTTTAAAAAAATCAAAATTATGTATAGGATAGGATAAGATTGGATAGGTTCAGACAGGATCGGATAGGATCATATGGAAACAGACATAATCAGATAAGATCGGATAGGGTCGTATAGAATTATTTAGAATCTTGCAAGATCGAATTTGATCGGATAGGATCAGATATAATCGGACAGGATCACATAGAATCTGGTAGGATCGGAAGGAATCGTGCAGGGTCGGATTGGATTAGATATAATTAGACAGGATCGGACAGTATCAAATAAGGTTAGGTAAAAACATATAGAATCATATAGGATCGGATGGGGTCGTATAGAATCAGATAGAATTTGAAAAGATTGAGTATCATCGGATAGAATCGGATATTATTGAATAGAAACAAATAGCATCAGAGCAAATTGAATAGTAATAAATAGAATCAGATATAATCGGATAAGATCCGATATTATAGGCTAGGATCGTATAGGATTGAATAAAAGCAGATAGGATCGGTTATGATTGGACAATAACAGATGATATCAAACAAAATCGGATAGGATCGGATAGAATCAGGCAGAATCGGACAAAATCGTATAAAATCGAATAGGATCGGGTAGCATCAAATAGAATTAAATAGGATCAAATAGTAACGGATATAATCGGATAGGATCATGTATAATCGGATAGGATCTCATAGAATCTTTTGAGATCGCATTGCATCGAATAGAATCAGATAGAATCGGAAAGGGTCGGATAGGATCAAATATAATTGGATAGGATCGGATAAGAACGGATATAATTGAATATGGTCAGAAGGAATCATATTCCAAAAAATCAAAAATCTGTATACGATAGGATGATTTTAGATAGGTTCGGACAGGACCTGATAGGCTAGGATCGGATAGGATCAGACAGAAACATATAGAATCAGATATGATTGGATAGGGGCATATAGAAGCAATTAGAATCTGAAAAGATCGAATATAATCGGATATGATCAGATATAATCGGATAGGATCACATAAAATCTCATAGGATCAGATGGAATCGGGTAGGGTCGAATTGGATCATATATAATTATATAGAATCGAATCGTATCAGATAGGATTAGGTAGAAACGTATAGAATCAGATAGGATCGGATAGGGTCGTATAGAAACAGATAGAATCGGGCAGACTCTGACAAGGTTGGATATAATCTGATGGGATTGGATATTATTGAATAGGAATGGACAGGATCGGATTGAATTAGTATTAGATAGAAGTGGACAAGGTCGGATAGAATCGGAAAGGATCGAATAAGATCGGATCGTATTGGATGGAATCAAACAGAGTCGTATAGGATCAGATATAATTGGATAGGATCGGATAGGAACGGATAGGATCGGATAGGAACGGATAGGATCGGATGGGATGGGAACGAATATAATCTTACCACGTCGATGAGCTGGGACAACTTGAGCTTTATCTTAACTGTCAGAGCATCTGTCACGTTGATGACTGGTCGCACAAGTTTGTTGTAATTCGAGAGTAGGTCGTCGTACAGTCGTTTCGCATCTGGATTTCCTGAGCATCCTGAAAAAAAAAACGATACAAACGAGTTTAAAACTATTACAAATGAATTTAATTTCTACGTTAGAGTGCAAACAACATTTCGTAATTTAAATTTCCCGCCATAATCCTTGTCCGATTTGAACTTTTTTTAGAATAAAAGCTTATAAGATTCTGCATCAATTTTACGGATTAAATTATTGAAAAAGTTTTTAATTTTTTTTATTTTATAACAAAATTGCAACAAAAAATTTTTGCTGTTGCAAGGCAGATTTTAAAAGATTTGTTGAATTTGTTATAAACAAATAAGTGCATTAAAATGGGTTTGTGCGGATTGGCTGCGATTTATCACATCTAAACAGTTCATAAACTAAAAGAGTTTTTATATTGAATTAATCAAGTATGTGAAATAATTTATTATTTTATAAACAATTATCCACATCAGGTTTTTATGATGGAATTGATTATGTTTTTCCTCCGGAATTGATCAAGAATTATTCGGCAATGACATTGAAATTTTAAATAAATAAACAAAAATAAGCCCGTTTCCGATCGAATTCTTGAATTCATAAATAAACAAATAGAAAATGAGCCCACTACTGATCCAACTTCAAACTTTGTTAATAAATAAACACAAAGTAAGCCATTTCCCGATCCGATTCTTAATTTTTGTTAAAAAATAAGCAGAAAAAGGTGCTTGCCGGATTTATTCTTAGAATTTGTTAAAAATTAAACAGAAAATAAGCATACTCCTGATTTAACTCTTGAATTTGTTCCTGAATAAACAGAAACCAAGCCCTTTATCTGATACAAATATCGAATTTGTTAATAAATAAACAAAAAAAACCTCGTTTCCTGATACAACTCTTGACTTTTTTTATGAATAATCACAAAATAAGCCCGTTTCTCATCCACAGCTTAAATTTGTTGATAAATAAACACAAAATAAGCCATTTGGCGATCCAAACCTTGAATTTGTTTGTAAATAGACAGAAAATAAGCCATTTCCTGAACCAACTCTTGAATTTGTTCATAAATAAACAAAAAATAAGCCCGTTCTACATTCAGCTCTTAAATTTGTTTTTAAATAAACAAAAAATAAGCCATTTTCCGAATCAAACCTTGAATTTGTTTATAAATAAACACAAAATAAGCCATTTTCTGATCCAACCCTTAAATTTTTTTATGAATAAGCACAAAATAAGCCCGTTTCTCATCCAAATCTTAAATTTGTTAATAAATAAACACAAAATAAGCCATTTCCCGATCCAACCCTTAAATTTGTTTATAAATAAACAGAAAATAAGCCATTTCCTGAACCAACCCTTGAATTTGTTCATGAATAAACAAGAAATAAGCCCGTTCTAGATTCAGCTCCTAAATTTGTTCTTAAATGAACACAAAATAAGCCATTATCCGAATCAAACCTTGCATTTGTTTATAAATAAACACAAAATAAGCTATTTCCTGATCCAACCCTTGAATTTTTTTATGAATAAATACAAAATAAGCCATTTTACTATCCAACCCTTGAATATGTTTATAAATAAACAGAAAATAGACCCGTTCTGGATCCAGCTCTTTTTGAATTTTTTCTTAATTAAACACAAAATAAGCCATTTCCCGAATCAACCCTTCAATTTGTTTATAAATAAACACAAAATAAGCCATTTTCTGATCCAACCCTTGAATTTTTTTATGAATAAATACAAAATAAGCCATTTTCCTATCCAATCCTTCAATATTTTCATAAATAAACACAAAATAAGGCATTTCCTGATCCAACCCTTGCATTTTTTATGAATAAGCACAAAATAAGCCCGTTTCTCATCCAGATTTATTTTTTTAGTTGAAGATTTATCATTTTAGTTAGAAAAGTAATTTCTTTGGTTGAAAATTGAACCAATTTGTTGAAAATTCGTTTATTTGTATTACATTTTTTTTTTCACTTAAAATTTAATAATTTGGTTAAAATTTTTATTTAGTAGTCAAAAACTAACTTTTTCGTTAAAGATTTTTTTTTATTTGAAGATTCATAATTTTAGTTAAAAATTAATTTCTTCGGGTGAAAATTTAATTATTTTGTTGAAGATTAATTTTATTATTTATATAACCTCAAAAATCAAATAAAAACTTCAAATTTAAATATAAATAGTTCTTCGAAATTTTTATTTCAAATTTCATTTTCTGGTTTAAAATTTAAATATTTTTTAGTTGGGGGTTAAATTATTTTTTTGAAGATTCGTCTTTATGGTTGAGGATTCAACTATTTTCTTGAAAAATTTTTCATTAAATAAATTCAACTATTTGTGATTGAAAAAAATTATTCAAAGCAAAATTAGAAAAATATGTTATTATTTCAAAAGATATTTTAAAGGTTCAGAAGTTTTTAAAAGATTTGAAAATAATTCAAATTATGCGAATTAAAAATTTTAATTAAATTTGAATTTTTTTTGTCGGGAATTAGTTTTTTTAACCAACAATGTAACTGTTAAATTTTTGCTAGAAAATTTATATTTTTTATTAGAAATTGATTTTTCCTAGTTGAAAATTTATGTATTTTGTTACAAATTTAAACCAATTTCAAATTCAAATTAATTAAAATAATAATATATTAATAATAATTTCCTAAAATTTTGAAAAAGAATGTAGAAGATTTTAAAGCAAAAATTTTGCAATTTTGCAATTTTAATAAATTTTAGAGAAAATTCAAATAAGTTTAAGAGATATTTAGAAGTTTTGAAAATATACCAAAATAATTTGAAACTTGAAAAAATGAAACCAAAATCAAGATTTCTCAACATTTCGAGCCAAAAATCTAGAAAATTTTTAAGAATTTTGAAAGGTTTCAAGGGAAAGACATTTTTTTCAAGATTTATCGGAAAATTTAAAAGATTTTATTGTCAAAATTTTTTTTGAATTTTCTTAAGTATCTTGAAAATTTTATATTTATAAAACCTTAAAAATAAATAAACCTAAAAAATAAATAGTTATTCCAAATGTTTCTTTTGTATTAAAAATTAAATTATTAATATAAATTGTAATAATATAATAGTTTTCATTGAATAAAAGTAATAATGGAAAACTGAATAAAAATTGTTTAATTTTCTCAGTGTGGTTTAAAATATTTATTTGAAAAAAAATTAAACAATTTTTAAACAATTTAAGATTCTAGAATTCAGAAGAGGTTCTAAATTTGAATTAGTCAAGATACTAATAGAATATTTAAAAAATTGAAATTCATCAACAATTAGTAACAATTAGTCAATTAGTAAAAATAATTAATAAATTATTAGTAATTATAGTAACTAAAGTTATATTTTATCGAATTTCGTGAACTTTCTGTGAGATTATTTTTAATTTAAAAAAAGCAAGATAAAATAGTTTGAGTGTTATAAATTATTTTAATTTATCTACTTCAAATCAATAATTGCCAAATGTTAGTGGAGGTGACGTAACCTATATCTACAAAAATTACCATATATTATTCGCATTGTTTGACTAAAGCTGAAAATGTTACACACTTATTTTATTAAAATTTTCCACTCGTCACCTTTCACATTCCTAATAATTAAAAAAAATTGTTTATGATAATCTAAACAAATAGAATTTTTTTTACTAATAACAAAAAAGATTAATTTTCTAATAAAAAAATGTCAACAAAACAGATGAATTATGTACAAAATAGACTAATTTTCCACTTTAAAGGTTAAATTTCTGAACAAAAATAGAAAAGTGAAATGTTTAGATACGAAAATTAATTTTTATAAAAAAAAAGAATTCTTAATAAAAAAGTTAAATCTGAAACTAAAGAGGTGAATATTTAAAAAATTGGAATTTTTAACTCAACTTTTCATCAAGTAGTTGAATTTTCATCTCAAAATTACGAATTTTTAACCAAATAGTACAATTTTCAACCAAAAAGATAAATTTTGCAGCAAAAAGATTAATTTTTCTAAAAAAAAAAAATAATTGTTAACAAAATGCATGAATTTTCTACTAGAAAAGATCAATTTTTAATTAAAAAATATACATTTTCGACCAAAAACTAAACGGTTCCATTGTTAGTTGAAAAAATGATTTGTCAAAAAAAAACTCATTTTCAACAAAATAGTTCATCCCAAAAGATGATTTTTTACCCCGTAAGAATAATTTTTTGAAAATGAAATAGTCACAAATATTTTTGAATTTTAAAACCAAAACGACGGATTATCTACAAAAGAGGTCGACCTTTCAACCCAAAATATGATTTTCTATAAAAAAAATTAATTTATTGCCAAAAAGTTAAATTTTAATAAAAATAGTTCAATTTTTAACTAAATAGTTCAATTCAAACCGAAAGTATGAATTCTTAAAAAAAAAACAGCAAATCTTCAACCGAATAGTTGAATTTTTGAAAAAAAAATATTTTTAAACAGAAATTGAATAGGTACATCCGTAGTTAACAAAATAATTTCTAAACTAAAAAAAGCAACGAATTTTTAATAAAATACATGAATTTTCAACTAGAAAAGATCAATTTCTAATAAAAAATATAAATTTTAAATAAAAAGTCTAATAGTTACATCGTTAGTTAAAAAAATTGATTTCCCACAAAAAAAACGAATTTTCAACAAAACAATTACATTTTCAACAAAAAGATGCATTTTTCAATAAAAATTACATATTAAAAAAATTATTTTTCAACAAAATTTGTTGATTTTCAAAAAATATTATTGAATTTTTGCAGCCTAAAGGACGAATTATTTACAAAAAAGTTGAATTTTAAACCCGAAAAAAGGGTTTTTTGAACAAAAAATTAATTTTCTACCAAAAACTTAATTTTTTTTTAAATTGTTTAATTTTCAGCCAAAGAGTCAAATTTAAACAAAAAGTAAGAATTTTTGAAGGAAAAAGTTCATTTTCAAACATATAGTTTAATTTTCTATCAAATTGTTGAATCCTCAATCAAACAGATTTTCAATAACAAATTTAACTTTTCCACCAAAAATTGAATAGTTACATTATTAGTTAAAAAAATAAATTTAAAAAAAAAAAAAAAAAAAAAAAAAACGAATTTTCAACCAAAGAGATGAATTTTTCAATAAAATAATATATCTTAAAAATTAATTTAAAAAAAAAAGAGTTTAACCGATAAGATTTTGTTTGCCCTGTAAAAATATAATTTTATAAAAATATTATAGTAAAATTTTTAACAAAAAAAATGGATTTTCAACTAAAATTATCATTCTTTAAAAAATAAATTTTGAACTAAAAGAGATACATTTTTAACGAAGTAGTTAAATTTTCAATAAAAAAGATGAATTTTCAATCCAAAAATGTGATTTTTTAATAAAGAAGTTAATTTTCTACAAAAAAATTAAATTTTCATATACATGGTTTAATTTTTAATGAAAAAGTTAATTTAAACCAAATAGTTTAATTTTCTACGATACGGTGCAAAATATTAGTATTCAACTAAACATTGAATCATTAGTTTAAAAAAATTATTATTAACCTTATTATTTTGAAAAATGAATTTTCATTGAAAGAAATGAATTTTCATTGAAAAAAATGAATTTTCAACTTACTTGACGAATTAAAAAAAAATGAATTTTGAACAAAAGAGCTCAACCCAAAAGATAATTTTTTAACCTGGAGGATTAACTTTTTAAAAACAGAATAGTTAAATTTTCAATCAGGAAATTGAATCTTAAAAAATATGAATTTTTAATCGAATAGTTCAATTTTTTACCAAATTTTTAAATTCACAACCAAATCTGATTAATTTATACTAAAATGTTGAATTTTTTCACAAAAAGAATGAATTGTCAAATAAGAAGAATTATTTTCGTTAAAAAAAGACGAATTTTTAACAAATTACATGAATTTTTAACTAGAAAAGATAAATTTTTAATAAATAATATCAATTTTCAAACTAAAATTCAATTAGTAATATTTTAAGTTAAAAAAATTAATTCTCAACAAAAAAATCTAATTTTCAACAAAATAATTACATTTTCAATCAAATAGATGAATTATCAAATAAAATAAATTTACAACAAAAGAGTTCAACCCGAAAAATTATTTTTTAATCCAGAAAATTAAATGTTTATAAAAATGAAATATCAAAATTTTCAACCAAGGAGGTGAATCTTAAAAAAAATTAGTTGACTTTTCTTGTTAGGTTATATTAATTTTGTAATAATAATTAATTAATTAACTAATGATTAATAATATTAATAAGTTATTAATTTCTATTAATTTATTAAATTTCGATTACCGAATTAATAATTTTCTGCTAATCTACAAACTCATCCTTTTTACTGAATGCATTAGCAGAATTTCACTAATAATTAATAATTGTTACAAATTTTGATGTTAAAACGATTTATTCTTGCAAATAATTTTTGAAGAAAAGAACGGCCTCAGCCCGGATTTGAACCCACAATACCACTATACATGAGTGGAGCGTTAGCCGTTGGCAGCATTGCTTATGTTGCGTAATTGATAGTGGTGTCCCGGGTTCAAATCCTGGCTCAGGCAGATTTTTTTTTGTTCTTAAAAAATTATTTATGTACGGAGAAATCATTTTAACATCAAAATATCAGAAAAAATTAAATATAAAATGAATAAAAAATAATAATGATGCACTTACCATCTAAATTAAAGAGAACTGCGATTGTGAGAAGTAGCATCTTGATAAGGATTTTCATTTCTGCAAAAATTCCGCAAACTGCGACGAATTTTACAACGAATTGACTGCTATATATACTAATTATTCGATTATTCAAATTTATTATTGCCAACAATACTTTCGGAATTATTTAAATTTATCATGTGTCTACTACGTAGAAGAAGCAATTTTAATATCTTTTCAGCCAGAACAGACTGTTTAAATTAGAAATATTGTTTTCGGTGAATGATCAAAGTTATCTCAGCTATATCATAATTATCGTCAGTAATATATAGACTATAAAAAATATGAATAATATTCGTTTTTCTGGTCTTGGTGTAAAAATTTCTTTAATTCTTTCTTCAATTCCTGAATTATAAAATTCCCAAATAACAAAATTCCAAATAATGATAATAATTACCAAATAATAAAATTCCCAAGTTGAAAAATTCTTGAATAATAAAACTCTTGATTTGGAAAATTCCCGAATAATAAAATTCATAAATAATACATTTTCTAAATAATAAAATTATTGTATAATTAAATTTGCTGAATTATAAAATTACCGAATAATAAAATTACCGACATTGTAAAAATTCCTAATTTGAAAATTCCAGAATAATAATATTTCGTAATAAACAAATTCCCAAAATGGAAAATTTTCGAATGATTAAATTCCAACTTTATAAAATTCCCGAATAATTAAATTCCCGGAATAACAAAATTTTCAAATAATAACAATTCAGAATGGGGAAATTCCCGAATGATTAAATTCCCGAAAAATGAAATTTTAAAATAATAAAATTCTCGAATTGGAAAATTTCCTAATAATTAAATTTGTGAATTATAAAATTCCCAAATAATTAAATTCCTGAATTATGAAATTACCGAAAAATAAAATTCCCCAATAACAAAATTTTAAATTAATAAAATTCCTGAATTGGAAAATTTCCAATTAATTAAATTCCCGAAAAATAAAATTTCAAAATAATAAAATTCATGAATAATTTAACTCCTGAATTATAAAATTCCCAAATAATACAATTTTTTAATAATAAAATTATTGAATAACTGAATTGATGAATTATAAAATTACCGAATAGTAAAATTACCGACATTGTAAGATTCCCTAATTAGAAAATACCCGAATAATGATATTTCGGAATAATCAAATTCCCGAAATGGAAAATTCTCAAATGATTAAATTTCTAAATTATAAAATTCCCGGAATAATAAAATTTGTAAATAATGAAATTTCCAAATTGGAAAATTCCCGAATAATAAAATTCCCGAATAATAGAATTCCCGAACGATAAAATTTCATAATAATTACACTCCTATATTATTAAATTCTCGAATAATAAAATTCCTAAATAATAAATTTTCTAAATTATAAAATTATTGAATAATTAAATTGCTGAATTATAAAATTACCGAATAATAAAATTGCAGATATCGCAAAATTTCCTATTTTGAAAATTCCCGAATAATAAAATTCCCAAATAATAAAATTTCTAAATAATAAAATTATTGAATAATGAAATTGCTGAATTATAAATTTTTCGAATAATAAAATTACCGATATTGTAAAATTTCCTATTTTGAAAATTCCCTGAATAGAAAATTCCCGAATAATAATATTTCGAAATAATCAAATTCCCGAAATGAAAAATTCTCAAATGATTAAATTTATGAATGATAAAATTCCCGAATAATTAGATTCCCGGAATAATGAAATTTCCAAATAATAAAATTCTCAAATTGGAAAATTCCCGAATAATAAAATTACCGACATTGTAAAATTCCCTAATTTGAAAATTCCCGAGTAACAATATTTCAAAATAATCAAATTCCCGGAATGGAAAATTCTCAAATAATTAAGTTTCTGAATTATAAAATTTCCGAATAAGTGAATTCCCGGAATATTAAAATTTCCAAATAATAAAATTCCCAAATTGGAAAATTCCCAAATAATAAAATTCCTGAATTATAAAATTCCCGAATAATAAAATTTTATAATAATTAAACTCCTGAATTATTATATTCCCGAATATTTAAATTCCCAAATAATAAATGTTCTAAATAATAAAATTATTGAATAATTAAATTGCTGAATTATAGAATTACTGAATAATAAAATTACCGACATTGTAAAATTCTCTAACTTGAAAATTCCCGAATAATAATATTTCGAAATAAACAAATTCCCGAAATGGAAAATTCTCGAAGGATTAAATTCCTAAATTATAAAATTCCCGAATAATTAAACTCCTGGAATAATAAGATTTTCAAATAATAAAATTCCAGAATTGGGAAATTCCAGAATAATTGAATTCCCGAAAAAGAAAATTTTCAAATAATAAAATTCTCGAATTGGAAAATTTCCGAATAATAAAATTCGTCAATTATAAAATTCCCGAATAATAAAATTCTTGAATTATAAAACTCCCGAATAATAAAGTTCTTGAATTATAAAATTACCGAATAATAAAATTCTCAAATAATAAAATTCCAATATAATAAAAGTGCCAAATTGGAAAATTCCCAAATAATTAAATTCTCGAATAATAAAGTTCCAAAATAATAAATTTTCAAAATAATAAAATTATTGAATAATTAAATTGCTGAATAATAAAATTACTGACATTGTCAAATTCCCGAATTATAATATTTCGAAATAAACAAATTCCCGAAATGGAAAATTCTCGAATGATTAAATTTATAAATTATGAAATTCCCGGAATAATAAAATTTCCTAATAATAAAATTCCCTAATTGGAAAATTCCCGAAATATAAAATTCCTGAATTATAAAATTCCCGAATAATAAAATTCTCAAATAATGAAATTCCAGAATAGGGAAATTCCCGAAAAATAAAATTTCCAAATAATAAAATTTCCGAATTCGAAAATTCCCGAAAAATAAAATTCGTGAATTATAAAATTCCTGATTAATTAAATTCCTGAATAATAAAATTCCCATATAATAAAATTTTCAAATAGAGAAATTTTTGAACGATGAAATACCCGAATCGGAAAATTCCCGAATAATTAAATTTCTGAAGAATCTATTTCCTGAATTATAAAATTATTGAATTGTAAAATTTTTGAATAATTAAATTCCTGAATTATAAAATTCCCGAATAATAACATTCCCGAATTATCAGAAATGGAAAATTACCAAATAATAAAATTCCCGAATTGGATAATTTCCTAATTGAAAAATTCCCGAACTGGAAAATTCCAAAATAATAAGATTCCCAATAATTAAAATTCTCAAACTGGAAAATTCCCGAACAGTTTATAATATTACCAAATTGGGAAATTCCTGAAAATTGTCAAATTATAAAAAATCCGAAATAGAAAATTCCCCAATTTTAATGTTCTCGAATCTAAGCAAATAATTTTTTTTTATAAATATTATTCATTAATTAAAAATATCATAATCCAAAATTCTTATTAAAAATTTAATTTTATTGTTTAAAGTTTCCGAAATAATTGTTTGAATTTAAAATAACATTACTTGGAAAAATATAATTCAGGATAACAAATTTTTTCAATTATTATTATTTTAAATTCAAATAATAATTTTAGAAACGGGACGACTGAAAATCCCAAACACTAAAATTCCCGAATAATAATAATCCCGACGTGGTACAGTTCCAAAAAATTTGGCAATTTCAGACAAAACCACAACTTTCTAGCATCACTCAAAGAGAATATTATGAAAAATAACAATAAATTATTTAAACAATTATTTTGGTCAAGTAGAATCAATTTTCACCTTACTGTCATTAAAAAGTGGACAAAAATTGGAGAATCTTAGACAAAACAGCAACTTTCTTCAGATAATCTAAGAAAATATTGTTATAAATAATAATACATTGTTTAAACAAATAACTTGGTTAACTTTGATTGATAATTGCCTTGTCTTAGCCAAAAAGTCTAAATTAAGTTGAAAAATTAAGAAAAACTGTGAATTTCTAACTCTATTTTAAGAGAAAATTGCTGTAAACAATAATCAATTGTTTAAAAAATTAATTTAAACATCCAGTCATCAGTAAAAAATATCATTTTGTGTATTAGAAATAATTGGTACGGGTAAAACCCACAAAAATAATAATTAGCGCCAAAACCTTGCAAAACACATTTTTGTAAGTAGGTTGCGTCGTCATCAATAGGCTCTAGCTGGGGTTCGAGTCCAATCACCTCTACTTTTTTTTCTCTACTAATTGAATCAAAAATGTTTCAATAATAAGAATAATATTCAGTTAGTTATGTTTTTAGTCAGGAATATGCATCTGAAACTAATTACATCATTTTATTACATTTTAATTGTTTATAAGTTGATCTTGGCAAGCTCAGCCCCTACAACGTGTTCATTAGAATATACGTACACATAAATAAATGTACTACCACGTTGAACCACATGAATCGCATAACGGTATGATACCATTTGTTCTTCATCTGGAATATGATTTGAATCTACAGGTAAAGCGGAAACTGCGTACACAGTTTGCGCACTATCTAGCCACATCCCAATTTGTTTGTTCAAATATGGAAAACGGTAATTTGGCTCTGGTTTGTTAGGATCTGGACTGAGTCGATGAACGTGCATAATTGTGCTATCCGGTAATTCTGTGAAAATAAAATAAAGATTTGTAATTTATATAAAATTCAAAATCCCTCTCAAAATTAAATCAAATAAAAAATTAATTCAGAACCAAAAATATAATTACAGACTTTTAAACTAGAAGATAATAAATTTTAACGAAAAATAGTTGGTTTTTCTTGTTTGGCGAAAGGAGTGGAATTCTGTTAAAAAGGGAAAAATAGGGGAATAAGGAAATGGTGTGAAGTCTCTATATAGATGCAACATTCATTTACCGATTGGGATCACTGATTCTTTCCTATAAAGCTGAACTGCGAGAAGAGTTTTTCCCTTGACGAAGAACTTAATTAATATGTTATTCACTCTATCATAGAAGACATGGATATTTTCTTCTGCTCGTTCTTCGATAGTTGGAATAGCATTTTTGGGCAAAAGGCGCACTTCTCTCACTGATCCTCCAGGACGATACGAAACCACAATTTTGTTCTTCCCAAAACGGTTATGTTCGATAACCTTAGGTGGTGGTTGAGGATTTCTGCGAAGTAACTGGGATGGACCAGCTACGTTCATTCCCAACACATTTAATTCTGTAAAAAGATAATAATTTCACAACTTACAACTCGTAACTCTTAACTCCTAACTCCTTAATGCGAACTCATAATTTATAATGCATAACTCATAACTCCTAACTCACAACACCTAACTCACAACACCTAACTCACAGAACCTAACTCGCAACGCGCAACTCCTAACTTCCTGATGCTAACTCCTAACTCCCAACCCCCAACTCCCAACATCTAACTTCCAACTCCTATCTCCTAACTACTGACTACTGACTCCTAACTCCTGAATCCGAACTCCTCAATCCTACCTCGTTGATTCTAACTCCTAAGTCATAACTCCTTCATTCTAACTCATAACTCCTCCCCCATAACTCATATCTCACAACTCACAACTCCTGTATCATAACTCACAGCTCCTAAATCATAACTCATAACGCATAAACCATAACTCCGAACTCACCATTTCTAACTCATAACTCCTAACTCACCACTCACAACTCCTAACTCACAATTCCTAACTCTCAGCCCTTTACTCATAACTCTTATCTCACAGCTCCTAACTCGCAACTCCAAGCTCACAACTCACACTTCGCCTCTTCTAACTCCTTTATTCTAAATCCTAACCCATACCTTCTAACTCCTAACTCATACCTCTTAACGCATACCTACTAACTCATAACTCATACCTCCTAAATCCCAACTCCCAACTCCCAACTCCCAACTCCTAACGCATACCTCCTAACTCCTAACGCATGCCTCCTAACTCATAACTCATAACTCATACCTCCTAACTCCTAACTCCCAACTCCTAACTCCTAACTCCTAACTCCTAACTCCTAACTCCCAACTCATGACTCCTAACTCCCATCTCATACATCCTAACTCATACATCCTAACTCGTACCTCCTAACTTCTAACTCTTGACTTCTAACCCCTAACCCCTAACTCCTAGCTTCTAACTCCTGAATCCTAACTCCTTAATCCTACCTCGTTGATTCTAACTCCTAAGTCATAACTCCTTGATTCTAACTCATAACTCCTCCCCCATAACTCATATCTCACAACTCACAACTCCTAAATCACAACTCACAACTCCTGTATCATAACTCACAGCTCCTAAATCATAACTCATAACTCATAACGCATAAACCATAACTCCGAACTCACCATTTCTAACTCATAACTCCTAACTCACCACTGACAACTCCTAACTCACAACTCCTAACTCTAAATTCCTAACTCTCAACCCTTAACTCATAACTCTTATCTCACGGCTCCTAACTCACAACTCCAAGCTCACAACTCACACTTCGCCTCTTCTAACTCCTTCATTCTAAATCCTAAATCCTAACTCATACCTTCTAACTCCTAACTCATACCTTCTAACTCATAACTCATACCTCCTAACTCATAACTAATACCTCCTCACTCCTAACTCCCAACTCCTAACTCCTAACTCCCAACTCCTAACTCATAATTAATAACTCCTAACTCCTAACTTCTAATTCCTTACTCCCAATTCCTAACTCATAACTCCCATCTCATACCTCCTAACTCATAATCCTAACTCGTACCTCCTAACTCCTAACTCTTGATCTCTAACAACGAACTCCTTACTCTCAGCTCCCAACTGCTGAATCCTATCTCCTTAATCCTACCTCGTTGATTCTAACTCCTAAGTCATAACTCCTTGATTCCAACTCATAACTCCTCCCCATAACTCATATCTCACAACTCACAACTCACAACTCCTAAATCACAACTCACAACTCCTGTATCGTAACTCACAGCTCCTAAATCATAACTCATAACGCATAAACCATAACTCCGAACTCACTATTTCTAACTCATAACTCCTAACTCACCACTCACAACTCCTAACTCACAACTCCCAACTCTAAATTCCTAACTCCCAACCATTAACTCATAACTCGTATCTCACGGCTCCTAACTCACAACTCCAAGCTCACAACTCACAAATCACAACTCACACTTCGCCTCCTCTAACTCCTTCATTCTAAATTCTAACTCATACCTTCTAACTCCTAACGCATACCTCCTCACTCCTAACTCATACCTCCTAACTCCTAATTCCTAACGCCTACCTCGTAACTCCTAACTCATACATCCTAATTCTTACCTCCGGACTCCTGACTCCTAACTCTTGACTTCTAACTCCTGACTCCTAACTCCTGGCTTCTTACTCCTAACTCCTATCTCTAACTACAGACCACTGACTCCTTAATCCCTACCCCTTAATCCTAACTCGTTGATTCCAACTCTTAACGCATAACTCCTTGATTATAACTAATAACTCATAACTGCTTCCCGATAACTCATATCTCACAACTCCCAAATCATAACTTAGAACTCCTAAATCATAACTCATAACGCATAAACCAGAACTCCGAACTCGCAACTCCTAACTCACTACTCCTAAATCATCACTCCCAACTCAGCGCTCACAACGCATAATTCATGACTCTTAACTCATAATTCTCATCTCACAACTCCTAACTCACAACTTCTAACTCTCAACCCTCCACTTATGACTCTTATCTCATGACTCCTAACCCACAACTCCTAGCTTACAACTCCTAACTCACACTTCGCCTCTTCTAACTCCTTCATTCTAAAGCCTAACTCATACCTTCTAACTCCAAACTCATACCTCCTAACTCCTAACTCATACCGCCTAACTCTTAACTCCTAACTCATACCTTCTAACTCATACCTTCTACCTCCTAACTACTAACGCATACCTCCTAACTCATACCTCCTAACTCATACCTCCTAACTCCTAACTATTGACTTCTAACTCCTAGCTCCTAACTTCTATCTCTAACTACAGACTACTGACTCCTAAATCCTTACTCCTTGATCCTAACTCGTTGATTCTAACTCTTAACGCATAACTCCTTGATTATAACTAATAACTCATAACTCCTTCCCCATAACTCATATCTCACAACTCCTAAATCATAACTCATAACGCATAAACCATAACTCCGAACTCGCAACTCCTAACTCACTACTCCCAAATCATCACTCCTAACTTAGCGCTCACAACGCATAATTCATGAATCTTAACTCATAATTCTCATCTCACAACTCCTAATTCACTACTTCTAATTCTCAACCCTCCACTTATGACTCTGATCTCACGACTCCTAACCCACAACTCCTAGCTCACAACTCCTAATTCACACCTCCTAATTCACATCTCCTAACTCACAACTCACAATTCGCCTCTTCTATTTCCCTCATTCTGAATCCTAACTCATACCTCCTAACTCATACCCCCTAACTCCTAACTACTGACTTCTAAATCCTAATTACTTTACCATAATTAGTTGATTCGCACTCCTAACTCATAACGGCTTGATTCTAACTCCTAACTCATTACCCCACTGAGTCATATCTCACAAATCCTAAATCATAGCTCACAACCCACAATTCCTCACTCATAACTCACAACTCACAACTCCCTCATTCTAAATCTTCACTCATACCTCCTACTTCCTAACTACTGAATCCCAACTCTTAAATCCTAACTCCTCAATTCTAACTCCTTATTCCTAACTCGTTGATTCTAACTCCTAACTCACCACTTCTAAGTCACCACTGACAAATCCTAACTCGTAACTCTCATCTCACAACTCCTAACTCAAAACTTCTAACTCACAACTCTCAACTCATACCTCTTATCTCACAACTACAAACTCAAAACTTCTCATTTACAACTCTCACCTCATAACTCTCGTCTCACACCTCCTAACTCACAGCTCTTAGCTCACAACTCCTAACCTACAAATCCTAACTCACATCTCCTAACTTATCACTCGTAACTCACAACTTCTAATTTACAACTATTAACTCACTACTCATAATTCGCCGCTTCTAACTCCCTCATTCTGAATTCTAACTCATACCTTCTAACTCCTAACTCATACCTTTTAGCGCATACCTCCTAACTCCTAACGCCTAACTACTGACTACTTACTACTGACTTCTAAATCCTAACTCATTTATCATAACTCGTTGATTCCAACTCCTAACTCAAAACTGTTTGATTCTAACTCATAACTCGTAACCCCCTTGTCCATGAGTCATACCTCACAAATCCCAAATCATAACTCAAAACTTACAATTCCTCAATCATAACTCATGACGCATAACCCATAACTCCGGACTCACAACTCCCAATTCACCACTTCTAACTCACGACTCATAGCTTATGACTCTTATCTCACAACTCTTATCTCAGAACTGTTACCCCGCAACTCTTATCTCACAACTCCTAACTCACAACTCGTAACTCACGACTCCCAACTCACAATTCCTCACTCAAAAATCCTAACTCACAACTCAAAGCTCACACCTACCAGCTCACAATTCCTAACTCACAACTCCCTGATTCTAAATCCTAACTTATACCTCCTAACTCATAACTTCTAACTCCTAACACTCAACTCATAACTCTCTTATCCTAATTCGTTGATTCTAACTCATCAATCCTTGATTCTAACTCGTCACTCATAACTTATAACTCCTTCCTCATTAATCATATCTCACAACTCATGAATTATAACTTATAACTTCTAAATCCTAACCTGTAACCCATAACTCATAACACACGACTCACAACTCCCTCATTCTGAATCCCAACTCTTAAATCCTAACTCCCTTATCCTAACTCGTTGATTCTAACTTGTAACTCACCACTCGCAGCGCAGAACTCACAACTCACAACTCTGAACTCATTACTCTTATCTCACAACTCCTAATTCACAACTCCTAGCACACAACTTCTAACTCACAACTCCTAACTCACAAATGCTAACTCACAACTTCTAACCTACAACTCCTGATTCACAATTTCTAATTCACAAATCACAACTCACAATTCGCCACTTCTAACTCCCTCATTCTGAATCCTCACTCATACCTTCTAACTCCTAACTCATGCCTTCTAACGCATACCACCTAACTTCTAACTACTGACCAATGGCCACTGACTCATAAATGCTAACTTCTTTATCATAACTCGTTGATTCCAACTCCCATCTCATAGCTGTTTGATTTTAACTCATAACTCGTGCCCCTCAACCCACAAGTCATATCTCACAAATCCCAAATCATAACTCACAACTTACGATTCCTCAATCGTAAATCATGACGCATAACCCATAACTCTGAACTCACAACTCCTAATTCACAACACTTAACTCACAACTCATAACTCTTATCTCACAAGTCTTATCTCACAACTCTTACCTCACAAATTCTAACTCACAACTCGTAACTCACAACTCGCAACTCACAATTCCTAACTCAGAAATCCTAACTCACAACTCATAGCTCACAACTCATAGCTCACAACTCCCAACTCACAATTCCTAACTCACAACTCCCTCATTCTAAATCCTAACTTCTACCTTCTAACTCCTAACTACTGACTCCTAACACTTAAATCCGAACTCCCCGATCCTGAAACGTTGATTCCAACTCATAACTCCTTGATTCTAACTCCTCGCTCATAACTCATAACTCCTTCTCCATGACTCATATCTCATAACTCCTAAATTATAAATCTTAAATCCTAACACATACCCCATAACTCCTAACTCACAACTCACACCTCCCTCATTCTGAATCCTAGCTCTTAAATCCTAACTCCTCAATTCTAACTCGTTGATTCTAGCGCCTAACTCACCACTCACAACGCAGAACTCCCAACTCTCAACTCATAACTCTTTTCTAAAAACTCCTAACTCAAAACTCACAACTCTTAACTCATTACTCTCATCCCACAACTCCGAAATCACAACTCCTAGCTCCTAGCTCCCAACTCCTAACTCACAACTCCTAACTCACAAATCCTAACTCACAACTCCTAACTTACAACTCCAAACCCACAACTTCTAATTCACTACTCCTAACTCACAACTCACAATTTGCCACTTCCAACTCCCTCATTCTAAAGCCCAACTCACACCTTCCAACTCCTAACTCATACCTTTTAACGCATACCTCCTAACTCCTAACTACTGACTACTGACTACTGACTCCTCAATCCAACTCCTTTATCATAACTCGTTGATTCCAACTCCCATCTCATAGCTGTTTGATTTTAACTCATAACTCGTGCCCCTCAACCCATAAGTCATATCTCACAAATCCTAAATTATAACTCACAATTCCTTAATCATAAATCATAACACATAACCCATGACTCCGAACTCACCACTCATAACTCTTATCTCACAACTCTTACCTCACAACTCATATTTTACAACTCCTAACTCACAACTCCTAACTCACAACTCCCAGCTCGCAATTCCTAACTCAGAACTCCTAACTCACAACTCGTAACTCACAACTTTCAACTCACAATTCCTAACTCACAACTCACAATTTCCTTATTCTAAATCCTAACTCCTAACTCCTAACTACTGACTCCTCACTCTTAAATCCTAACTCGCTGATTCTAATGCATAACTCGATGATTCTAACACCTGGCTCATAACTCATATCTCACAACTCCTAAATAATAACTCATAACCCATAACTCCTAACTCATACCTCCTAACTCATAGCTCATAACTTATCACTCCTCACTAGTACTGACGTCTAACTCCTTAATCCTAACTCGTTGATGCTAACTCCTAATTCATTACTCCTTGATTCTAACTCCTAACTCCTCCCCCATAACTCATATCTCACAACTCACAACTCCTTAATCATAAGTCACAATTCCTAAATAATAACCCATAACTCACAAGTCTGAATCCCTAACCCTATCTAACAGTTCATGTTTCAATCCAAAAAAGGTTTGTATTTGAAACAAATAATGTTTTTAAATAAAGTATTAAATCAATAAAATACTTAAAAAATAAATAAAAAACAAAACAAGTATTTGAATCCTCACAACAAAGAAGATTAATTTTCAATCAGTTGTATTTTTTACCAAAAAAGATGGAATATTTTCCAAAAGAGATGAATTTTCAACCCGAAAATACGATTTTTTAAGAAAAAAGGTAATTTTCAACAAAGAGGTTCATTTTTAACAAAAAAGCTAATTTTTAATAAAATAGTTAATTTTCAACAAAAAAGGTAGTTTCCTACCAAATGGTTTAATTTTCTATTAAATTTTACAATTTTCATGCCAGAAAGACGAGCTTTCTACAAAATTCGAAACGAGAATATGAATTTTAAACTAAAATCATAAATCTTCAACCAAAAAAAGAAGAAAAGGAATTTCTGAAAAAGTAGTTCAATTTTGAATTAAGTAGTCACAATATTCGACTAAAATAGACAAATTCTTAACCAAAAATTGATTAGTTCATATTTCGATTAAAAAAGATTTTAATTTTAAATAAAAAAGAGTTTAATTAAGAAAAAATTCTTTTCAAAAAAAAATGTTAAACCATCAAACAAAAAATATTTTAGTTTAAACCAAACCATGTTTGAAATCTTACAATTCAGTGTGACACCGTACCGTGTCCTTAGCCTCTCGTGCTCCAAAAAATATATTGTCAACGTGCACTGTTTTTGCATATAAAATTATGTTTCATACACCTAACTCTCCATAAAGAATAAAAAATGCTTTCAGAATTCATGTATTTCATATAATTTTTCAGGTTTTATAGGTTCCACCTAAGTTTATAATTTCCAGTCTCTTAAAAGAGAGACTGGAATAAGTAGGAAAAGGACGTAAAATATAGAAAATGTATGATAATCAAATCGACCCCCAAAGATGTCCAGGTCGCCTGTCCGAGGAGATCAAGTCGACTATCTGATATGACCAAATCCACCCTCTATGATAAGCGATTCGAGCCTTTATAATTACGAATTCCGTCATCTGTGATGATCGGTTCGACTCTCTATGACGCTTAAGTCGACCATTGGAGATGACCAAGTCAAAACTCTGAGATGATCGATTTGAACCTCTTGTTTGAACCTTCTAGAGATAGTCGCTTTAGCCATCTTCAAGGGATCTCCTATAGTTGATCCTGCAATATAGTCTATCTGCACATCTAGATGGCCCAACTGACCTTCCATTTTTCTTCGTGCAGAGGGCAATGCAATTAAGATATATATTTTTTTTATTTTCATATTTTTACAGTTTGAAAATGTAGAATAGAATAGAATTGTATTTCTCCACACACATCCTCATTAGACTTTTACATATACTACCTTTGTACCTTCTGAGTAGAATACTTTTACTTTGGCCTTTTTGCCATGCTTCATAGTTATAAAAATTACATGTTTAGCTCATTCATGACATTCTCCGCTTATTATTCTTACAATCATTTATTCTTAAATTGCTTAATATTGCCACTTGATATTTTCCCTTTCATGAGCCTTATTCTGTATAATATCAAATCCATAAAAACATTAGTATTTAAATTTCTGCAATATTTAGCTTCACTAAAGTTGGTTAACAATCTGTTTCATTTAATCGTCGCTTATAATTTCATCTTCGATTACTTACTCGCTTGCTTTTTCTTTGAAAATTTTCAAATTGAAATTGTTCTTTCTTCAATATAAAACCGGGCACTTTAATAAACATAAACCCACAAAAAATGTGTAACACAACATGGTTGCGATTTGACGTGGAAACGTTGAAAATGACCTGTAATTTTGTTACAAGACGTTCATTTTTTTAATAGTCACTTTTTGAAATATAATCATTTTAAATTTTGTAAACTTCGCAAAGATTTGGAAAGTGATTTAAAATATGAGAGGATTTCAAAACATTTAAAAGAAAATGCAGATTTTCAAACATTTTGAAATAAAATTTTTAAGCTTTTTCAGAATTTGGAAAGGTTTAAAGATAATTAAAAAAATTTCCTAAGATTACTATGACAATTTAAAGTGATTTTTTATTTTGAAAAATAATAATTTTAAGATAATATTTAAAAAGATTTGAAAACAAATATTCATGTACAAATAACTATTGAACAATTATTAATACAACTTTAAAAAGTTTTCAGCTAAAAAAATTGTAATCTCTCTATTTTTAATGTTTATAATTTAAAACTGATTGAAATGATGTAATTTTGAAACTATTGTGATAATTGAAAAAGAATTGACATCATAATCAAATTGATTTAAGTTAACCTGGAAAATTGAACAACCTTGACCTGGAAAGCCCTAGAAAATGATAGCGTAGTTTTATTTATTTATTTTTTAATTTTTCAACGGTACAGTTTTCCAGGTCAGCTCAAATTAATTTAATTATGATTTCAATACTTTTTTAATTATCACAATACATAGTTGCAAGCCCCCATAAAAATAAAGTGAGGGTTTTGTACATAATGTTATCGTCCGAACCTAACGCAATAAAGAAAGAGGCGGTTGCTCTTTTTATACTTTCTTGAATATTTTAAATTATAGTAATAGGACAATATATATCATATATTTAAGATATTATGAAAATCAGGTCACAACTGTCAGTTGAAAGTTTGAAAAAATATAAAACCACGCTATCATTTTCAATGCTCTAAATGTATGAATAAATCAACAAATGTGTAAAGTTTCAAAATTATATCATTTTAAACAATTTCAAGTTAGAAACACTTTAAATTTTCACAGGAATGGCAACAACATTTTTTTATTATCTTTAAACCTTTCAAAATCCTGAAAAAGCTTAAAAATTTTATTTTAAAATCTTTAAAATCTGCATTTTCTTTTAAATGTTTTGAAATCTTTTCATATTTTAAATAACTTTCTGAATTTTTGCGAAGTTTTGTAATTAAATTACAAGCGAGAAAGTAATCGCAGATGAAATTATAAGCTACGACTGAAAGAAACAGACTGTTAACCAACTTTATTTAAGCTAAATATTGTAGAAATTTAAATACTAATGTTTTTATGGATTTGATTATGACACATAATAAGGCTCATGAAAGGGAGAATATCAAGTGACAATATTAAGCAATTTCAGAATTAAAAATTGTAAGAATAATACGTGGAGAATGGCATGAATAAGCTAAACATGTAATTTTAGTAACTACGAAGCATGGCAAAAAGTGCCAATGTAAAAGTATTCTACTCAGAAGGTAAAAAGGTAGTATATGTAAAAGTCTAATGAGGATGTACATGGAGAAATAAAATTCTATTCTATTTTACATTTTCAAACTGTAAAACTATGAAAAAATATGTATTAGTTCCTAATTGCATTGCCCTCTGATTGTTTTTTCAGTTCGTGAATTAGTTCTAAAAATACAATAAAATTCATTTATAAGCATTTTAATCAATTGAAATGCGCCTATGCACTATTTAAATATGAAAGAATATATACATAATTAGCATAAATCAATAACCACAAACATTTAGAATAATCGTAGCTTCCGGAGCCTACAACTTCTCGTATAAATTACGCAAAAATTATATTGCATAAAATCTTTCTGAAGCATCCAATTTCATTTTTTTAATAAACATTAATGTCCGAAAAATAATTGACACTTTTTAAAGATCTTAGACTCACTGAAAATGTAATTTTTTGTAATTTAATTTTTGAAATTATGTCTCTGCATTAAAAAAGGCTAAATTTGTAAAATAAATAATTAAAAATAAATCAGAATGCATTATCTTTGGGAAAATATGAATAAAATTTACAAGAATATTAATCTGGTGGTAGTAATACATGTTAAACTTTAATTCTGAAGACTTTTTTGTGTCAATTATTTTCAGAGTGATTGAAAAAAAAATGGAAATTGAATTAACTTTCATCCTATTATAAGAAAAAAATTCATTTTAATATTATATTTAATAAAACTTGACCAACATTTTGAAGCATTGTAACATTATTTAATGCCAATTGTGAAGCAATATTTACTACAGCATTATCTATTCACGCATTGATAACGCGGTTTGACATTGAGGTCCAAATCATAGGCTACACAGCAAGGCGTGAAAAATTTACTTCATCAAATGAATGTTTACATTTCATCATGATTTGAAAAGAAATATGTCAAATAATAAGTTTCACGTGCCTGCAAGTTTATTAAAAATGTATATTTTTAACTCAATGACAGCTTACGAAAAAAAAAGTTTTCCATCAATACTCTCAAATTGCTTTTATCACTGAAAAAAGCATAACTAAAATAAAATAAAAAAATAATCTTATTTTTATATTGAGGAAGCTTAAAACTAACTTCTAACATGGACATTCGGTTCCCTTAAATGTGTAAAGATTTTGTTTCTTCACGCAAAGAAACAAATTTTACAAAATATAAATTTGGTACATCTTCAGAATGTCAATTTTTCTCTTATTGTCATGGAGATATTTTTGGTTCCATAATGTCTCCACATCAAACCGGTTCACACAATTTACACAAAAAAATTCGACAAAAGATTCAACTTATTTTCTTTATGCAATTTGACAAAAAATATTTTCTGCGTTAAAAACTCGGATATAATTTGTATATTTGTATCTAAAAAGGTTCCACCCAGTTAGGCCAGTAAATAGTTTGAATGGTTTTATGCACATTTTATTCATTTAGCATATTTCACTGATTATTTATATTATAATTATATACATTTTATATATTTTTACCTTTTTGTTTATACAATATGAATTTAATATATATTTTCACCTATGATTACTATTACTATTTCTACAAATTCGACAATCGTAATGATGGTATTCCAAATATACAGGAACAATCATTATCTCAAGTTTTTCTTATAGTGGATTTATCAAATCAAATTGTTCTTGGGTTCACTTTAAAAGTGAAAATGACGTAAAATATCATTGATGTATCAAGAAAATGTTATTAATTTTTCCTTAGATACTGCCAGAGACTGAACTTGAAAGGAAAAAATCGTAAAAATTAAAAAGCAATGGTCAATATTAAAAAAGGAATCAAATTGAAAATTTCTATTTTCACTACTATTTCATTTTACATAACTTCAAAGTTTATCAAAATCCAAGAAAAATTAGGACAAAATTCCTTAATAACTGATATTCTACTCAGAAAAATATTTGTTTGGCTGAAACTAACAGTTTTCTGAGTGTTACTTGTGAAATATTGATTAGTTACACTGTTCACGAAATTCTCCATAAATCAGTTACCTCTATCTAGAGAAAATGAGGATCGTTATTGGTACTCTGTTCTTCGCCTTAGCGGTTTTCCTTGATCCTGTTGGTAAATACATATAATAACATAATGTACCTATATGTGCATCAATTAAAAAAACAATAAATCATCGAAATAGATGATACCTGCAAAAAAACCCAAAATTTTCATCCCCTCAAGAAAGAAGTGTCCTAATGGCGTTTTTTTCATAAATTACCATGCAATATGACTACACTTTGCCCAAATTCGAGCCTCAGTGAAGATATTTTTTCTTTTGGGTGTAAATCTAAGTAGTAATGTGCCATAAATATAGACATGATAATATATTATTATATTTAGGAGCAGGATCAAGGAAAACCGATAAGGTGAAGAACAGAGTACTGATAACGATCCTCTTTTTCTCTAGTTAGAGGAAAATGATGTATCAAGAATTTCCTGAAGAGTGTAACTAATGAATGCTCTACAAGATGTTGTCTTTATATACCAGTTGCTATCGCTTCCCTCATTGTAAATTATCCCACGTTTGTAAGCCAGATTGGAGATGTGAAGTTTGTTCTTCTGAGATATTTGTATTTCGTAAGTTTTCACAATTTAAAGGCATTAACGAAAAGATCCACATAATCCGGTATGAGTGTACTGAACATGTTACGTCATAGATGACCTCAATTTTTTTTTCTAAAATTTTAAACCACGTAACCCAAATTATTAGGGTCCGTAAGTTTTGACCCCAACCCCCTATCTAACGTAATTTTTACCGGCGAAATTCTTTTCGTGATCTTATTTACAGGTCATCCAAAGTACCGTAAAACTATTTGGAGGAGAAGAGGTTGGTAAAATCTTACTGTTTCTTAGTGATTAACAATGTAGTTCAACTTTCAAACAAGTAGTTGCAAATTTTTTACCAAAAAGATAAACTCACAAAAAATATAATAGTTTATATTTTAACCTTTAGACGGCAGGGATTTAAGATATTGAACCTCCCAAATTTGTGGGAATTCGTGTCTTGTATCATGTGTCAACTGTATAGAAAGTTTATATCATAGGCCAAGCCGGTATATCGGCTTCCCGGCCGGATAAGGTAAAGAAACAAATTTAAATTATACAATTTTTTGATATTCCCGAAACTCGATGAAAACATGACCTCGGGTTTTTTTGGGGTCGCCCCCTGGCAGTCTAAAAGGTTAACCCAGGGAAGATATTCATTTTAAATCAGAAACAGTTGGATCGAACCAAAAAAGAAGAAATTTTAACAAGATGTTTGAATCCTTAACAAAGAAAGATTTTTTGGTCAATATTCACATGATAACTTTGTGAAGCTCTTCGCCTGGGATGATCGCTAGTGATATTGATCAGCAACCTGGGTCGGAGCAGTGTTCCTGAACGAACGTGTTATTTGAATAAACAACACTAGAAATCTAGATCAATTCAAAAATCTATCCTCCCCCCCCCCCATTACTCCCTTTCTCACCGAGTTACTCCCGCTTACGTCGAAAGGGATATGACTCAATGGTATGATAAGAAAAAAATTTTCATCTAAAAGGGTAGAATTTTCAAATCAGAAAAGATGAATTTTCAAGCAAGAGAAGATTAATTTTCTACTATAAAAGACGAATTCTGAACAAAATACATAAATTATCAAACAAAAAGTGGAATTTTAAAGCTAAACAGACGAGCTTTCTACAAAACTGCTGAATTTTCAATCAAATAATTACATTTTCAACCGAAAAGATGAATGTTAAACCAAGCCTGGCTGCATAGCCAAGCATTAAAAATTTACTTCATGAAATAAATATTTACATTTCATCATGATTTAAAAAGAAATATGTGGACATATGCCAAATAGTAAATTTCACGAATCTGCAAGTTTAATCAAAATTTATATTTTCAAATAAAGGACTGCATACGAAAAAAATAGTCTCCCATCAATAGTAGCAAATTACTTCTCTCACTGAAAGACCCATACCTAAAATAAAAAACATAAAAAATCTCATTTTATGATTGAGACAGCTGAACACTAACTTATGGTATGGATATTCGGTTTCGTCAAACTACTTCTATCTTAATAGAGTAGATATTCACTTTTCACGCAAATAAACAAATTTTATAAACCATAAATTTCGTACATCTTCAGAATGTCAATTTTCCCCTTATTATCAAGGAGTTATTGTTGGTTTCATGATGTCTTCACATAAAATCGGGTTTCATAATGTACGCGTAAAATTCGACAAGAGAGTCAACTTGTTTTATTTATGCGGTTTAACAAAAAAGGTTTCCTACATTAAAAATTAGGATATAATTTGTATACTTGCATCTAAAAAGGGTTCACATATTTAAGCCAGTAAATAATTTGAATGGATTTATGCACATTTTATTCACTCAGTAAATGCATATTTCACTGATTATTTATATTTAATTGATATATAAATATACCTTTTTGTTTATATAATGTGAATTCAATATATATTTCACCTATAATTAATATTACTATTTCTATAAATTTGATAATCGATTCATTTTCTACCATAAAAGAAGAATTTTTAGCAAATTACATGAATTTTCAACCAAATACTTGATTTCTTAAACTAAGAATATCAACTTTAACAAAAAATTGAATAGTTAAATTTCCATTTGAAAAAATTTATTTTAAATAAAAAAAACGAATCTTCTACAAAACAGTTACATTTTCTACCACATGGTCAAATTTTTTACCTAATTGTTCAATTTCCGAAATGAAAAAAAAAATTCTATATAAAACAGCATAGATAAATCGATACCCCCCCCCCCGTACCCAAAAGACTACGCAATTTATGAACGGCCCCAAATATGCACATGCTTTCAGGTTTTTTACGAATGTAAACACTATAATTGAAAAATATAAATGAAGTGCAATTTTTGCCTTATTATATTCAATTTAAAAAGTTCTTTTGGGTCATTAGGGGAGCCCCCAATCCCCCACCCCCTTTCACATACACGTTCTGGATCCGCCTTTGCTAACAATGTAATTTTTTTATTATTAGAAATTTTTCTGTATTTGGAAACATGAAAAAGACAATGTCGTAAAGTCATACGAAATATAGCACACACAAAGGAATAGTAAGGAGTGGTATCATCTTATGTGTTTGTGAGCAGAGGTGGGACGAGCAACGTCCAAGAATTCGAGGTCCATCAAGCTAGCACCTCCACAATCGAAATTCCCAAATTTTTTATATCAGAATCTTGGGCTTTTTTTGGGCTGTATTGCCGATTTTTGGGCTTCACTACTTTTTTCAAAATTCAAATTTGGAGTGGAGGTGCTGGCTTGACTCAAGCCAGCACCTCCACTATATAAAATCTTGAAAAATTAAAAATAAAACACGACAGAATTTTGGGCTTTTTTGGCCCTTAAACGCGCCAACAACCAATTTGCAAAAACCACCCCTACTGAAAATAAAACAACCCCCTATGTACAAATTCAAACTCGGAAAAAACGAAGTACACCAAAATTTTGGGCTTATTTTGGGCTCTTGAATACACGAAAAAAATCACAAATCCACACCCTATGTACAAAAAAACCACCCCCTTGCAAGAAATGAAATCTGCAAAAAACAAAGTGCATCAGGATTTTGGGCTTATTTTAGGCTCTCGAATGCACCAAACGAATTTTTCAAAATCCAGCCATATGTATAGGTTGTCCCATAATTTTCGTCGTACGGCGCAGCTAGAAAGGGAAGACAAATTTCTATTATACCAGTAAATAGGGCGATAAAAGTTAGGTATACACCCTAACTTCTGTTACAAACCTGTCAGTATAGTGTGAGATATCACAGTTGAAACGAAACGCTATGACGACTTTCACAAAATGTGACTTTCGTGCGATAATTTATTACAACTTTTCACGTGATTTAAGTAAAGAAGAGGGTTTCAAAGATGTTTCGGAAGTGTTTGGTGAGGATTGTCCTTCTATCAGAACTGTAGAACGCTGTTATTTACAATTCCGGCGAGGAAGCTTCGTTCTCGAAGATCAACCACACACAGGACACCAATCGGACGTTGCTACCCCAGAATCAGTTAATGCTGTTCGGAAGGCAATAACATTGAATAGAAGAATCACGTATAGACAATTAGAAGAACTCCTGCACATTCCGAAATCAACCTTACAACGGATTGTTTCGGAGCAGTTGTCTGTGAGAAAGCTGTGCACATTCTGGATACACCATGCCATTTCTGACGAGCAACGAGAGAATCGTGTTAAGTGGTGTAAAAAAATGCTGCAAAAGTTTAAATCTGGATCTGCTGCGAAGGTGAATTTCATTGTGACGGGCAATGAAACGTGGTTGTACTACTACGATGTACCTACCAAATCTCAAAGCAAAGTTTGGGTCTTTAAAGACGAGGAGGTGCCAGTGCAAGTTCGTAAATCGAAATCTATCGGTAAACGAATGGTCGCTGTATTCTTCACTAAAGGTGGAACTATGGAAACTGTTTTGTTAGATAAATCCATAACAGTCACTTCAAAGTGGTACACAGAAACCTGCTTATCTCAACTCTTCGAAAACTTGGTTTCTCGTGCGCCTTTGGATTATTGGTTCCTCCACCATGACAACGCACCTGCACATCAGGCGTCCGCGACGCAGGCGTTTTTGGAGGAAATGGAAGTTCATCGATTGGAACACCCTGCATATAGTCCAGACTTAGCACCATGCAGCTTTGGTTTGTTCCCCTACGTCAAATTGAGGATGAAAGGTCGGCGTTTTTCGTCCGATGAAAAGTTGATAGCCGCCTTTCAGGCGGAATGTGACTTGATACCGAAACAAATGTAGGAGGAATGGTTTGATGATTGGTTTCGTCGTATGAATAAGTGTATTAACTGTGACTGAATGTACTTCGAAAGACTTTGAAAATTAGGCATGCACAACAAAAATTGTGGGACAACCTTTGTATATGACGCAGTAGAAATTGCCAGGACAAAGCAAAATATAACCTTGAAAGTATTAACGCGAGAAATTCTTGAGATAAGAAATAACCTTGAACCTGTTGTTACATGCATTTGTCTGGCACAATTGCGCAATATTACTCTGTGACGTCAGCTGTAGAATGTTCTCGATGTCGGTAAAGTAGGTCCAGTACCCCTCTTGTATCAATGTCTGTAAGGTAGGAATGCGTGATGGCGTCATCAAGTATGTCGGTAAGGTAGGAATGCATGATAGTGTCATCAGGACCCTCGAAAATGTTCTAGAAGCTTAGCACGGACATGAATCACTTTTCTAGAAAAATTTAGCACGGACACGAACCGCTACAGCTAGCATCTTCTCGATGTCGGTAAGGTAGGAATCTTGAGTTGAAACCCGCCTTACTCATCTACTAGCATAAGCAATGCCACAGTGGGGGAATGGGCGTGGAGGTGTGATACGATTAGCAGTTGTTTGCATTATTAACTTCTGGGATCGCTTTTTTCGATATCTCACGCACCTGATGCATTTCCAGATGAAAGGGGAAACTGTAGCTCGTTCGCCAAGAACACAAAAGTTGTTCCTGATGAGTGAGAAGGTATACTGGGTTCCTTCGTGTAATGTTCGTTGATGAGTATCTGAGTAGTCGTAGAATCCCCACAAATGTTTTACTCCTTCTAATTCCTGGATTGTTGTAGGAGCGTTCGACAGTTATTTCGCCTTTTTCCTAAGAAGGAGAATGAACCGCTTGTATAGAGCCGTGATGCACAGAATTCGAGTCAAGCTGAAGAATTTGTCAATTAGACTCCAGTAGGTACAGGACGTTCTTCAAGATTGACCTTCATAGATGGAGCTTCAAACTTGCTTGGCCATGATGAAGGCGGTTCCTGAAGCCAATCTGAACCAGTAAACTAGATACGATGTGGAGAAAGTTAAGTTGAAGTCAATCCTCGAGTAGTACAGTTCGCAGGATTTTCTTTACCTGGTATGTAATGTCATTTTGCTATGGGATAGGCTTCTTGAATGAAGCACATACTATTGTGAACAAACTCCGTATACCGATATGTGTGATCGTTGATCCAGGTGTAGACGATTGCAGACTCAGTACAAAGGTGAACTGGGCATTCATCAGTATTTAAAAGTTGTGTGATGTGACGAACCAGCTTCACGAGGACGCTTCAGAACCGGCTTTACGCCAGAGCTTGTTGAGATGCGTCACAGAAATCATGAATCTCCATCGAAATGATATCATTTCAAAATCTGAAAGTTGCTGAATAAAGGTGATCCATTTTTTATCATCCCACTTGAGTTTGAGAGTCCAAAGTTCTTGTATGAAGATTTTAGCGTTGATGATGATTGGCAGCAGGAATCCTAGAGTTGATAAATTGAGCGATAGTAGATAAGGTGGTTTGTTTCGTTATTTTTTCAATTGTGGAATTATCCAAGTGATGTGAAATGTATCAGATGTTGCATTCCAAGTAATTTCTAGAGCGTGAACACTAGCCCGCTATGCAAAACGATTTACCTGTTAAACCGTATTCTGGGCTTGTTCGATGGAATCAGCTCCTCCAAAAATATCATCCACGCATCTTCCTTTAGTTGAGGTGGCTGTAGCGAGTGAAAACCTGGAGCCTTCATCTTCCTCGAGCTCCTACATTGTACGAAGGGCAAGCAACAGGGCATATACTAAACCATACGTCATTGTAGTTAGCTGGTACGAGTGAGTTTCATTAAGTTCAGGTCTCCAAATGATTCTCTGAAGATCCCAGTCATCCGGATGAACCTTAATTTGCAGGTACACTTTCTCGATGTCTGAAGTGAGTACATAGTGAAACTGGCAAAACCAGATAAAGACATGCATTGAACACATCTCAAAGCTTGGTTGCAAGACTGCTGAAACGAAGTACCCTATAATGAGGATGACAGAAGAAACGACTTGGCTCAGGACTTCCGGCTGGAACTTGCTTCCTGTGATTTAAAGTTTCATACTCACTTAAAAAATTTGGATAAGCTTTCTGAAGAGATCGATCAAATTGAAGATTTTTTCATGACGTTGATAAAATTTGCAGATCTGCCGATTTCGAGTCACCGAGCTGATTAGTGGATTTTTTTGAGTGGGAGACTGAAGATGTAACGACCTGAATCAGCTCGAGAGTGTGTGTGTTTAAAATGGTCCTCACATTCTTGATCTGCGGCTGATAGAGAATTTCTTCAAGTAGTTGGCATTTCATGCAGTTTCCAAAGTTTCTGTGGAAGTTCACAGAGTTCTTCCTCATTGGAGACGTGGTATCCTTGGACTTCAGAGGCTGATGAGCAAGTTTTTGCTGGACCAAGGACGATACATCCAAAAACGGTAGCTTCATCAGTTGGAGTATTGGCAGGACCTTTTCGAAGACCTTCTTTGATAATCAAACCATAATAAGCAGCTCCAATCATGACGTTAATCTGCTCAGATAATTAAAAGTCAGGATCTGCGAGCTGGAGACCTTCTAAATGTGGCCAATTTACGTTAGCATTTTTGGAACTGAAGAATTCTGTTTTGAGCTTTGGAGAAAGATGAGCGGTGGTCGCGCAATCTGCCAAGGACTCAAAATAAGGTTTCAACTTAACTGAAATAATGCCACGTATTCATCCCGGTTTCAGTGGTTCGATTCCTTTCAGTCATAATGATTTTAATAGTCTTGGCAAATGGAGACGTTGAGCCAGGCTCTCAGAGAGGAAAGATATTTGAGAACATATATCGATGAATGCTCTGACTTTAATTTTCTCACCCTATCCTGAAATGACGATAAGTGGAACTGTATCCAGAATCATCTGGGACGTTGATGAAGTCTGCTGAAAAACAGCATAGTTGGTTTGAACTCCTGGAGTTGACGTCGATGGATAATACTGGTCGGACTGTCATGCCTTATAAATCGTGGAAAGGTGTTTTTTGCCACATTCACTGCAACGTCTCGCAGATCGACAGGCTTTTGCTCAATACTGACCGAGACAGTTGTAGCACAAATTGTTCTTTTGTACAATTTTTAATTTGACTTTGAACTATCATCAGTGGCGGATTTACCGGGTAGGCAAGGTAGGCAGTTGCCTAGAGTGGAAGATTTTAAGGGCGGCGAATATTTAACGCTCACACAATATATAATACTACGTGGGTTGTTGAAAATATAACTTCTTACTTGAAAGCGTACAAGCCGACTCGAGTGAAAACACTGTGGTCCGCGAGGGTGAAAATAGTGGAACGGATACGGAAAGACGAATCAGACAAGTAGCGCCATGAACTTGCGGTGGTAGCCTGGCATATTGGTTCCCCCCTTACCCGCCTTTCCCCGTGCCATCCCATTTTCAGAAATGGATGGAAGTGACGCGTTCGTGTATCAGCAGTATTTATATTGTTCGTACATCTAATATTTGCACTAAAATACCCGGATAAATAAACAAAAGTGTACTCAATTTTTTTTCGAAATAAAATGTGTGACGAAAGACATCGAATGACTGGTTCCGAATATTGTAAACAAGCTGCGAAAGGGAAATCCAAAGATGATTAGGTTATGACAAAAACTCGAAAACTTTCCTCCTATTTCATCACTAACCAAACTGCTGAAGATAGTTCAAATACTACAGAAAAAAAAACGAATTTCCTGGACAAACATCAAATTCTGCAGGTAAGCTGAAAATTTTATTTCATCATTATCATGTAAGGTTTTTTCCTTATAAGGTTTTTATAAGGTCAGCCTTATAAGAATCATGAATCTCATAAAGTTTATATAAGGTTGACCTTATAAGAATGAAAAATCTTTGAAGGAATCTGGAAACCTTGTATGATTTTTTAAAATTCTTATAAGTATTAAAGTTCTGAGGCTACCTGACACTCAAATTTTCCTTTGAATGTTTCCCAGTCACGAGGAATTTTTGATACTCACAATTTCTCGATTTAAGTCAAAGACTGTTTTATTTTCTTTGCTGATAATATAGTTCGTGATGTACATTATACTGTGTAATCTTTAATATTTTATCGTAGATGTGATTGACGATGAAGAATCTTCTGAAAAATCCTATGAAAATTTGGAAAGACGGTTGATAGAGATCATGGAGATGGAGGGTCCACAGAATCTACGAAATCAACAAGGTTCGACGGAAAAACGTTATATTCAGCGATGACCCTGCTGCATGACTCATAAATGATTTATTTCGAGATTAGATTGCTGAAAATAATTATAAACAAAATAAGCATCTCGATTTTGCGCAATCGAAATGGGTAAATAATAATATCATGCGATATTCGAATTCATCTTTTTTCAAAAGGAAACTTTTAAATGGCGAAAATATTCCACGTCTTGGGTTAGTATATTCTCAAAGTGAAGGATCAGTATATTGTGCTCCATGCCTTCTTTTTGGCGGCGAATCATCTTTTTCAAACAAAGATGGATTTAGCGATTGGAAAAACGCGGTCAGGAGAATGTGTAAGCACAAAAATTCTGAGAAACATCAAATTTGCTTAAACTCTTTAAAAGATAGAGCGAGTGTTTCGGATAGGATTGACAAAACTTTAACAGCTGAATATGATAAAGAAGTAGCCGACCGGCAAAATGTTTTGAAACGAGTCGTCGCCGTAATCAAGTATTTAGCTTCACGTGGAGTGCCTTTTAGAGGGCATGACGAAAAGTTTGGTTCTCTTTACAAGGGAAATTACTTGATGTCTTTAGAATTGATAGCCGAATTTGATCCAGTTTTAGCCTAGCATATTTCTAGAATCGGAAATAAAAGTATCGGTAGTACTAGTTATCTGTCAAAAACAATATGTGTGGAGTTCATTGAAATCTTAGCTGGTAAAGTATTGGATATAATCATCCAAGAAGTAGATTATGCACAATACTACTCTCTCATTGTCAATTCCACACCTGATATTTCACACGTCGATCAACTGTGTCTCATTCTGCGATACGTGAAGAAAGAAGGTATGCCCGTACAGCGCTTTATAACATTTTTACAAAATGTAGGCCACAAAGCTGCAGATATGGATGATGCTGCAAGTTCTACGCTGGAAACTCGGCGAATTCTCATTGAAAATTGTCGAGGTCAGTCATATGATACAGCGCGAAATATGTCAGGGATATATGCAGGGCTCCAACTTTCAGTCAAAAATCGTAACAAACATGCCGAATACGATCCTTGTGCTGCCCATTCTCTAAATTTAGTTGACACTCGTGCAGTTGAAAGTTGTTCAACAGCTGCTGATTAATTCAACGATCTTCAAAGTTTATATAACTTTTTCGCAGCATCTACGAGTCATTGAGATATTCTCCAAACACACTGCTAAAAATCTAAAAGAATTTCTGTGAAATCCCTGTCAGTAATACGTTAGTCAGCTCGTGACTATTCCTTTTGTACTTTCGATCAGTATCACACTGAAATACTTCAGGCTTTGTATCACATAGAAAACGATGCTTCACAAAAATCTATAACACGAAGTGAAACCAAAGGGATTAGAGATCGTTTCGAATAATTGGAGACAGCTTTTGTGCAATGTTTGTCGAGTTTTTTACTTCCGAGATTCAATTCTGTGAGCGAAAAATTGCAATTCACGCAAACTAACCTTAGTGAAGTAGTTCAACTGTATAAAAGTCTCATCAAAACTGTGGGTGATGCACGTGACGACTTTGGCTATTTTGAAAAAAAAAGCATTTGATTTGTCAGTCATCCAAGAATACAAAACACTTGTATGCAGAGTGAAACGAAGAACAATATACGAAGATGAAACAATAACAGGAGAGGTGACATTACTCGAAAAAGTTCGCTTTTGAATCAACACATACAATGTTATTTTTGACAATTTGTTGCCTGATTTTATGGGAAAGATGCCGCAAATATGAGAAAATCTTCGAAAAATTCTCTGTTTTTATTGATTTTGGAAATTTGGATAATGCTTATATTCGGAAAAAAGCAACAAAATTGCAAGAAGCGTTTAGTCAAGATTTAGAGAGTTCAGTGGATGATGAACTTATCCATTTCATAGCTTATCTTGATTGCGATCAACAAAATTCGAAGCGGCTAACGCTAATCGAAGGTTTTGAATTTTTGATACAAAAAAAATGGTCTTGATACAGTGTTTCCAAATCTTGACATTGCATATAGAATGTTTATCTGCATGAGTGTCACGAATTGCAGTGGTGAGAGATCGTTTTCTTGTTTAAAGCGGATCAAAAATTATTATTTGAGGTCAACCATTTGTCAATCTCGCTTCAATTCTTTGGCATTTTTATCCATAGAGGCGGACATTTTACGTTGAATAGATTGCGATGAGGTTATTCATGATTTTGCAGTTCGAAAAGCACGGCGTAAGAACATGTAAAAATGATTTTCGTAACCATACGTGAGAAAATTGTTCATTAGATCATGATAGTATTAATAAGTATTGTAGAAACGATGTCAAAAAAAGGAATCAGAACGAATAAGTGATGTTCCAAATAATATTCTTAATTATATTATTAGTCATAACTTACCTTGAATCTTATATCCTCTAATTTACACATTACCTATATGTTAACAAAACTAGGTGAGTAAACAATTTTTCAGCGCTGCCTAGGGCGGCGAAATATCCTAATCCACCACTGACGTTCATGTTCGCGTACTTGGGGCAACTTGCAATATAATGCTCAGACGAACAAAGGGAGCATTTACAGCAGTAGTCTGGTTTCCTGATGCGTGATGAGCATTAATTGATTGTTGATTGGACTGAGAGATATGTCTCCGTGACTTTTCCACAGTTTAAAAATTCAACAGGCACGTCATCATAAAATCGTTGAGTTACTTCCATGTTGGAGGATCTTTGGACGATCCTAAGTGATGCTCCCATGACTTGACTGACTCTAAATCCAACCGTTGAAATGCAATAAACACTAGGAGTTAACCGCGACCGTTACTGCCAAGTCCGCTGCCGTCGCGCATAACTTGCGAGTGGGGGGAAGCAAAAGCTGTTGCTGCGCTAGCATGAACCATTGCGGGCGCACCTCAATCGTTCCGTCGCGTGACCGTAACACGCAGCGCAGCTATAGTTACTCCACTCGCAGTGATAGTTACGGTTTACTCTGCAAACATTACTGCACGCACCGTTTTTGATTCATTGAGGAGTTACAAACATCGTAATTGTTTATTCTGACAGCTTCTGTTAAAAATGGCTCTTGAAGGTATTTAAATTGCTCAAAAATACTAATTACAGCAAGATAATAATGAAAAGAAGGGGCAAGAAGGTTTTTGCAAATTGTTCTGCTCGAAATGTAGTTATTTCCGAGTTTCGACTTGAAGAGTTTATGGGTTAGGTTCTTACGTTATTTGATCAATACTGATGGTTCAATGAAGCAATAAACCCTTTTCCAGCTCACCCTGGTCACAAAATTAAGATCGGTCACGTCTCGAACCCCTTTTCTAACTCGCCCTTAAAAAAAAACACGTGCTACCGACTGATCACAGAAGAGTGATCGGTCACATATCGAACGACAAATGTAGGTTAGGTAAAATCTATTTCGTCAATTTTAACAATTAAAAACAATGGAAAAGTTTCAAAACCCTTCTTGCCCTTCTGTTTTATCATTACATTTCTGTTATTAGTATTTTAGGAAAATTTAAATACCTTTGAGAGCCATTTTTAACAAAAGCCGTCAAAATAAACAATTACCACAAACGTACATTGATATCGTGTTGCTCTTTGAATCTTTCCCTGCACCACTTATACGCTTGACTCACAAACTTACAAACTAACAAACAATAACTCGAAAATATAATAAATTTCGACGTTCTTTGCTGCGACACAAAAACATTCGAGTACGCGCAACGACGATCAGCTGATATCGTTAGACTTCAGTGCCGTCCAATCCCATTGCGGTGGTAACCGTGACGGCTCGGGAATCTGGCAGAACCACACAACAAATGATTCTGCCAACTGTTTACGGACTTAATCATTCATTTTCCAAGACGATTCTAATTGGACTGGAGGTTCAATCGAATGGAAAATTTCAATCAGCTATTAAAATTATGAACAGTTCAGGTAGTGGGATTACCTTCGACTCGGCAACTTGGGCAAAACTCCAACAACACTTGGATATAATAGAATCATACTTCTGTTTCGGAAATTCGCCTTTATACCTGCAAACCATTGAATTGGGCAAATACACGCTCGTGTTTACGACCGCTCACAGAAACAAGGCGATACTTCTAAGGGATGACAAGGAACGCAAAGACGAGTCTAACAGTGATACGCAACATGGCGAAGCTGACGCGAAGAAAAAAGTGTATAGTCCCAAAATAATTCTTCAGAAGTCTAGTTTCGAAGGACTAAAAAATGTTATAGTGTGTGTCGATGAAAGGTTCATGAGGATTCAACGATTATTGAAAGACGTAGAAGCATGTAAAGATCTTTTAATCAAAAGGATTGTAAATTATTTAGTCTTGGAAAATATAAACACACCGAATGAGGAATTAATACGTCCGATAATTAAGTTTAAATTTGCATATTTCATTAGACATGTTCAAACAAAACTTCAAAAGCAATTCTTAGAATTGTATTTTGAAATCGTTTTTATGGAACTCACAACCATCTTAATTTCATACATTGTTGGCGAGGTTGAACTGATTTTTTCTACGCGTACATAATTAAATGTATTCTGTGGGAAAGTTAATAAAGACAGATATGGGATTATAATTAAAAACAATGTGTATATTTACTACCTACCACTTAGAATAGCTTTGGATAATTTTAAGTTTCAATTAGTAAATTGAATATTATACATACCTTTTAAGTAATTGTAGCTTTGTTGTTATTTTAACACTCATTTTCCCACCTTAATAGAAAATAAGATTAGGATAATTAATTTGCGTTCTAATTAGTTCTCACCTTTTCCAACTCGCTAGTTTACATCCTCTACTCTTAGACTAACAGGGAGGGGGTGGGGCCCCTCCGCTTTTCGAGGGAATTTTCTGCTCTTTTTTTATCCTAGGATTACATATAATACGCGTACCAGTAAAACTACCCTTAAGTCATACATACCTACCCCTCATGATAAAATATGTTCTAATAGTGTAAAAACCAGCTTGAACAACGCACAGATGATTCAAAACTTGTAAATCAATTATTCAGTTTTGAAAATTTACCCCTTCTATAATTTTTCCCGAAATCTACCCTTCCACGTAAATTTATCTAGCGGAACTTACATATACTTATAAAACGCATCAAACACAGTAATATTCATAAAACACTGTTGGCGAGACTTTTTTGTTCTTCTTTTGCTCTTCGATGAAATATAATACTTGTCCCAAAAAACTGCCCCTAAGTCATACATACCTACCCCTCGTGAGAAAAAATGTTTTATTAGTGTAAAAAAAACCTTGAACTATGCAAAGATGATTCAGAACTGCAAATTGACTATATAGAACTTGAAAATTTACCCCTTCTATACTTTTTCCTGAAAACTGCCCTTCCACGTAAATTTATATAGCGTAACTTATACATACTTATAAAACGCAGCAAACACAATAATATTCATTAAACACTGTTGGCGGGAATTTTTTGTTCTTTTTTTGCTCCTCGATGAAATGTAATACGTGTGCCAAAAAAGTACCCCTAAGACATACATACCTACCCCTTGTGAGAAAAAATGTTTTATTAGTGATAAACAACCTTGAACTATGCAAAGATGATTCCGAACTGCAAATTGACTATATAGCACTTGAAAATTTACCCCTTCTATAATTTTTCCCGAAAACTGCCCTTCCACGTAAATTTATATAGCGTAACTTATACATACTTATAAAACGCATCAAACACAATAATATTCATGAAACACTGTTGGCGGGAATTTTTTGTTATTGTTTTGCTCCTCGATGAAATGTAATACGTGTGCCAAAAAAGTACCCCTAAGACATACATACCTACCCCTTGTGATAAGAAATGTTTTTAAAGTGTACAAACCAAAGTTGGACTATGTAAATATGATTCAGAAATCTAAATTAATTATTTAACACTTGAAAATTTACCCTTTACACAATTTCTTCCAAAAACTATTCTTCCATGTAAGTTTGTGTAGAGGAACTTACATATACTTATAAAACGCATCAAAAACAATAATATTCATGAAAACACTGTTGGCGGGAAATTATTTGTTCTTTTTTCGCTCTCCGATGACATATGATACGTGTCCCAAAAAATTACCCCTAAGTCATACGTACCTACCCCTCGTGATAAAAAATGTTCTACTAGTGTAAAAACAAGCTTGAGCAACGCAGAGATGATTCAGAACTTGTAAATCAATTATTCGGTTCTTGAAAATTTACCCCTTTTACAGTTTCCCCCGAAAACTACCCTTCAACGCAAATTTATATAGCGGAACTTACACATACTTATAAAACGCATCAAAAACAATAATATTCATAAAAACACTGTTGGCGGGAATTTTTTGTTCTTTTTCTCCTCTTCGATGACATATAATAATTCGTGTCTCAAAAAACTCCACCTAAGTCGTACATACCTACCCCTCGTGACCAAAAATGTTTTAATAGTGTAAAAACAACCTTGAACTACAAAAAGATGATTCAGAACAGCAAATTAATTATTTATCGCTTAAAAATTTAGCCCTTCTATAATTTTTCACGAAAACTATCCTTCCACGTAAATTTGTGTAGCAGAACTTACATACACTTATAAAACGCAGCAAAAATAATGATATTCACAAAGCACAGTTCGCTGTACTTTTTTGCTCTTTTTTTGCTCTACGATGACATATAATACGTGTCCCAAAAAACTACCGCTAAGTCATACATACCTACCCCTCGTGATAAAAAATGTTCTAATAGTGTAAAAACAAGCTTGAGCAACGCAGAGATGATTCAGAACTTGTAAATCAATTATTCAGTTCTTGAAAATTTACCTCTTCTACAATTTTTCCCGAAAACTACCCTTCCACGTAAATTTATCTAGCGGAACTTACATATACTTGTAAAACGCATCAAAAACAATAATATTCATAAAAACACTGTTGGCGCGCATTTTTTGTTCTTTTTTTGCTCTCCGATGACATATAATACGTGCCTCAAAAAATTACCCCTAAGTCACACATACCTGCCCCTCGTGATCAAAGATGTTATAAAAGTGTAAAAACAAAAATTGGACTGTGTAAATATTAGTCAGAAATGTAAATTAATTATTTCACACTTGAAAATTTACCTTTTTTACAATTTCTCCCAAAAACTATCCTTTCACGTGAATTTGTGTAGCGGAACTTACATATACTTATAAAACGCATCAAAAACAATAATATTCATAAATCACTGTTGGCAAGAATTTTTTTTTTTGTTTTTTTTTTTTGTTATACGATGACATATAATAAGTGTCCCAAAAAACTACCCCTAAGTCATACATACCTGCCCCTCGTGATCAAAGATGTTATAAAAATATAAAAACAAAAGTTGGACTGTGTAAATATGATTCAGAAATGTAAATTAATTATTTACCACTTGAAAATTTACATTTCTTACCATTTCTCCCAAAAACTATCCCTCCACGTGATTTTGTGTAGCGGAACTTACATATACTTATAAAACGCATCAAAAACAATTATATTCATAAAAACACTGTTGGCGGAAATTTTTTGTTCTTTTTTTGCTCTCCGATGACATATAATACGCGTCCCGAAAAACTCCCCCTGAGTCATACATACCTACCCCTAGTGATAACAAATCTTCTAATGATGTAAAAAAAACCTCGAACTACGTCCAGATGATTCAGAACTGTAAATTGATTATTTAGCCCTTGAAAATTTACCCCCTCTCTAATTTTTCTCGAAAACTACCCTTCCACGTAAATTTATATAGCGTAATTTATACATACTTATAAAACGCATCAAACACAATAATATTCATAAAATACTGTTGGCGGGAATTTTTTGTTCTTTTTTTGCTCCTCGATGAAATTCAATACGTATCCCAAAAAAGTACCCCCAAGACATACATACCTACCCCTCGTGATAAGAAATGTTTTAAAAGTGTACAAACAAAAGTTCGACTACGTCAATGTGATTCAGAAATCTAAATTAATTATTTAACACTTGAAAATTTACCCTCTTTACAATTTCTCCCAAAAAATATTCTTTCACATAAATTTGGGTAGCGGAACTTGCATATACTTATAAAACGCATCAAAAACAATAATATTCATAAAAACACTGTTGACGGGAATTTTTTGTTCTTTTTTTGCTCTCCGATGACATATAATATGTGTCCCCAAAAACTACCGCTAAGTCATACATACCTACCCATCGTGATAAAAAATGTTCTGATAGTGTAAAAACAAGTTTGAACAAAGCACAGATGATTCAGAACTTATAAATCATTTATTCAGCCCTTGAAAATTCACACTTCTATAATTTTTCACAAAAAATATCCTTCCACGTTAATTTATGTAGCGGAACTTACATATACCTATAAAATGCATCAAAATCAATCATGTTCATAAATCACTGTTGGCGGAAATTTTTTGTTCTTTATTTGCTCTCCCAAGACATATAATACGTGTCTCAAAAAACTACACCTAAGTCATACATACCTACCCCACGAAACCAAAAATGTTTTAGTAGTGTAAAAACAACCTTGAACTACGCAAATATGATTCAAAACTTGTAAATTGATTATTTAGCTGTTGAAAATTTACCCCTTCTATAATTTTTCGCGAACACTACCCTTCCACGTAAATTTATCTAGCGGAACTTAAATATACTTATAGAACGCATCAAACACAATAATATTCATGAACCACTGTTGGTGGGAATTTTTTGTTCTTTTTTTCTTCTTGGATGACATATAATTCGTGTCTCAAAAAACTACACCTAAGTCGTACATACCTACCCCTCGTGACCAAAAATGTTTTAATAGTGTAAAAACAACCTTGAACTACACAAAGATGATTCAGAACTGTGAATCAATTATTTAACCCTTGAAAATTCATTCCTTTTGACATTTTTCCCGAAAACTACCCTTCCACGTGAATTTATATAGCGGCACTTATATATACTTATAAAATTCATCAAAAACAAAAATATCCATAAAACACAGTTGTCGGTAATTTTTTGTTCCTTCCGCTCTACGATGACATATAATACATGCCTAAAAAAAAACTACCCCCAAATCATACATACCTACCACTCGTGGCCAAAAACGTTTTAATAGTGTAAAAACAACCTTGAACTACGTAAAGATGATTCAGAACTGTAAATTAAATATTTAAACTTGAAAGTTTACCACTTTTTTATTTTTTCCCGTAAACTACCCTTCGACGTAAGTGTATGTAGCGGGACTTACAAATGCTTTAAAAACGCAGCAAAAACAAGAATATTCATAAAACAAAGTTGTAGGGAATTTTTCGCTCTTTTTTTGCTCTACGAATATATATAATGGGTGTCCTAAAAAACTACCCCTAAGTCATTCAGACCTACCCCTCGTGATCAAAAATGTTTTAAAAGTGTAAAAAAAAACCTTGAACTACGCAACGATGATTCAAAACTTGTAAATTAATTATTCATCATTTGAAAATTTACCCCTTCTATGATTTTTCGCGAAAACTACCCTTCCACGTGAATTTATCTAGCGGAACTTATATATACTTATAAAATGCATCAAAATCAATAATATTCATTAATCACTGTTGGCGGGAATTTTTTGTTCTTTTTTTGCTCTCCGATGACATATAATACGTGTCCAAAAAAACTACCCTCAAGTCATACATACCTACCCCTCATGATAAAAAATGTTCTAATAGTGTAAAAACAAGCTTGAAGAATGCACAGATGATTCAAAACTTGTAAATCAATTATTCAGCACTTGAAAATTTACCCCTTCTATAATTTTTCGCGAAATCTACCCTTCCACGTAAATTTATCTAGCGGAACTTACATATACTTATAAAACGCATCAAACACAGTAATATTCATAAAACACTGTTGGCGAGACTTTTTTGTTCTTCTTTTGCTCTTCGATGAAATATAATACTTGTCCCAAAAAACTGCCCCTAAGTCATACATACCTACCCCTCGTGAGAAAAAATGTTTTATTAGTGTAAAAAAAACCTTGAACTATGCAAAGATGATTCAGAACTGCAAATTGACTATATAGAACTTGAAAATTTACCCCTTCTATACTTTTTCCTGAAAACTGCCCTTCCACGTAAATTTATATAGCGTAACTTATACATACTTATAAAACGCAGCAAACACAATAATATTCATTAAACACTGTTGGCGGGAATTTTTTGTTCTTTTTTTGCTCCTCGATGAAATGTAATACGTGTGCCAAAAAAGTACCCCTAAGACATACATACCTACCCCTTGTGAGAAAAAATGTTTTATTAGTGATAAACAACCTTGAACTATGCAAAGATGATTCCGAACTGCAAATTGACTATATAGCACTTGAAAATTTACCCCTTCTATAATTTTTCCCGAAAACTGCCCTTCCACGTAAATTTATATAGCGTAACTTATACATACTTATAAAACGCATCAAACACAATAATATTCATGAAACACTGTTGGCGGGAATTTTTTGTTATTGTTTTGCTCCTCGATGAAATGTAATACGTGTGCCAAAAAAGTACCCCTAAGACATACATACCTACCCCTTGTGATAAGAAATGTTTTTAAAGTGTACAAACCAAAGTTGGACTATGTAAATATGATTCAGAAATCTAAATTAATTATTTAACACTTGAAAATTTACCCTTTACACAATTTCTTCCAAAAACTATTCTTCCATGTAAGTTTGTGTAGAGGAACTTACATATACTTATAAAACGCATCAAAAACAATAATATTCATGAAAACACTGTTGGCGGGAAATTATTTGTTCTTTTTTCGCTCTCCGATGACATATGATACGTGTCCCAAAAAATTACCCCTAAGTCATACGTACCTACCCCTCGTGATAAAAAATGTTCTACTAGTGTAAAAACAAGCTTGAGCAACGCAGAGATGATTCAGAACTTGTAAATCAATTATTCGGTTCTTGAAAATTTACCCCTTTTACAGTTTCCCCCGAAAACTACCCTTCAACGCAAATTTATATAGCGGAACTTACACATACTTATAAAACGCATCAAAAACAATAATATTCATAAAAACACTGTTGGCGGGAATTTTTTGTTCTTTTTCTCCTCTTCGATGACATATAATAATTCGTGTCTCAAAAAACTCCACCTAAGTCGTACATACCTACCCCTCGTGACCAAAAATGTTTTAATAGTGTAAAAACAACCTTGAACTACAAAAAGATGATTCAGAACAGCAAATTAATTATTTATCGCTTAAAAATTTAGCCCTTCTATAATTTTTCACGAAAACTATCCTTCCACGTAAATTTGTGTAGCAGAACTTACATACACTTATAAAACGCAGCAAAAATAATGATATTCACAAAGCACAGTTCGCTGTACTTTTTTGCTCTTTTTTTGCTCTACGATGACATATAATACGTGTCCCAAAAAACTACCGCTAAGTCATACATACCTACCCCTCGTGATAAAAAATGTTCTAATAGTGTAAAAACAAGCTTGAGCAACGCAGAGATGATTCAGAACTTGTAAATCAATTATTCAGTTCTTGAAAATTTACCTCTTCTACAATTTTTCCCGAAAACTACCCTTCCACGTAAATTTATCTAGCGGAACTTACATATACTTGTAAAACGCATCAAAAACAATAATATTCATAAAAACACTGTTGGCGCGCATTTTTTGTTCTTTTTTTGCTCTCCGATGACATATAATACGTGCCTCAAAAAATTACCCCTAAGTCACACATACCTGCCCCTCGTGATCAAAGATGTTATAAAAGTGTAAAAACAAAAATTGGACTGTGTAAATATTAGTCAGAAATGTAAATTAATTATTTCACACTTGAAAATTTACCTTTTTTACAATTTCTCCCAAAAACTATCCTTTCACGTGAATTTGTGTAGCGGAACTTACATATACTTATAAAACGCATCAAAAACAATAATATTCATAAATCACTGTTGGCAAGAATTTTTTTTTTTGTTTTTTTTTTTTGTTATACGATGACATATAATAAGTGTCCCAAAAAACTACCCCTAAGTCATACATACCTGCCCCTCGTGATCAAAGATGTTATAAAAATATAAAAACAAAAGTTGGACTGTGTAAATATGATTCAGAAATGTAAATTAATTATTTACCACTTGAAAATTTACATTTCTTACCATTTCTCCCAAAAACTATCCCTCCACGTGATTTTGTGTAGCGGAACTTACATATACTTATAAAACGCATCAAAAACAATTATATTCATAAAAACACTGTTGGCGGAAATTTTTTGTTCTTTTTTTGCTCTCCGATGACATATAATACGCGTCCCGAAAAACTCCCCCTGAGTCATACATACCTACCCCTAGTGATAACAAATCTTCTAATGATGTAAAAAAAACCTCGAACTACGTCCAGATGATTCAGAACTGTAAATTGATTATTTAGCCCTTGAAAATTTACCCCCTCTCTAATTTTTCTCGAAAACTACCCTTCCACGTAAATTTATATAGCGTAATTTATACATACTTATAAAACGCATCAAACACAATAATATTCATAAAATACTGTTGGCGGGAATTTTTTGTTCTTTTTTTGCTCCTCGATGAAATTCAATACGTATCCCAAAAAAGTACCCCCAAGACATACATACCTACCCCTCGTGATAAGAAATGTTTTAAAAGTGTACAAACAAAAGTTCGACTACGTCAATGTGATTCAGAAATCTAAATTAATTATTTAACACTTGAAAATTTACCCTCTTTACAATTTCTCCCAAAAAATATTCTTTCACATAAATTTGGGTAGCGGAACTTGCATATACTTATAAAACGCATCAAAAACAATAATATTCATAAAAACACTGTTGACGGGAATTTTTTGTTCTTTTTTTGCTCTCCGATGACATATAATATGTGTCCCCAAAAACTACCGCTAAGTCATACATACCTACCCATCGTGATAAAAAATGTTCTGATAGTGTAAAAACAAGTTTGAACAAAGCACAGATGATTCAGAACTTATAAATCATTTATTCAGCCCTTGAAAATTCACACTTCTATAATTTTTCACAAAAAATATCCTTCCACGTTAATTTATGTAGCGGAACTTACATATACCTATAAAATGCATCAAAATCAATCATGTTCATAAATCACTGTTGGCGGAAATTTTTTGTTCTTTATTTGCTCTCCCAAGACATATAATACGTGTCTCAAAAAACTACACCTAAGTCATACATACCTACCCCACGAAACCAAAAATGTTTTAGTAGTGTAAAAACAACCTTGAACTACGCAAATATGATTCAAAACTTGTAAATTGATTATTTAGCTGTTGAAAATTTACCCCTTCTATAATTTTTCGCGAACACTACCCTTCCACGTAAATTTATCTAGCGGAACTTAAATATACTTATAGAACGCATCAAACACAATAATATTCATGAACCACTGTTGGTGGGAATTTTTTGTTCTTTTTTTCTTCTTGGATGACATATAATTCGTGTCTCAAAAAACTACACCTAAGTCGTACATACCTACCCCTCGTGACCAAAAATGTTTTAATAGTGTAAAAACAACCTTGAACTACATAAATATGATTCAGAAATCTAAATTAATTATTTAACACTTGAAAATTTAACCTTTTCACAATTTGTCCCAGAAACTATCCTTTCACGTAAATTTGTGTATCGGAACTTACATTTACTTATAAAACGCATCAAAAACAATAATATTCATAATAACACTGTTGGAGGGAATTTTTTGTTCTTGCTGTGTTCTCCGATGACATATAATACGTGTCCCAAAAAGCTACCGCTAAGTCATACATACCTACCCCTAGTGATAACAAATCTTCTAATAATGTAAAAAGAACTTCGAACTACGTCCAGATGATTCAGAACTGTAAATTGATTATTTAGCCCTTGGAAATTTACCCCCTCTAACGCATCAAAAACAATAATATTCATTAAACACAGTTGGCGGCAGCTTTTTGCTCTTTTTTAGCTCTACGATGTCATAAAATACGTGTCCCGAAAAACAACCCCTAGGTCATACATACCTACCCCTCGTGACCGAAAATGTTTTAATAGTGTGAAAACAACCTTGAACAACGTAAAGATGACTCAGAAGTGTGAATCATTTATTAGGCACTTGAAAATTTACCCCTTCTATAATTTTTCACAAAAAATACCCTTCGACGTAAGTTTATGTAGCGCAACTTACATATACTTATAAAACGCATCAAAAACAGTACTATTCATAAATCACTGTTGGCGGGAATTTTTCGCCCTCTTTTTGCTCTAAGATGACATATAAATGGTGTCCCAAAAAACTACCCCAAAGTCATACATACCTACCCCTCGTGATAAAAAATATTATAAAACTGTAAAAACAACCTCGAACTACTTAAAGATGATGCAGAACCCCAAACGTATTACTTAACACTTGAAAATTTACCCTTTTTATAATTTCTCTTGAAAACTACCCTTCGACGTAAATTTATGTAGCGGAACTTATATACACTTACACAACGCATCAAAAACAATAATATTCATAAAACAAAGTTGGAGGGAATTTTTCGCTCTTTTTTTGCTCTACGAATATATATATAATAGGTGTCCCAAAAAACTGCCCCTAATTCATTCAGACCTACCCCTTGTGATCAAAAATGTTTTAAAAGCGTAAAAACAACCTTGAACTACGTATAGATGATTCCGAACTCTAAATGAATTATTTAGCACTTGCAAATTTACCCTTTTCACTATTTCTCCCAAAATCTACCCTTCCACGTAAATTTGTACAGCCGAACTTATATATACTTATATAACGCATCCAAAACAGTAATATTCATAAAACAAAGTTCGTGGTAAGTTTTTGCTCTTTTTTTTTTCTCTACGATGACGTATAATACGTGTCCCAAAAAAACTATCCCTAGGTCATACTAACCTACCCCTCGTGCCAAAAAATGTTTTAATAGTGTGAAAACAACCTTTAACTGCGTAAAGACGATTTAGAACTGAAAATTAATCATTTAGCACTTGAAAATTTACCCCTTCTATAATTTTTCCCGAAAACTACCCTTCCATTAAAATTCATGTAGCGGAACTTACATATACTTATAAAACTCATCAAAACCAGTGATATTCATAAAACACATTCGGCTGTAATTTTTGCTCTTTTCTTGCTCTACAATGACATATAATACGTGTCCCAAAAAAAACTACCCCGAAGTCATACATACCTACACCTCCTGATCAAGAATGTTCTAATAGTGTAAAAACAAGCTTGAACAATGCAAAGATGATTCATAACTGTAAATTAATTATTAAGCACTTGAAAATTTACCCCTTATATGATTTCCCCTGAAAACTAGCCTTACACGTAAATTTATGTAGCGGAACTTACCTATACTTATACAACGCATCAAGAATAATAATATTCATAAAACACAGTTGGCGGTAATTTTTTGCTCTTTTTTTTGTACGATGACATATAATACGCGTCCAAAAAAAACTACCCCCAAGTCAAACATACATACCCCTCGTGACCAAAAATGTTTTAATAGTGTAAAAACAACCTTCAACTACCTAAATATGATTTCGAAATCTAAATTAATTATTTAACACTTGAAAATATACCCTTTCTACAATTCCTGCCAAAAACTACCCTTCCACGTATATTTGTATAGCGGAACTTACATATACTTATAAAACGCATCAAGAATAATAAAATTAATGAAACACAGTTGGCCGTAATTTTTTGTTCTTTTTTTACTCTACGATGACATATAATATGTGTCCCAAAAATACTACCCCTAGATCAAACATACCTACTTCTCGTGATCAAATATGTTCTAATAGTGTAAAAACAAAGTAGAACTACGTAAATATAATTCAGAACTCTAAATTAATTATTTACCGCCTGAAAATTTACACTTCTATAATTTTTCACAAAAAACTCCCCTTCCACGTTAATTTATGCAGCCGAACTTACATATACTTATAAAACGAATCAAAAGCAATAATATTCATAAAAAAAAAGTTGGCAGTAATTTCTTGCTCTTTTTTTGCTCTACGATGACATATAATACGTGTCCCAAAAAACTACCCCTAAGTCATACATAACTACCCCTCGTAACCAAAAATGTTTTAATAGTGTAAGAACGACCTTGAACTACGCAAACATGATTCAGAACTCTAAATTAGTTATTTGGCACTTAAAAATTTACCCTCTTTACAGTTTCTCCTGAAAACTACCTTTCCACGTAAATTTATATAGCGGAACTTACATATCCTTATAAAACGCATTAAAAACAATAATATTCATAGAACACTGTTGGCGGTAATTTTTTGCTCTTTTTTCCCACGATGACATATAATACGTGCCCCAAAAAGCTACGCACAAGTCATACATACCTACCCCTCGTGACAAAAAATGTTTTCATAGAGTAAAAACAACCCTGAACTACGCAAAGATGATTCAGAACTCTAGATTAGTCATTTATCACTTGAAAATTTACCCTTTTTACAGTTTCTCCTCAAAACTACCTTTCCACGTAAATTTATATAGCGGAAGTTACATATGCTTATAAAACGCATCAAAAACAATAATATTCATAGAACACAGTTGGCGGTACTTTTTTGCTCTTTTTTTTACGATGACATATAATAAGTGTCTCAAAAAACTACCTCTAAGTCATACATACCTACCCCTCGTGACCAAAAATGTTTTAATAGTGTAAAAACAACCTTCAACTATGCAAAGATGATTCATAACTGTACATTAATTATTTGGCACTTGAAAATTTACCCCTCCTATAATTTTTTCCGAAAAATATCCTTCGACGTAAATTTATGTAGCAGACCTTACATATACATATAAAACGCATAAAAAACAATAATCTTCATAAAACACTGTTGGCAGGAATGTTTTTTATTTTTTGCTCTTCGATGACATATAATACGTGTCCCAAAAAACTACCCCTTAGTCGTACATACCTACCACTCGTTACCAAAAGTTTTTAGCAGTGAAAAAACAACCTTCAACTACGCAAAGATGATTCATAACTGTAAATTAATTATCTAGCACTTGAGAATTTACCACTTCTATAATTTTTTACGAAAACTACCCTTCCACGTTAACTTATGCAGCGGAACTGACATATACTTATAAAACGCATCAAGACTAATAATATTCATAGAACACAGTTGGCGGTAATTTTTTGGTCTTTTTTGCTTTACGATGACATATAATACGTGTCCCCAAAAAACCTACCCATAAGTCATACATACCTACCCCTCGTGACCAAAAATGATTTAATAGTCTAAAAGCAACCTTGAACTACGCAAAGATGATTAAGAACTGTAAATTAATTATTGAGCCCTTGAAAATTTACCCCTTTTATAATTTTCCCCGAAAACTACCCTTCCACGTAAATTTATATAGCGGAACTTACACATACTTATAAAATGCATCAAAAACAATTATCTTCATAAAACACATTCGGCGTAATTCTTTGATCTTTTTCTGCTCTACGAGGAAATATGATACGTGTCCCAAAAAAATACCCCCAAGTCATACATACCTACCCCTCGTGACCAAAAACGTTTTAATAGTCTAAAAATAATCCTTGAACTAAGCAAAGATGATTCAGAACTGTAAATCAAATATTTAGTTCTTGAAAATTTACCCCTTTCATAATTTTTCCCGAAAACTACCCTTCCACGTACATTTATATCGCGGAACTTACATATACTTATAAAATGCATAAAAAACAATAATATTCGTAAAGCACAGTTGGCGGTAATTTTTTGTTCTTTTTTTGCTCTACGATGACATATAATACGTTTCCCAAAAAAACTACCCCCAAGTCATACATACCTACCCCTCGTGACCAAAAATGTTTTAACAGTGTAAAAACTACCTTTATCTACGTAAAGATGATTCAGAACTGTAAATAAATTATTTAGCACTTGAGCATTTACCCATTCTATCATTTTTCCCAAAAACTACCCTTCTACGTCAATTTATATCGCGGAACTTACATATACTTATAAAATGCATCTAAAACATAATATTCTCAAAACACAGTTGGCGGACATTTTTGTTCTTTTTTTGCTCTTCGATGACATATAATACTTGTCCCAAAAAACTACCCCTACGTCATACATATCTACCCCTAATGATAAAAAATGTTCTAATAGTGTAAAAACAACCTTCAACTACGAAATGATGATTCATAACTGTAACTTAATTATTTAGCACACGAAAATTTACCCTCTATATAATTTTTTCCGAAAACTACCCTTCCACGTAAATTTATGTAGCGGAACTTACATATACTTAAAAATGCATCAAAAATAATAATATTCATAAAACACAGTATGCGGTTATTTTTTGCACTCTTCTTGCTCTACGATGACATATAATGGGTGTCCCAAAAAAATAACCCTAAGACATACATGCCTACTCCTCGTGACCAAAAAGGTTTTAATGGTGTAAAAACAACCTTCAACTACGCAAAGATGATTCAGAACTGCAAATTAATTATTTAGCACATGAAAATTTACCCCCTCTAGATTTTTTCCCGAAAAATACCCTCCACGTAAATTTATGTAGTGGAACTTACAACAAAAAAACAACCTTGAGCTACGCAAAGATAATTGAGAACTATAAAGTAATTATTTAGCCCTTAAAGGTTTAGCCCTTGTATCATTTCTCCCAGAAACTACCCTTGCAGGTAAATTTTGATGGCGGAACCTACATATACTTATAAAACGCATGAAACACAATGATATTCATAAAACGCTGTTGGCTGAAATTTTTCGTTCTTTTTTTTCTCATTTGATAACATATGATACGTTTCCCAAAAAACTACCCCTTAGTCATAAATAATGACCCCTCGTGAAAAAAAATGTTATAAAAGCGTAAAAACAAAGTTGAACTACATAAAGATGATTCAGAACTCCAAATTAATTATCTAACACTTGGAAATTTAGCCTTTTCACAATTTCTCCCGAAAACTACCCTTCCACGCAAATTTGTATAGCGGAAGTTACATATACTTATAAAACGCTTCAAAAAGAATAATATTCATAAGACACTGTTGGCGGGAATTTTTTGTTTCTTTTTTGCCCTCAGATGACATATAATACGTGTCCCAAAAAACTACCCCTAAGTCATACATATTGACCCCTCGTGATCAAAGATGTCATAAAAGTGTAAAAACAAAATTGAGCTACGTAAATATGATTCAGAACTCTAAATTAATTATTGAACCCTTGAAAACTTACCCTTTTTGCAGTTTCTCTCGAAGACTATCCTTCCACGTAAATTTATATAGCGGAACTTAAATACACTTCTAAAACACATCCAAAACAATAATATTCATAAAACACAGTTGGCGGCAGTTTTTGCTCTTTTCTTGCTCTCCGATGACATATAATACGTGTCCCAAAAAACTACCCCTAAGGCATACATACCTACCCCGCGTGACCAAAAACGCTTTATTAGTGTCAAAATATCCTTGAACTACACAAAGATGATTCAGAACTGTAAATTAATTATTTAGCCGTTCAAAGTTTACCCTTTCTATCATTTTTCCCGGAAACTACCCTTCCACCGACTGTGTTTTATGAATATTATTGTTTTTGATGCGTTTAATGAGTATATGCAAGTTCCGCTGCATAAATTTACGTGGAAGGGTAGTTTTTGGGAGAAAGTATAAAAAGTGTAAATTTTCAAGTGTTTCGTAATTAATTTAGAGTTCTGAATCATCTTCGCGTAGTTCAAGGTTGTTTTGACACTTTTACACCATTTTTGACCACGAGGGGTGGGTATGTATGCCTTAGGAGTAGTTTTTTTGTACACGTTTATATGTCATCGGTGAGCGAGAAAAGTGAAAAATATTCCCGCCAACTGTGTTTTATTAATATTATCTTTTTTTTATATGTCTTATGAGTATATATAAGTTCGGCTACATTAACTTACGTGGAAGGGTAGTTTTTGCGAGAAATTGTTAAAATGGATAATTTTTAAGTGTTAAGTAATTAATTAAGAGTTCTGAGTCACCTCTACGTTGTTCAAGTTTGTTTTGACACTTTTATATCATTTTGGTCACTAGGGGTTGTTATGTATGACTTAGGGGTAGTTTTTTGGGACACGTATTATATGTCATCGGAGAGCAAAAAAAGAACAAAAATTCCCGCCAACAGTGATTAATGAATATTATTGATTTTGATGCATTTTATAAGTATATCTAAGTGCCGCTACGTAAATTTACGTGGAAGGGTAGTATTCGGGAAAAATTATATGAGGGGTAAAATCTCAAGTTCTGAATGATAAATTCACAATTATGAATCATCTTTACGTAGCTCAAGGTGGATTTTACACATTTATAAAATTTCTGATCACGAGGGGTAGGTATGTATGACTTACGGATAGTTTGTTAAGACTCGGGATGGGGTCAACTTTGCACGTAGCAACTTTGCACGTGCCTAGCTGTGCACGTCGATGGCCAAACGGACACTTGTGCACGTCTTTGGTCAGGCGGACAATTGTGCACGTGCCAACTGAGCACGTGCTATCTGTGCACGTTGAAATTTCAACGTGCATAGTTGTCACTTAGACATGTGTGCACATGCACAGATGGGCTCCTGTGGACGTAGACGTGCACAGATGTCACATTCCTAAGTGTGCACGTGCACACATGTCACTTGCCCAACTGTGCACGTGCACAGATATCACATTCCTAACTGTGCACGTGCACACATGTCACTTGCCCAACTGTGCACGTGCACAGATATCACATGCCCAACCATGCACGTGCACAGTTGTCCCTTTCCCAACTGTGCACGTGCACATATATCACTTGTCCAACTGTGAACGTGCACAGTTGTCACTTGCCCAACTGTGCACATTTATGTCCTTACGTAAGGGTTTATACGAGGGTGTTCCTTCATATCTACGTATAATAAATTGTAAACAGTCACAAACATTCAAACCTAGTGAAATGGAGCATTCTAACATTTTAAAAGTTAGTTTATAAATATTTTAAATATTATTTTTATGAAAATATTCCTTCCAAATTATTATAGATATATGAAAATCTCTTTTTGTCCGACCCCCCTTGAAAATAAAAGTTATTGAAGAAATGTTTTTCAAGATTACTTTTTGTTACATCATAAGAAAATACATCAAATTAATAAACGATTTTGTGAAATCAAAGACAGATAAGTGATTTGAAAAAAATAAATACCTACCAAGTAGGCATGGTAGGAAGCGGCTACATTAATCTCAAATCTTTCAATGTCCGGTTGAAATTTTTATTTTTTAATAAAAATTATTTTTCCGTTGAAATTATAATTTGCCTAAGTTTTTGTTTGTTGCTTACAAAATATTGGTTTGTTAAATATTTTGAATGATTTCCTACAATTTTCAGTTATGCAAGATTACAAGATTTTAGAAAAAATTCGAATAAGTTTAAGGAGGTTTTAGAATTTTTGAGAAGATACAAAAATAATTGTATTTAAAACAAAATGTAAGTTTGAACATTTCAAGCGGAAAAATTCACCAGCTTTTCAAGAATTTAGAAAGATTTCAAGAAAATGAGAAAAGTTTCTTAGGATTTTTCGGAAATGTTTAAATTATTTCTCAACTTACAACATTTATTTTAAGAGAATAATCAAAAATATTTCAAAAAGTTCCAAAAGTTATTAAAAAAAAATTGCATAGAATTTTTGAAAATCCAATTTGTAATTATCTTCAATTTTCAACTGTTAAAAATTTTCTTTTAAATTTTCTTTCATTTTCAATAATTTTCGGAATAATTTGAGTAATTAAAAAAGATATTTAGGCATTTCGAAAGTTTGGGATAGATTTAAATTATTTTAAAATTCTAAAAGATATCCGAAAATTTATAAAATATTTTTAAATCTTTTCCAAGCATTAATTATAGAATGAATAAATTTTCTTTAAAGTTGTCTAGATTCTTTTTTGACATATCTGAAGTCTTTCAAAATCTTGTTCATATTATTATTTTGTAATAAAAATGATTTTTCCGTTCAAATTATAATTTGCCTATACTTTTTTTGTTGCCTAAGAAATATTTTGTTGTTGAAAATTTCAAATGATTTCCTAAAATTTCAGAACATAATAGGTTTCAAAGCAAAATTTTTCAATTTTGGAAGATTACAACATTTTATAAAAAATCCTAATAAGTTTAAGAGGTTTTTAGGAGTTTTAAAAGCATATAAAAATAATGTTATTTGAAAGAAAATGTAGTTTTGAATATTTCAAAAAAAAATTCACAAGCTTTTTAAGAATTTCGAAAGGTTTTAAAATAATGAAAAAAGTTTCTTAGGATTTTTCGGAAATTTTTCAATGATTTTTCAATTCACAAAAAAATGTGTGGAAGATTTGAAAGAAATTTTTTTCCATTCTACAGAATTTGTTTGAAAATTTTAGGAAAAATTCAAATTATTTTTAAACAAATTTTCAATAATAAAATATGTTAAAAGACTTAAAGCAAAATGTAGATTTTTGAAGATTTCAAGAAAAAATTTTGAAGCCTTCTAAAAATTTTGAGAGGTAGCAAGATGATAATTTTTTTTCCTAAATTCTTACAAAAATGGACTCAAATCGTCATTATGTATTCAAAACTCAAAAAATTTTGAATTTTTAATGATATTTTATAGATTTGATGTCATTAAAAAAATTCCAAAGTATTGTTCATAATTCAATTTTTAATTATCTTCAATTTTCCTCAAATTTTTAAAACTATTATGAAATTAATAAATTTTCTTGAAAATTTTCTGGATTCTTTTCTGATATATCTTGTGTCTTTCAAATTTTTGTTGAAATGTTGATTTTGTAATAAAAATTATTTTTCTGATCAAATTATAATTTGCCAAAAATGTTTCATCTTGTCTCAAAAGTATTTATTTTGTTGAAAATTTTAAATGATTTCCTAAAATTTCGGAACATAATAGGTTTTAAAGCAAAAATTTTCAATTTTGCAAGATTACAACATTTTGGAAAAAAATGGAATAAATTTAAGAGGTTTTTAGAAGTTTTGAAAGGATACAAAAATAATTTTTTTTAAAACAAAATGTAGATGTGATAATTTCAAACAAAAAATTTAGACGCTTTTTAAGAATTTTGCAAGGTTTCAGAAGAATGACAAAATTTTCTTAAAATTTTTCAAACATTTTTTGATGAATTTTTATTTTGCAGCATTTATTTCAATAGAATAATTATTTTAGACAAGATTTCTAAACATTCTAAAAGATTCCCAAAATTATCAAAAATTCATATTATGTTTTAAAATATTTAAAGATTTTTGAAACATTTAAAAATTATACAAAATTCCAAAAGACTTGAAGTAGATTTTTTCAAAAACGGGTCGCCATTGGCATATAATATTTTTGGAAATTAATAGTCATCCAATGGACTCATAGGAAGTATAATAGCCGCCTTATTAAGAAACTCAAATTTTTTCAAATGATTTTAAAGATTTAATGTTATTTCGAAAAATTTGAAAGAATTGTTGAAAATTCAATTTTTAATTTTCTTGAATTTTCAAATGTTAAAAATTTCATTTTCAATTTTCTTTAATTTTAAACAAAAGAATTTTCAACTTTTGAGAATTCAACTGTTGAAAATTGAAGAAAATTGAAAATTAAGCTGTTGAAATTTCAATTTTTCATTTTCTTTAATTTTTATAGTAAAATTGTTTAAAAGTGGATATTCAACAGATGGAAATTCAAAAATAAAACTAATTCTGTATTAAAACAAGTGTTAAAAATGTTATATTTACATAATTTTGTATGAAAATTTAATAAATAAAAATTTAAATCCATTAAACAACATTTTTATAAAAGTTGATTTTTTTAAAACGGGCAAACATTGGCAAATAATGTTTTTGGAAATATTGATAATGAGGATATGATGGAACTAAAAAAGTTTCAATTGATTAAAAATATTTTTTCAACTTTTGAAAATTGAACTGTTGAAAATTTAATAAAATTTAAAGTGGAGTTTTTAACAGTTGAAGATTGAAGACAATTGAAAATTGTATTTTAAACAACTTTTTATTTGAAAATTCAAAAATAAAATTTATTTTGTATTAAAAATTTGTTGAAAATGTTATATCAATCAACAATAAATATTTTGCATGAAAGTCGATTGTCTCGAAAATAAGTCGTTATTGGCCAATATTGTTTTTGGAAATTAATAAATTGAAAAAAAAAACCAAAGAATTGTTAAAAATTCAACTTTTGAAAATTCAATTTTTATTTTTCCTTCAATTTTCAACTGTTAAAAATTTCATTTTCAACTTTTCTAAATTTCCAAACGATGAATTTTCAATTTCTGATAATTCAGTTGTTGAAAATTCAATTTTCTTTAATTTTCAACAGAAGAATTTTCAATATGTAAATTTCCAACAGATAAAAATGCAAAAAGAAAACTAATTTTGTATCAAAGAAATGTTATAAATGTTACATTTACATATTTGTACATAGAAATATAATAAACAAACACATTATTTCATAAGAAAATTTTTGATAACTTTCGCAAATAATGTTTTTGAAAATTAATATTTATCCAATAGTCTTTTATGGACTATCATGATGTTATGAAGGAACTCAAAAATTTTAAAAGTATTTTATGTTATTTTAAAGGCTGCGTCTAGTCGTCCCAAAAAATTGTTAATAAATCAAGTTTCAATTTACTCAAATTTTCAACTGTTCAAAATTCCATTTTCAATGTTATCTTATTTTCAACAGCTAATTTATTTTCAATTTTGAAAATTCAAATGTTGAAAATTGAGAAAAATTCAAACTTCATTCTTTTATTTTTTTTATTTTCTACCGTAAAATTTCCAACATGTGAATTTTCAATAGTAGGAATTTCAAAAATAAAACAGTTTTTGCTTTAAAAAAAGTGATTTGAAATAGCGATTTTTTTCATTCTTTTCTAGGGTTATATGAACATATCATTCCAATTAAAAAAGATTTCTATTTTGAATCAGGCATAGTTGAATTCATCTGAAAAGACAAATTTTCAACCAAAGAGATGAATTTTGAACTAAAAGGATAAATCTTCAACCAAAAAAATTATACTTCCATAAATCAGTTGAATTTCCAACCAAAAAAAAATGTTCATGATTGTACAAAATTGTAAGAAAAATTCGAGGCAGTTCGAAAGATATTTATGAATTTGAGAAGTTTGAACGAAAATTTAAAAAATTTGATAAATTTTCGGAAATCTTTCAAAGCAATAAAATGATTTTTATCTTTTTAAAACTTCCTCAATCTATAAATATGTTTCAAGAGGCTTGAATTATTACTACAATTTTTCCAAATCTTTCAAAATTAAATTAATTGCCCTAAAATTGTGCGAAATTAAAAACTTGTCTTGGAATCTTCCACATTCATTTTGACAATTTTCAAAATCTGTTGAACCTATACAAAATTTTTTTAATTGTTCTTTTGAAATGAATTTGAAAAAATAAAAATCTGTAAAATTTTCCCAGGAATCTTAAGAAAAAAGATTTTTTATTATCTTGAAATCTATTAAAATCCTTAAAAAGCTACTTTTTTGAAACCTTTAAAAATCTACATTTTTCCAAAATCTTTTGAACTCTTTTTTCAACATAAAATTAATCATTTAAAAGAAAACCTAAATCATTAAAATAATTTCCAAAAATATAATTTTCGGAACTGGTCGATAATTAAGATATTTCAAGTTTTTGTCCATAATTTCATTTTTCTCATTTGTTTAAATTTTGAAAGCGGGCCAGAGTTTACAAATTATGAAGTGGGGTATCAAAATTTTAGGAACAGAATTATTTTCCACAGATATAAAATTATTGACAAATAACATTTTTTCGTTTTACAATCAGGTTTACAAACATTTTAAAATAAATTTTATTACGAAAAAAAAATACTTTTTTGAAGTTTCTTATTCCAAAAGATTTCCAAAATTATCAAAAAAATGCATGGTAGATTTGAAGATAATTTTTTTTTAATTTCACAAAATTTCAAAAGACTTAAAGCGAAATATACATTTTTGAAGATTTCGAAATAAAATTTTAAAGCCTATTGAAATTGTCAATATATATTCAAAAAACTCAAAAAAATTCGAAGGATTTCAATATTTCATAGATTTGAAGTTATTTAAAAAAATTGCAAAGAATTGTTGAAAATTCGATTATTATTAATCTTTAATTTTCAACTCTTGAAAATTTTATTTTCAATTTTCTTTAATTTTTAATAGATGAATTTTCAAATCTTGAAAATTCTATATTTGGAGATTGAAAATAATTGAATATATAGCGGTTGAAGATTCAATTTTTAATTTTCTTTAATTTTCAACAGTTGCAAAATTCAAAATAAAACTAATTTTGTATTGAAACCAGTGTTGAGAATGATATATTTACATCATTTTACATACGACTTTATTAAATAAATATTTTATTTCATTAAGATTTTTTTTGTTGATAAAAGTAGATTGTTTCAAAAACGGGTCGCAATTGGCAAATAATGTTTTTGAAAATCAATATTCATCTTTTCATCACCTTTTAAAAATTCAATTTTTGTAAATTCAAATTTCTGATTTTCCTCCATTTTCAATTTTTTTAAATTTTAAATAAAAGAATTTTTAACTTTTGAAAATTGCTGAAAATTAAAAATGGAATTTTCAACATTTGAAAATAGAAGAAAATCAATCATTTGAATTTTCAAAAATTTTGTATTAAAACAAGTGTTAAAAATATTATATTTACATAATTGTACATGCAAATTTGTTTAAGAATAATTTTAATTTATGAAAAAAAATTGATAAAAGTCGATTTTTTCAAATAACGGGTCGCCGATGGCAAATAATATTATAGGAAATTTAGAAATGAGAAATTTGGAAATTTATTTGGAAATTAATTTACCTAATGAACTTTCAGGGACTATAATAGATAAATATAGAAACTCATAACATTTCAAATAATTTTGAAGAATTTTAGTTATTTTAAAAAATTCCAAAGAATTTTTGAAAATTCAATAGTCATTTTTCTTCAATTTTCAAGTGTTGAAAATTCAACCCAAAAATTAAATTTTCATTTTTCTTTCTTTTTCAACAGATGAATTTCTAACTGTTGAAAATTGAAATTATTTGAAAATTCAGCTGTTTCAAATTCAATGGAGAAAATTAAAAATTGAATTTTTAACATTTGAAAATGGAAGAAAATCAAAAATTTGAATTAAAAATTTTTTGGATTAAAACAAGTGTTAAAAATATTATATTCAAATAATTGTGTATGCAAACCTATTTAAGAATCATTTTAATTTATAAAAAAAATGGGTAAAAGTCGATTTTTTCAAATAACGGGTCGCCGTTGGCAAATAATATTATTGGAAATTTAGAAATTTGGAAATTTATTTTTTATCTAATGGACTATCAGGGACTATAATGGATAAATAAAGAAACTCATAACATTTCAAATTATTTGAAAGATTTTTAGTTATTTAAAAAAATTCCAAAGAATTTTTGAAAATTCAATAGTCATTTTTCTTCAATTTTCAAGTGTTGAAAATTCAACCTAAAAATTAAATTTTCATTTCTCTTCCTTTTTCAACAGATGAATTTCCATCTGTTAAAAATTGAAATAAATTGAAAATTCAGTCGTTTAAAATTCAATGTTCAATTTTCTTCAATTTTCAACATGTGAACTTTCAATAGTTAGAAATTGATGAAGGAAGCGAATTTTTTATTGACAAAAAGTGTTGAAAATGTTATATTTACATCATTTTACATGCTTTAGCGACATATATTTTAGCCTCGGACAATTTTTTTATTTTTTTTTATTTTGTGAAGAAAAGGATGAAATTGCGATAAAAAAGAAAAACAATTTTTAAAGAAAGAAAATAATTTATGAAAAAAGATAAAAAAAAATTTTTCGAAAGAACTCAAATCTTTAAATTAAATTCTTTAAATTGAACGAATCGATTAAATTTCATTTCGTTTCAAGTTTTCAAACACTAAATATATTTTATGCGGCTGTAAAATGTGACTCGCTACTGCGTAAAAATTGATTTTTTCCTCATTTTTTATTTTATTTCTGCAACTCGATTTGCAATTTAAAATCATTTGATATTGGAAACCGACTTCGTATCAAATAACTAGAGTTTATATCAAATAATAGTAATATTTTTCCATTTGGGTTTATTCGAGGGACGACTGAAAATCCCTGAAAATTAAATTCCAGACACCGTAAAATTCCCGTAAAAGAAAATATTTGCAGTAAAGAATATTTGCAATAAAAACAAAATTAGTTTTATTTTTGTACTTCCTACTGTTGAAAATTCACATTTTGAAAGTTCTACTGTAGAAAATTAGAAAAAAAAATTGAAATTTGAATTTTTACACCTGAATTTTCCTCAATTTTCAAAATTAAAAAAAAGATTATCGGTTGAAAATCGGATGAAATTGGAAATGAAATTTTCAACAGCTGAAAATTTAAGAAAATTCCAAATTTAATTCTGAACAATTGTAATATGAAGAAAATTGACACCATTGGATGAGTATTAATTTCCGAAAACATTTTTTGCCAAAAGCGACGCAATTTTGAAAAAAATCGACTACATGTCAAATTTTGTTTTTAAATTAATTTTTTATTAATTATATTTTCGTGTCAAATTATGTAAATATAAGATTTATCACACTTGTTCTTGATACAAAATTAGTTTCCTTTTTGAATCACTAACTGTTAAAAATTCAAATTTAGAAAATTCTACAGCTAAAAAATAAAGAAACTGGAAAGCTGAACTTTCAACAGGTGAATTTTGAATTTTTTAAAATTTTCAACAGTTGAATTTTTGATAGTGAAAAAAATTTATCCGTTAAAAATTGCAGAAAATTATCAGTGGAATTCTTAACAGTAGAAAATTAAAGACGATTGAAATTTTTATTTTAAACAATTCTTTGGAATCTGTTCAGTAGATGACTAATAATTTCCAAAAACATTATTTACCCATGTTTGCCGTTAAAAAAATCTACTTTTATCAAAAATTTTCTGCTATGGATGAAAAGGTTTATTTATTAAATTTTCATATAAAATTATGTGAATATAAAATTTTTAACACTTGTTTTAATACAAAATTAGTTTTCTTTTTGAATTCCCATTTGTTGAATATTGACTCTTAGAAAATTCTACTGTTGAAAATTAAAGAAAATGGAAAATTGAAATTTCAGCAGCTTCTTTTTCAATTTTTTTTTAATTTGCAACGGTTGAATTTACAAAAGTTGAAAATTCTTTTGTTTAAATTTAAGGAAAACTGAAAATGGAATTTTTAACAATTGAAAGTTGAAGAAAAATAAAAATAATTGAATTTTCAATAATTCTTTGAAATTTTTCAAAATATCTTAAAATCTTTAAAATCATTAAAAAAACTTTGAGTTTCTTCATTAGTTTGAAATTTAAAAAAATTAAGAATTGAATATTCAACACCTAAATATTATAATTTGAAGATGATTAAAAATTGAATTTTCAACAATACTTCGGAATTTGTAAAAATAATTTCAAATCTATCAAATATTTTTTAAAATTTGACATTTTTCTTAGTTTTGAATATATAATGACGATTTAAGTCCATTTTCTCAGATAATTTAGGAACATTTTTTTAATATCTTTAAATCTTGCAAAATTTTCAAAAGGCTTCGAAATTTTATTTCGAATTCTTCAGAAATCTACATTTTTCTTCAAGTCTTTTGGAATTTTTTATTGTTCAAACAATTTTTTCAAATATTTGAAACATTTTTAAAAACAATATCAATTTTCCCTAAAATGTTGAGAAAATTCTACAAGATAGAAAAATTTCCTTTATATCCTCCACATACTTTTTTGACCATTTTGAAAATCCTTTGGAATGTTTTGAAATTTTTGTAATTATTCTCTTGAAAGAAAATGCTGCAAAATAAAAAATCATTGAAAAATTTCCGAAAAATCTCAAGAAAATTTTTTCATGATTCTTAGACACCATTCAAAATTCTTAAAAAGCTTCTAAATTTTATGTTTGGAATCTTCAACAATCTACATTTTGTTTTGGATAAAATTCTTTTTGTATCCTTTCAAAACTTGTAAAAATCTCTCAAACTTATTCGAAATTTTTCTAAAATGTTTGAATCTTCTGAAATTAAATAATTTTGCTTTGAAACCTATTATGTTCCGATATTTTAGGAAATCATTTTAAATTTTTACGAACAAAATACTTTTTGAATTTTCAATTCTTCAAATTTGACTTTTCAAAATTTCTACTGTTAAAATTGAAGAAAATTGAAAATAGAATTTTCAACATTTGAAAATGGAAGAAAATAAAAAATTTGAATTTTCAAAAATTGAATTTTCAAAAGCTGAATTTTCAACAATTCTTTGGAACTTTTTAAAATAACTGAAGATCTTTAAAATCATCAAAAGTTTTTTTTAATTTCATCACAAACCCATTATATATGAGTTCATTAGATGAATCTTAATTTCCAAAAACATTATTTTCAAATGGTGACCCGTTGTTGAAAAAATCTGCTTTGATCAAACAAATTTTTTTATGAAATAAAAGATTTATTTATTAAATTCGCAGGTGTAATGATCTGAATATATCATTTTCAACACTGGCTTCCATACAAAATTAGTTTTATTTTTGATTTTTCAACTGCTGAAAATTAAAGAAAATAAAAAATTGATTTTTTAACAGCTAAATATTCAATTACTTCAATCCTGAAGAGTAGAATTTTCAAAATTTTTAAATACATCTTTTTAAAATAAATGAAGATTGAAAATTAAATTTTTAACAGTTGAAAATGAAAGATTATCAATAATTGAATTTTCAACAATTATTCGGAATCTTTCAAAATAACTTTAAATCTATAAAACAATGAAATCCTTTGAAATTTTATTAGCTTTTTTAATATATAATGACCATTTCAGAAGGCTTCAAAATTTTATTTCGAAATCTTCAAAAATTTATATTTTGTTTGAAGTCTTTTGAAATTCTGTAAAATTAAAAAAAAAAATGCCTTCAAATCTTCCATATATATTTTTGAATAATTTTGGAAATCTTTTGGAATAACAAATTTAAAGAAAGTATTTTTTTTCCTAATAAAATTTATTTAGTCTATATTTTTCGAAACCTGATTGTAAAACGAGAAAATTTTATTTTCCAATAATTTTACATTCGTGGAAAATAATTCTGTTTTAACATTTTGCTATCCCACTATATAAAATTCGTAAAATTTGGCACGCTTTCAAAATTCAAATAAATAAGAAAACTGAAATTATAAACAAAAACGTGGAATATCTTAATTATCGACCTGTTCCGAAAATTTGATTTCTGGAATTTTTTTTAATCATTCAGGCTTTCTTTTAAAAGATTAATTTTGAGTTAAAAATTATTTGAATCCTAAAATATTTCAAAAGATTTTTAAAGAATGTAAATTTTCAAAGATTTCGAAAAAGCAGCTTTTCAAGGATTTTGGAAGGTTTCATGAAAATAAGAAATATTTTTTGCAAGATTCCTGGAAAAATTTCAACCGATTCTTACTTGCAAAATTCAGAGGATTTTAATGAATTTCGAAAGATTTCGAAAATTCTCAAAAAAGAATCTGGAAGATTTTAAGGCAAATTTTTCATTTTGCAGAATTTGTAGTCAAATTTTAGGAAGAATTCTAATTATTTCAAAAGCTATTTATAGCAGTTGAAACAATTCAAAATAATTTTAAATTTTAAAAGATTTAGAAAGTTTAGAACAAAATTTAAATTTTTCAAGATTTCATACAAAAATTTCACAGCTTTTGAAAATGTTGTCAGACTTCAGAAAAAAAATAATAATAATAAACCTTTCTTCTTAAGATTTCTGGGAAAATTTTACTTATTTTCTTTCAAATTAATTTGAAGAGAATATTTAAAAAGATTTTAAACAGTTTACCAGATTTTGAAAATTGTCAAAATGAATCTGGAAGATTCCAAGACAAGTTTTTTATTTTGCAGAATTTTAGGGCAATTTTTTGAATTTTGAAACATTTAACAAAATTTTAGTAATAATTCAAGCCTCTTGAAAAATATTTATGAATTTAGGATGTTTTGAAGAGATTACAAATATTTTAAAGCTCTGAAATATTTCCGAAAATCTATCAAATATTTTCAAGTTTCTTCCAAACTTCTAAAATTCATAAATATCTTTCAAACTGACTATAATTTTCCTTACAATTTACTACAATCATGAAATTTTTTTTTTTTTTTGGAAATTCAACTACTTTATCAAAAATTAATTTTTATGGTTTAAGATTTATCTTTTTAGTTCAAAATTCATCTCTTTGGTTGAAATTTTGTCTTTTCAGATGAATTCAACTATGTCTAATTTGAAATTAAAATATTTTCAAATTGAAATGATATATTTATATAACCCTAAGAAAGAATAAAAAAATAAATCGCTATTCAAAATTTTTCTCAAATTAGAATTTGATTGAAATTTTTGTTTCTTTCTTGACTAAAAAATCTTTCTTGGTTGAAATTTAGCTATTTTGTTGAAAATTCGTCTTTTTGGTTAAAAAATTCAACTACTTTGTTAAAAATTCTATTTTTTCATTGGATTCATCATTTTAGTTAAAAATTAATCTCTTTGGTTGGCAATGTAACTACTTTTTTGGAAATTCGTCTTTTTGATTAAATATGTAACAGCTTTTTCAATGATTAATTTTTTTGTTGAGAATTCATATTTTCGTTTAAAAAATTTTAACTTTTTTTGTAGAATATTCGTCTTTTCTGGAAAAAATGTCATCTTTTTTAAAAAATGCAACTGGTTGAAAAAAATACTTTCTTGGTTGAGGGTCTAATTATTTTATTGAAATTTTGTCTTTTTTGGATTAATTCAACTGTTTCTGTTTTGAAAGTCAACTGTTTGATTCAATATTTACTTTTTTGTTGAAATTTTGACAAATAAACCTAGAAAATAGTAGTTTTCAGTAGTGCACCTCAACGAATAGGCAGCCAAACTTATTTTAGAGAAAGGAATTTTGTTTTATGATATAATAATAGAAATAAAAATTAATAAAATCTAGAATTGATATAGTAATTGATAATAAATGAAATAAAAAATATATCAATCAGATAAAATTCTTCTATTTGTTATTCATTATTCTTTATTTTATTATTTTATATGACATGGTTAATTTGAAAAATTTTATTATACGGAATTTTAAATTGTTAGCAATTTGCTGATTTCCGTTGTAATTATCGGTGCTGGTCGAGAATGTAATGAAGTTTCAAAAGTGATTACGAAATAAATTATAACAAAATTATAGCGTAACTATCTGGAAACTAAATTATATGATAAAATGGGTAAAAGCAAGCCCCATCAAAAATTCGAAACTCGATTACATTTTGTGGGCTTAATTTCATCGAAATTAATTATCTATAAACCATAAAATAAAAAAAATTGTGATCTATTTTTCTCGATAGTCTGATATCAAAAGAATGTATTTGTAACTTCAGCAAATTCAAAGAGAATAAAAATCAGAACTCGTTATCTACTCTTCGCTCCTCTATTTTTACATTCTATTTCTCCTTCGGCAGCGTTATATGTAAAGTAAACTCGATTTAGATTGATACGACGTGCGCCCTGATTCGCAAAAATCAGGTAAACAATTTACATCTCCTTAAATTTATTTTCCGGAAATAATATGGAATTTAATTTACATATTATAAATTTTATTTGATAGGAACAGGTTCAGATTTACTTTATCTAGTGAACTTGAATCTGAATTCTGTAACTAAAAGAGAATTTCACAAAATTAAGACGTCAATTCGTTCAAACCACCCCCTCCCCTACTTTCCCCACTTCCCCTATTTTTCCATCCCAACATTTCCCCTAATCACCCTCCCCAATTTTTCCTTGCTTTCCCTACTCTCTCGACATTTTCCCCGATTTCTCTTACTTCTCATCCCTTCGTGTTTCTTACTTCCTCTATTTCCCCATTTCCCCTACTTCCCCTTCCTTTTTTTTCTTGTTTCTTTCACTCTTTTCTCATTTTCCCTAATTTCCCCTACTTCTCATCCTCCATTTCCCTGACGTCCTTCATTCCCCCTATTTCCCCTAATTTCGGTTCCCTCATTTCCAGTCACTCCTCATACTATCCCTTTCATCATTTCCTCATTTTCCCTCACTTCACTTTCCCTCTCATCACTTCCACTCATTGCACGTAAATTTCCATCTGTATATTTCCCCTACTTCCCCTCCTCTATTTTCCCCACCTTTCCCTGCTCTATCATCCCTTTATTTTCCTTACTTTCCCTATTTTTCCTATTCCTCCACATTTCCCCCACTTTTTTATTTTTCTTGTTTCTTCTAACCCTTCCTCATTTTCCCTAATTTCCCCTACTTCTCATCCTCCATTTTTTTCATTTTCCTTATTCTTCTATTTTTCCTACTTTCTGTTTCCTCATTTTCCCTCACTCCTCATACTTTCCCTTTCATCGCCGCTCATTTCCCCTTGCTTCATTTCCCCTCACTTTTTTCACTTCCCTTTATTGCACCTACTTCTTCTCCGCTAATATCCCTTCTCTAATTTCCCCCACTTCCCCACCTATCATTTCCAATTCTTTTCCAACTTCCCCTCCCCACCTTTCCTTTTTAGCTAGTCCCTCATTACGTCCCCTAATTTTCCCTACTGCTCACCAACCATTTCCCTTACTTTCCTACTCACTTATTTCTTCTTACTTCCTGTACTTCCCCTCGTATCGCCCCTTATTTCCCCTAACCACGATTCCCCTACTGCACCTACTTTCCCTCTTCTATTTTCCCTCACTTCAACTCCAATAATTTTCCCTACTTCACCTGCCTTCCCTTCGATAATTTACCTCACTCCCCTATTTTTCCTTATTTTCCCTACTTTTTCTCATTTCCCTACTATTACTTCCCTCATTTACCTACTTCCCCTCCTCTACTTTCCTCTTTCTCCCTACACCCTCATTACTTTCCCTAATTTTCCCTACTGCTCATCCCTCATTTCCCTTACTTTCCTATAACCTCATTTCCCCTCATTTCCTTTACTTCCCCTCTTATCGCCCTTGATTTCCCCTTACTTCGCTTTCTCTCATTGCACCTACTTTCCCTCCTCTAATTTCCTTTACTACGAATCCACTAATTTCCTCTACTTCACCTGCTTCCCCTCCACTGATTTCGCCTACTTCCCCAATTTGTCTTCCTAATTCCCCTATTTTTCTATCTCAACATTTCCCCTTCTCCCCCGCCCCTTTTTTTATTTCTTTCACTACTCTCTCCACATTTCCCCTGAGTTCCCCTACTTCTCATCCCCTTCTTTCCTTTATTTTCCATATATCCCCATTTCTCCTTATTTCCCCTACGTCACCTTCCTTTTTTTTTCTTGTTTCTTTCACTTCTTTCTCATTTTCCCTAATTCCCCCTTCTTCTCATTCTCCTTTTCCCTGACGTTCTCTATTCCCTTCATTTCCTCTAATTTCTATTCCCTCATTTCCAATCACTCCCCATACTATCTCTTTCATCATTTCCTCATTTTCCCTCACTTCAGTTCCCCTCTCATCACTGACACTCACTGCAGGTAAATTTCCATCTGTATGTTTCCCCTACTTCCCCTCCCCGATTTTCCCCAGCTTTCCCTGCTCTCTCATCCCCTTATTTTTCTCACTTTCCTTAATTTTCCCATTTGTCCACGTTTTCCCTGCTTGCTTATTTTTCTTGTTTCTTCTACCCCTTCCTCATTTCCCCTAATTTTCTCTACTTCTCATCCTCATTTTTTTTTTCCTATTCTTTCTTTCCAACTTTCTGTGTCCTCATTTCCCCTCACTCATCATACTTTCCCTTTCATCGCGCTCATTTCCCCTTGCTTCACTTACCCTCTCCTCACTTCCCCTCACTTTTTTCACTTTCCTTTATTGCACCTGCTTCTTCTCCGCTAATATCCCTTCTATAATTTCCGCTGCTTCCCCACCCCTTATTTCTCCTTATTTCCGCAACTTCCCCTGCCCTACTTTCCTTTTTTTCAGCTAGTCTCTCATTACGTTCCTAATTTCCCCTACTGCTCATCTACCATTTCCCTCACTTTCCTACTCACTTATTTCCCCTCACTATCTGCACTTCCCCTCGTACCGCCCCTCATTTTCCCTCACCTCGCTTTCCCTTATTGCACCAACTTCCCTTCTTCTAGTATCCCTCACTTCAACTCCACTAATTGCCCCTACCTCATCTGCTTCCCCTCTGCTAATTTCCCCCACTACCCCATTTTTTCTTTCTTCCCCTACTTCCCCTTATTTCCCTACTATTACTTTCCTCATTTCTTCTCACTTCTCCTATCTTTTTTTCTTCCCTCTACTAATTTCCCATCACTTCCCCCGCTTCATGTCACTTTTCTCACTTCCCCTCATTACACCTACTTCCTTTCTTCTAATATCCCTTCTATAATTTTCCCCACTTTCCCGCACCTTATTTCCCCTCAGTTCCCCAACTTCTCCTCCTTTACTTTCCATTTTTCCCTACCCTCTCATAACTTCCCCTAATTTTCCCTACTGCTCATCCCCTATTTCCCTGACTTTCCTACCGCCTCATTTACTCTTGGTTCACTTCCCCTTATTGCACCTAATTCCCCTCCCCTAATTTCCCTACTCCCCCATTTTCCCCTATTTCCCCTACTTGCCGTCATTTCCCTACTATTACTTCCCACATTTCCCTACTATTACTTCCCTCATTTCCTCTCACTTTTCCTCCCTTTTTTGACTCCCCCTATACTAATTTCCCCCCGACTTCCCCTACTTCCCCCTTCATAACTCGGGGCTACGGAACCCTAGAAATTGATTAAAATATAGAAGACTAAATATTTTATTTGCGATTTCGATACCATTTTGGATTTAACGTTTGATGAATTAGAGACATCGCACTCTTTCCTCTATTTTCATCTTATCCTCTTTTTTCAAGGATTACTTTCTTTTGCTTTTTCTCGTTTTCCTGTTTACATGCTAACCGAATGAATAGAACCCAATAAGTGAATCCAAATATTTTTCGTTCAAAGTTAATTTTTTTTTTAATTAAAAAATCAACTATTATATTTTTGATTTATAATGCATCTCTTTTGTTTTGAAAATATAATATTTTGTTAAAAAGTTAATTATTTTGTTCAAAATTCAACTATTTTTTTTTAAATGACATTTTTTTTTGTAGAAAATTAAAATATTTGCTTGAAATTTGAACCACTTTCAAAAAAATTCATTCTAGTGGTTGAAAATTGAACTATTTTTTTGAAAATTCGTTTTTTTTGTTGTTGAAAATCAGTTTTTTTAACTGAAAATTAAGCTATTTAATTTTTGTTTGAAGGTGGAACTATTTTGTTAAAAATTTATTTTATTGGTTAAAGATGGAACCACTTTGTTAAAATTTTTTTTTGTTAAACATTATTTTTTTCATTCAAAAATTTAACTATTCCATTTTTGGTTGAAAATTGTTTATTTTTCAGTTTATAATTCAACTATTTGATTGCAGATTTATGTATTGGGTCAAAAAATCTCATTTTTTTTTAACTGAAAATTAAACTATTTCATTTTTGGTTGAAGGTGGATCTAATTTATTAAAAATTTATTTTATTGACTATAAATGCAACCACTTTGCTGAAAATTCGTTTTTTTATGTTAAAGATCATTTTTATCATTCCAAAATTTAACTATTCCATTTTGGATTAAAAATTGTTTATTTTTAGTTGATAATTCAACTATTTGATTACAAATTTATGGATTTGGCTAAAAATTCTTATTTTTTGGTACAAAATTAATCTTCTTGGATAAAAATTCAACTACTTGGTAAAATGTTAAACTTCTCTGTTAAAAATTTATTTTATTAGTTAAAGATTCTTCTATTTAGTTGAAACTTTAACATTATCGTTGGTTGAAAATTCATTTCTTTTCGGTAGAAAATTCATTTCTTCAACTGAAATTTGTCTATAAATCGACATTTTGTTAGAAATTCATATTTTTCGGTTGAAAACCAAACTATTTTATAAATAATTTGCCCTTTTGGCTTACAAATTGAAAATTTTGGTCGAAAATTCATCATGGCAGGTTGAAAATTTAACAATTTTGTTCGAAATTTAACTTTCATTTTGTTAATGCATTCCTTTTCTTAAAAATTCAACTATATGGTTGAAATTCATCTTTATAGGTTAAAAAGTCAACTATTTTGTTCAAAATTCAATTCGTTCATTAAAAATTGATCTATTTTGCTAAAAAGGCGTCTTTTTGGTAGACATTTTTTTTTCGAAGTTTAATCTGTTTTGTTCAAAAATTTGACCATTTGGTTGAAAATCCAACTACTTGGTTAAAAAGTCAACTATTTCATTAAAAATTTAATTATTTTGTTGAAAAGTCAATTTTTTTTGGTTATATTTCTTCTTTGAAACTAAGCTTTTTGAATCAATAGATAATTCATCTCTTTAGTTGGAAATGTAACTGTGCAGTTTGTTTTATTTCATTTCTTTTTGGTTGCCAACAATTTTTCGAACTATTTTGTTGTTGAAAATTCTTTTCTTTCAACATTATTTTTTTCAAATCAAAATTTATCTATTCCATTTTTTGTTAAAAAGAGATCGCTTGTAGATGATAATTTAACTATTTTCTTAAAAATTTATTTAATTAGTTGAAGATTCATCCATTTAGTTGAAGCTTTGATCATGTAGTTTGTTGAAGAATCAATCCGAAGAAAATTCGGTTTGTTTCTGCCTAAAACTGTTTAAATCAGGCATTTGTTTATATTATTTGTTGATAAATTTAACAAATTATATAGGATACCACATTTTCATGATCACTTTTCACATCGCTGCTCTGAACGAGCGATTTCGATGCATAAATATACTTCAGAAAAACCTAATTCATCATACTGGTTATTTGTTGCAAATATTTGTTTATAACAAATAACTTGACATGTCAAGAAATTTATTTTCTTCCACCGACCCTCGTGCATCAAACCTAAGGCCTGTTGCCTCTGACAAAAATTTTCACAGAGAATTAAAAAGAAAAAATTTAAAAATCAACCTTTTTTTCGCTATTTGCAGCTCTATACAAATTTAAACAAATTCAAAAATCGGCCTCGACAGATTTCTTGAGAATTTAATGCTGAATTTTTTGAAGAAAAAAAATTAAAAATCGATGGAGAATTGAGACCTACAGGTTATTTTGAACATCGTTTTTTCATTTCGTCCCACTGTGTTCCGTCAGCCTTAGGTTTTTAATTATTTTATCTCTTTCGCCCATGCAATTCAATGCAAATGTCAGCCGTCTTGATCGGAGTGTCCTCTCTTGGATTACAGTAGACTCTCACAAAGCGCATTTACTCGCCAAGTGCCTCTCCCTTCCATTACCTCTAAATTCGGTAAGCGCCTTGAGCGTGGTATTGGATGCGCGTGCGCGAGACGATATTCAAATAATCCGTCCATCCGTTTCAGAGGTATTTCCCGCCAAGCCTTAGGAGCGTGGCTGAACTAAGCGGGCACTCAGTGAGGACCTGGGTCCCGAGTACCAGGCTCCTTGGCTCAGTTCTCGCAGATCAGAGACATCATTTTTATTTAAAACACTAGATATATACCTATTTTTATTGTGAAAAATTCCTATGTTTTGCAAAATAACGCGATTTTACGCCATTTCATTTTCTTGGATTTTACTCATCGCATGATCCTCCTTAATATCTTATATTCGGTTTTTTAATTAACAAATTTAAAAACATTTCCTTATGGGCTGAAATATTATGGCGATTTTTTTGTCAGTAAAGTTCTTTTTAAAGCATGAATGTCGTTTATAGAGGGTAATATTCACGATTTTTAGACGTTTTAGAAAGTACTACATTTTTTATAATATTATAACATGATAATATCATGTATCTTTGATTTACACTAGATTTAAAAAATGAAACATGTTTTTGTACATATTAAAAAAATTGTATCTTTGGTTAAAAATTTTTTTAGTGCATTCTTATCATTTATGATTAAAAAAGTATTAGAATCGTCCGAAATTTCAGACCTCAGTTTTTCAAAGGATCTCCACGTTTTAAGAACCCCTGAAGCTGAAAATCAAGTTTTGGCGATGGCGTCCGCCCGTAAACATGATAACTCTCGAAAAAAATGACCCGGTCAAATCGGGCTTTGGCACACTTTTTTGGGTACTAAAAGGAAGCACGAGTTCGTTAACGAGCCTTCTTTAACTAACAATTCTGTCGTTTTGTATATGTCGTTCTTATGACGACAGATAGGTAAAAAAAGATTAAATGAAGAATTGTAGCTTCTTAGAAGACCTACAAACGTAACATACGCAAAAAGAACTCTCAAGGAGGAAATTCAGGTTTTTGAAAGTCCTACCAAATTTATTTTAACCATTTTTTGATAGGGCTTGTCAATTTGGTTTTATTTGTCTAAAATACTATGAAAAAAAAGGAAAATTCAAATGTTGAGCCAAATAACGCGAGATACGTATAAAATTCTTAAAAAAGACTTCTAGCTTTTCAAAATAGCTGCAAATTTAATTTTACCCATTATAACCATACGGTTAAAAATGTCTGTTGATTATATCTACAAACAATTTGTCCTAACTTTTTAGGCCAAAGGTAAAAAATTTAATTAATTTTTCAATTCAAAAACTGAACAGAAGACATTTTAACTGCTTTCGACATTTGTTGCTTATGCCGAACCACAACTTTTTTGGCTGAGCTTGAATATTGCGATTAATTTCAGTATTTTCACTCCGCCCTATTGAACAAATTTGCAACTTCCTTTATGATATCTAAACATCACAGGGTTCACAGTTTTTCCCCTATTCCCCTGCGTTTCCCCTATTTTCGAAGAACTTCCCTTTTTTTAATATATGATATTTGAAAATACAATTGTTGGATGTACTTCTACAGCATTATTCTATTCAAAACTATACCTGACTTCAGGATCATTTAAAGGTAGCTGAAACGTAGCTAAAAAGTGCTAAAATTTAAACTAAAGATTTGTTGTTAGGATTAATGAAAGGCAAACTCGATTTTCTCTTAATTCAAATTTTTTTTTCAATGAGTTCTGAACTGAAGAAAGAATTTTCTTTTTCAATTGATTTCTGCAGGTAGTTTTCTTTTTTACGAAGAGATGCAGATAGAAAAAATTAATCGCAATAGGTTTATACAGTACTGCCTTGAGAATAAACGCGGGAGTGGCACAATAGGCTTCATAGCTTGAGAGCCAAGGGGTACCTCACGGACCCCCCCCCCCCCCGCATTACAAACTAACTAACTAACTAAAAACGTAGCTACTTAAAATTTAACAATATTTGACTTAGAAGGAAAGCTAAACGATTCTCAAACTGAGACATTTAAATTTTATGATTTTTAAATTGTTATCGTAATTTTAACTAATTTCCTGTTATATGAACATGCGAATGAACGTAATATATTCTACAAAATTGAACAAATAATTTTAAACGATTTAATTTCAAGATCCTGATTGAAATTTTAAAAATGTGTGATTATTAAAAAACGGTGGGGAGATTGTATTGACCTTCAAAAATTAAATTGTGTAGAAATTGTTGATGTAATTTGTTGGCTTTAGGGTCAGGTGAATTGAATTAATTAGTTTGTTTCAGATGTATTGACGAATCTTGCAGTATTATTAAAGCATGGTTTTATTTTAACAAAGTACAATTAATGAAAAAACACAACAAAAAATAAAACAAAGAAAATATGGTAGAAAAATATTTTTCCCAAATATTTAAAACCAATTATTCCAAAAGTTGTCAGAAAACATTGCAATCGAAAAAATACTTCTATAAAAAACATTTTTTTCATGACGTATATTTGATTTAAAAAAAAAATTTAATTTTATATCTATTTTTTGTTATTTTTCATACAATATGTTTGTATGAAAAAATAACCTTCCACACCATTTTTTGTATACGAGAGAAATAATGTTAAGTAATTAATTCTTCTGTTGTCATGAGGAATTGCGTCTGTGAAGTAAAGTTTTGTTCCTTTACAAATCTCAATGTAGTATCAATATGAAGTAACACTTCGTACCTACAAGATATCATGTACTTTTCACAGATTTAATAAACTCACTGATGAGGGCCACCATTGTGTGCCGAAACGTCTAAAACAACCTAATTCGTTTCAATTCACCTGACCCTAAAGCCAACAAATTACATCAACAATTTCTACACACTTATTATGAAAGTTGAAAAAATAAATTACCTAATTTTTTTGGTTATATTCACAAACCCTATTTAGTATATATAATAAATATAATTTATCAAAACTATTAATTGAACTTTATTTAATACAAATTTAGGTGGTGTTATTTTAATTAAAAACACGTGTTTATAAGTGTTAAACACTCGGATGCTTCAGATGAAAATAAAATTCACTGTGCTATCACATATTGCTGGGGCAGTCATTCGCCTGTTTACTAAGGCATAATTTAGTGCATACAAACTCATGCATACTGCAGCGCCATCTTCAGAAAGTTTATCTGGGGGTATGCTGACTAAGGCCCGACCAGTGCCTGAATAGAATTTTTTGGTTCCTTCATCTAAATCAGGAACCAACTAAAGCCTGACTCAAATACAAGATTAGGGCCTAACTAGACACACATAGTTTTTCTGGTCATAAGGAAGAAAGAATCTTAGCAGTGCCTTAAAGGGTCCTGACTAGAACTTACTAGTCCAGTTGTTCTAGTGAGATTATGACTACTGCCCTAATTGAAATGGGGACGAATGGGGCGGTTTCTACATGGGTATTTCAACATAAGTTCTATATTTTTTAATATTAAACAACAGAAACGTACATTTTGTTTCGTTATGAGACAAAATGTTAAGAATTTACCTGTAATTCCTCTTGCAAGAGATACAAGATGATCCGTTATTATAAAAACGGTGGAAGAAAGTTTATAGTGGATTCTTGAAAACTCTGAAATCAACTAAATTGATGTAAATAAATGAAATAGTATGAAAATACTAGCTGCAGTACTTTTTTCCGCATAATAACTTTACTTTTTCAGGTTAAAAAAAGCACTACAAGAATCCGAAATCAAACTTCAGTTAGCATTTATTTCCCCATTTCGGGCAGGGCGCCTGGAACAATATTGTTTGTATTGTTTTTGAGTACGAGCCATTGACTCCATGCATTTTCAGAAATTCCCAAACCTTAATTCTATCCACCTTATCAAATGCTTTTTCCAGGTCAACAAATACACAGAAAACTTTGTTTTATCCTTAAGATTAAGTACTTTTGAATATATTTTCTCTGCGGTACTTAGTAAGCTGATAACTCTGTAATTGTTGCAGATACCTATATCACCCTTTCCCCTGTTCATTGGAACGATAGTCGCCTTTTCCAGTCTTTTGGAGCTTCCCCAATTTCGGCAGATATATTCATCAACTGGCACAGCCTTTCAGACAAATTCTCGTCACCGCTTTTAAGAATTTCAGCGGTAATACCTTTCACACCAGCAGCCCAATCATTCTTCAAGTTCTTCATCATAGCTCTAATCTCAGAGACACAGATTCTTTCAACGGGGTTTTCCAACGTATGGTCTTCTATGTCGAAGTTTCTCCTTAGAAAGTAGTTTCTTTTCAACAAAATTTATTTTATCAGGCTTCTAATATCCTAGTATAATGTATATACCCCCTGCGTAACATACTTGCTGGCCATTTGGGATTTACCTTCTACGCATAAATCATAATTCAAGAATCATCCACCCGATAAAAACTCGAATCTCATCCTTACAGGCAAGGAAGAAAACGGGAATCAAAACCTTGTCAACATTAAAGAATACTAAAAAAAAAGGAAATAGTACTTTTTCGTAAAGTTTAGCTCCGCTTTCACGATCTTCCACTCTATGGTCTGATTCACTTTCACGAACCAGGGCTATGCAAAAATAAATATGCACAATCTATCGAGAGCAAGGCGAGATATACCTATGTATCACCTACTCTCGGATTTTGCAAGCTGCAGGCGCGTGAATAGTCCACCAACGGAAATCTAAAAAGAGCGTTTAGAGCTATCGACGGATCTATCCATCCCCATTCCTCGCGTTCTAAAACGCTGCTGCTATTATCTCCCTTAGCGCGTTTCGAGATCACTCTGATAAACGTGAGAATCAGTTGAAACGTGACGTTAATTGGAAAGCATTCGCATCCAAGTTCTAATACTAGATCGATGCGAAATCGACAATTTAGAATAGATCAAAAGATGGGAGCCTTTCAACTAAAAAGTATAGTTCGTGTTGGTCGATTAACTTTATAGGAGTTCTTATCGAAGTGGGGTTTGTTTCATAGATCAGATATAAATTTTCTTAGATCCTATACACAGAAAATTTTAATCTAGCTATTTATCACGTCCGGAGTCTAATTTATGGATACGTAGTAGGTTTTGTCGTTACAAATTTCCCACCTAGCAGGTATTATATTTCCCCAAATTATATTTACAGCAATCAAAATAACGCGAGGAAATTCAGGAAATTATAATTGAATGTATATGGGCAAGACTATCTGGTTTCAAAATTTAAATTAAAAAGCACAGTGGGGCAAAAAGAGTGCCTGTGGATAAATTGATATTTGGAGGGCAATCTTAATCCGATTTGAATGTTTTTTTTTCACGAATAATAAAAAAAAGTCTGCAGAAAGCTTCTACAGTTGATTTCTTAAAAAGTTGTTAAGTATTTTTTCATTCAATAAACAAAATAGAAAAAATTTATTTTGGTGAGTGCCGTTTTTATCAAATATCCATATCGAAATAAACGAAATAAACTTTAGCAATAATAATAACAAATGGTGTTCGTTATCCATATGTGGTCAGCAAATTTAGAAATTAATTTTTTTTGCATTTGATTAAGCTGAAAGGATAAAGTTTTCAAGTCAAAAAATAGCCCAATAGTGCAATTTGTTAATCGAATTTGTTTTAAAAATTACCATTAGCTGAATGTGAGATGAAGAAATGTCAGTACCTACTAATTTTTGGTTGATTGCATAAAAAGCCGTTATTATTCTATTATAAATAGTTATAGCAGATGATTGTTTGCAATTTGTTGAAATTTTCATCCAAATATAAAATGAAAACTTGAGATTCTATATGATTACAGCCCAATATACCTTAGGCATTTTTTGCCTTTTGAGTTGAAATTTTTCGGACTCCCTCTTTTACAAAAAATCTGCCCTAAATTTTCTTGCTGGTATATAAAGCCCGAATCCCATATTTTTATATTCTTATCTCAATTGTATGTATGATAAAAGATAAAGATTTGGATTTTAGGCTCTTAATTTTCACACTGAAATTGTATTAGCTCCCTCAGAAATATCATTCTTGTTTGAAAAACCATATTCGATCATTGAAGATGGGTAACAAAGATCAGAAGTTCTTATACAAAGTGCCAAAGTGGAGAAGAGATTCGTCGAGAAATGTCAGCAGAAATTCATAAATGGAAATCTAAGAAGAGGAACGAGAATTACGTGAATGCAATGCGGATAGATATAAATCAAAATCAAGTTCCTCTTCAGACTTCGCCGCCTTCCTTTTAACTTGAAATACGACGCTGATTGCCTAATTGCGATATTTCCTAATATTTAACATTAACCGATTTGCACGTTTCAGATGAATTTAATCACGAATTTCAAAACGAGACAAGTTGAAAAATATATTATTTAACGACCATAGAGTTGAATTTATACATAAAAAACTGGTCTGACCCATTCTTCTGAAAATTATTTATTTTAGGATAAATACTCGTATTTTCATAGCTCAAAATCGACTTCATTTTTTGCATGGAGATAATTATCGTGTCCCAAGCCACGTGCTACCAGGTGTCTAATACGATGAAAATTACTGAGAAACCTGAGGAAAATACTCACTATAGCGTTTGTAAGCAAATACACAAAAATTTCGCCCTTTTTATTTGAAATTACTCTGTTAGCAGTCCTAGTGCAAAAACTATTAGGTCTAACGACTTAATTTTTTGCATAAAGATATGTTTTGTGCGTCTGATGCGAGAAAAAATACAGAGAACCCTGAGTTAAATACTCATCATAGCGTTGCTATGCAAAAACATAAAAGTGTGGCCATTTTTACTCCCCGTGTGGAAAAATTTCGTGTCAGTCTTGAATCATGCTAAAACCAGTACATTTTTTGTCAAGCCTGTCAATTCACGCAATACTTGCCTGGCGCTACACTGGCGCTGTCTAGATTTACTACGTGGATTCAAACCTTCCTGCTGTATAGTCCCAGTCTTGGCGCTATCTAGGAGTTCATTACGAATTTGAATATATGAAGACTGTCCAGATTGTAGCCAGTTTCTAGGCGGAAGCACGGTTTGGACTGAAGCAAAAATCACAGAAGTGAATTCAGAATATAATAATTCTGGAATAAAATATTCAGGAAATTACCATACATTATTGCATTAATGCTGAAGTAATAACTATATGTACTCTATTACATATTTATGATAATACACAATAATTATTGAAGGTGATTGAAATCTTAATATACGAACTGTATTCTTAACGATTTTTTATAGAATGCTTAAAGACATTTTATTTCAATTCAATTACATATTAGAGTTATAAATTTATATTGAATATATAATAATTTCTGATAATATGTATAATGTTATGTATTATATTTATAATATTCCAGAATATCAAATTTCAACATAAATGATTTATTTAATTATTTATTCATCACGTAAATGATAATTAGGCCTAACGTAATAATTATTTAAAATAATAAACAATAATTATTTCTTGGCCAAATCGCACGTATGCTCATACAAACTTTATTATTTTCAATGATTTATTCACACAGCAAGCTCTTTTAACGTTTAAAATTTTTTCATCGTTTATTGAAATAAATATTACGATGTAATGAATTGAAATTCATATCGGACAAAAATAAAAAAAAATACTTTTAGATGGCTGAGTATGTTAAGGCGATGGGACAAAGTTACAGCAATATAATATGAAGTTACATCAAAATTTCGACACTCGGCGTATGTACGGGATTTGCGGAAACTCATTTTTTCATTTTTTTGTGCACTCAAACTTTTTTTTAAATTTTTAATTGATTGCAGAATCTATATATTAGACTGTTATATATTGAAACATAATTATATTATTCAATTATTAATTATTTTTTATCAAAATAGACGATCTGTCTAGAAACTAGTCGATCCGAGCGTCACATCCTAGTCTAACCTCTGGACAGTTAGCCTGTGGCGCGCCAGTGTCGACTCTAGGCTGACTAGACAGAAACAGTACAGCGCCACGACATTTTTCCACACGGGTCAAAATAACCCTGTTACCACGTCTAGCGCAAAAACTATTAGGTCAAAGATTTAATTTTTTGGATGGAGATGTGTTTCAAGTATATAATGCGAGAAAATATACTTAGAACCCTGAGAAAGATTCTCATCATAGCGTTGCTATCCAAAAACATGAAAATTTAGCCCTTTTACTGAAAATAACCTTGTTAGCATACCAAGCGCAAAAACTATTAGGGCTAACTATTTCATACTTTTCATGGAGATGTGTTTCAATTGTTTAATGCAAGAAAAATTCTGAGAAGCTTGAGTTAAATGCTCAGCATAGCGTTGCTATGCAGAAACGTGACTATTTGGGCCTGCTCTTTCAGAGATCTTCTGATGAGAAAATTCTTAACCGTACCCATTTCTACGAAACCCGCTTCACGAACTGATTTTTTAAGATTTAGAATTTTACATCAAGATTCCTTCCAAATACTCAGACAGAGATATTTCGAACATTTTAATGGAAAAATGTCGAAAAACAAGAATACAAATTGAATCTTTTTACATTCTCATCCTAATGAGAAGGTATTGGTTTTATGTAAAATTTGACTTAGCCGGTTTTCATCAAATCTCCATGTTTTAAGACCCCCTGAGTCAGAAAAAACGATTTTTACTGGGGTGTCTGTCTGTTCGCCTGTCTGTCAGTCTGTAGTCTGTAGTCTGTACACTGAAAAAAAAACTTATTAGAATCAAAGGAAATTTCTTTGATTCAAAGAAATGGTAGAGTAGAATGGGGCTGAAGAAATATTTCTTCAGATTAAAGAAATGTTTTGTTTGGATCTAAGGAACGCAATACTTACGGCATGGAAATATTTACTTGACACTGTGAAATATTCATTGAGCGAAAGAGATTTTTTATTGACTGTAATGAAGAAGTATTTGATATGATAGGTAAGGTTCATAATGTAAAGAAGAATGGTGTAAGTTCAATAAGATAATTATTACATTCAAATAAATGTAACTCAGACTGAGTAAACGTTTTTTTAAACCAAATATATGATTCTATGATTCAAATAAGCGTATTTTTTGGTAAAACAAACATTTCTTTGCAGCAAAGAAATTTTTTTCAATACAAATAAATTTGTTGTTTGTTTCAAGGATACAGCACATTGTTTAAAAAAACACGCAACAGAGTTGATAAAATATTAATTAAATGAAAGAACAATTTACTCAAACAGAAAAAGTTCTTCTATCGTTTAAAAAATTTGAATGGTTAAAGTACAAAAATTAACGAGGCCCATTTATTGAAAAAAATATTTAATGCAATTATAATTACTATAATTTATAATAATATATTTTTTTTATTTTCGCGGAGTAGAAAAAAGAATTTTAAGCAATACCAACTCACAAATACTTAGCAAGACTGATAAACACCAATCACCACATTGTTTCAGATTATATCTATGGTAAAAATCTATGGCTAACCTAAAGACTGGAGAATCCATTTCAATTGTGAGACCATAAACTCTGCGCACCTGGCGGCATAGTTCTGAACTACTCGGTACAAATAAAGAACTTGACAAAAATATTTTCTCGAACGAATGGTGTATGAAGTTATTTCAAAAATATATTTCTTTACTTGAAGGAAATGTTTATTGGGCATACATCGCTACACTGTATTCATTAAAAGAAACATCTTACAAGTGAATACATTATTTCCTAAGTGAACAAATTCCTTTATTCGACTAATGACATGTTCTATTAGAAGAACAGTATCAATCTCCTTATATGAAAGGAATATCGCTTTCACTTAATTAATATTGCTTTCATTTATCTCAATATTTTTTTGATTCAAAGAAAGCAAAATATTTGTTTCACGCATCAATGAATTACTTATTTAAAATAGAATGTTTTTTAATTCAAAGGCAAAATTTCATTGAACTAAAGAAATATCTCTTTGGATGCGAAAGCGAGATTCAAGAAAACTAGGTTTTTAGTTTTAAAGATATAAATTCCTTGAATTAATTATCTCATATTCTGAGACCAAGAAATATTTCTTTACTTTAAAGAAATAGTGCCCAAAGAAATGATTTCTTTGAATCAATGCACGAGTTTGTTGCTTTTAAACAATATTCAGTACAATTAAGTAAATGGTTTTCATGGCTCAAATAAATGGAATCAAAGAAATGCATTTCTTTGGATTCAATAAATTTTTTTCCAGCGTAGTGAACATTTTTTTAGTTTCTCATGTTTGTCTGCAAAGAAATCCGCAGATCCCTTGAAAGAAACTGTCCACGTGTTAAATGGGTGGCCCCAAAAAGAATAATCTTATGTTTGACATTTTTTTTAAACCTCGCATACTGATGTATTTTGATTCGCTCATTACGAATATGGTTAAGAAAAGACCTCAGGGAGAGAGTGAGTTCGGTGACATCCCCTGTCACCCTCTCCCCATTTTCAGGAGACTCCCTCTTCATATCCCTTCTCGCTGGGTGAGTGAATTTGGCGACACTTACCCCAGTCACAACTTCCCCCCTTTCCAGGAGTAACCTCCATTTTTAATATCCCTTCTCAGAAAGAGTGTACCTTTGACGATACCCACACCAGTCAGAATTTCCCTCATTTCCAGGGGACATATTGTTTAAAAGCAACAAACTCATGCATTGATTCAAAGAAATCATTTCTTCAGGCGCCATTTCTTTACAATAAAGAAATATTTCCTGGTCTCAGAATATGAGATAATTAACTCAATAAAGAATTGATATCTTTAAAACTAAGTAATAAATTTTTTTTTAACTATTTGAAATAAGTAATTCATCGATGCGTGAAATAAATATTTTGGTTTCTTTGAATAAAAGAAATATTGAGATAAATGAAAGCAATATTAATTTAGTGAAAATGATATTTCTTTCATATAAGGGGATTGATACTGTTGTTTTAATAAAACATGTCATTAGTCCAATAAAGTAAGTTGTTCACCTAAGTAATAATTCATTCACTTGGAAGATATCTTTCTTTCAATAAATAGAGTAAAGTGATTTATGACCAATAAACATTTCCTTCAAGTGAAGAAATATATTTTTGAAATAACCTCATGCACCATTCGTTCGAAAAAAGATTTTTGTAAAATTCTTTATTTGTACCGAGTAGTTCAGAACTATGCCGCCAGGTGCGCAGAGTTTATGCTCTCACAATAGAAATGGATTCTCCAGTCTTTCAGTTATACATACATTTTCACCATGGATATAATGATTGATCATGATCATCTGGGATCATCATTGTGAGATCATCCAACGAGCGTCGTGTACGTTGTGGTTTTATAGTGGATTGTTTGATTTATTTATTGATTTTAAAACGGACATTTTAAAAAACGGGCATCCTCGTAGTGATGAACTTCTTGACGAAGTCGTCTGGCTCGCGTCATTGCCAAGTGGAAAGCTTGGACTAAATAAAAGTGCATTATAGTGATTGTTTAGTGCAATGTCCCTCCCATTTACGCCTGTGGAAACAGTATTTGAAAATGCCTGACAAGTGGGGCCTCAGGCCTGTTGAAAGACCTAGGAATGGTTCTGAGCAGCCAAAACCGTTGCCTCTGAGCAATCGATATGAAGCCCTACAGAACCGTGACGACTGTGATAAGACTAATCCTAACCAGGATGAGAAAATGGATGAAAATCAGGGTGTTCCGGAGGATATGCAGAAAGAGAAGGTTAACGCAACATCTGAAAAGAAGAAGAAGATGCCACCTATAATAATCTCTCATGAGCTGGATGATTACTCAGGATTTATCGCAACTTTAAAATCCTTCATAAAAGGGGACCCAAAACTTCACTATTCCCCGAAAAGTTTGGCCATCTATGCAGAGAGTGAGGAAGATTACTCTACACTAATAAAGGAACTGGACATAGCAAAGTGTGATTATCATACGTATCCGACAAAGGAAATGAAGACGAAAAGAATGACCCTAAAGGGACCCCCGAATATACCAAACAAGGAACTTGAGGACGATTTGGACCGGCAGGGTGTAAAATGTCATAAAATCACAATCCTGAAGACTGAGACTAAGGGCGAGTTTCCCTCAGATCAACCTATCTACCTAACTAACTTTCCGCATAACACGGATCTGAAAAAAGTCAAGGATATCCGCTATCTGTTTTATGTTCGAGTACACTGGGAACGGTACAGAAACAGCAGAAAGATCACTCAATGTCATCGATGCCAGCGTTTTGGACATGGGACTACCTACTGCAGAAACACTCCCAGATGCGTCAAGTGCGATGAGGAACACCTAACAGTTAATTGCAAGAAGACTAAGGAAATTCCTCCTAAATGCGCAAACTACGCAGGGCTGCATCTAGCGAACTACTCTAAGTGCCCAACATACCTCAAACACCTGGCGAAGGTGGAATCTAGACGTAAGCCTATGCACGAGAGACAACCAGAGAGGACCAATATACCTGTGCTCACTAAAGCCAATTTTCCGGTGCTTCCTACTGTCAGAAGACATGTACCTGAGCTATTAAACGTAATAATGGGTTAATAATCGTTTCAGTTTACAATCCACCCCAGGCAAAAATGTCTAATAATGATCTCTCTCTCTCTCTCTCTTGAATAAATTAGGGAAAAAGCTACTTATTTGTGGTGATTTAAATGCGAAAAATACTTTTTGGAACTGTAATAATAATAATGCTAACGGAAAGATAATTCTGGACTTTGCTGTTAATAAAATGTACAAGATTCTTGATCCTAATGGCCACACTTTATATCCTTATAATAAAGGCACCCCTAGCACGGTCGACATAGGCTTAGCTAGAAATATTAAATGTGATATTGAACCAGAGATACTGGATGGACTTAACTCTGATCGTCTTCCCGTCATAATTATGTTATCTAACTCTGTAAAAATTATTTGTCGAGAGCAAAAATTTCTCAATTATAAGCAGGCTAAGTGGGATAGGTTTAGAGAATCTGTCAATAAAAACCTCGCACTCAATAAAAATATCAATTCTGAGTCAGATTTGGATAATAGCATTGACACCTTGGCGGCAGTAATCAAACATGCGATGGTAGAATCAATTCCATTCACTAAAGGGTGTAGGGGGGAAGCTATATATATCTTACCTTCTGAAATTAAAGATTTGATTAAAACTAGAAATCAATTAAGAAATATGTGTCAAAAATCCCATAGCTATGAAATTCGTAAAATTAAAAATAGACTCAAATACTATCAATAGGAAAATTGTAAAACACAATAATAGAAAGTGGAATAACAAGCTTGATACACTTAACCCTAAAGATAATTTCATATGAAAAATAACTAAATGCTTCTTGAAAAATAGTATGCAACCCATATCTGCCTTGAGGGATGAGAACGGGCTTGTTCATGGCGATCATGATAAGTCCAACTTATTAAAGACACATTATGAAAAAGTCCATTGCATGACATCTGACATTGGAGACACTGCTATTGAGGATCTTGCCAATGCTATGTGGCACGAATTAACCAACTAAAGAATTAATGTAGAAGACATCGATCTTACCTCCCCTAAAGAAATTTAAAAGATTGTTAAAAGGATAAAACCCAAAAAAGTACCGGGTCTGGATGATATCCAGAACATTGTATTACAAAGTTACCAAAAAAAGCCTTTGTGCAACTTGCGTACATACTTAATACAGCGTTCAAATATGCATATTTCCTAAATAACTGGAAAATCGCGGATATATTGTCAATTCACAAAGCCGGGCAAGATAAAAAGTCAACTGCCAGCTACCGACCAATTAGTCTTTTACCCACTATTAGTAAAATTGTTGAAAAAGTAATATACAATAGAATAATCGACTATGAAACAAAGAATAGAATCTTGATACCTGAACAATTTGGCTTCTGACAAAACCGAAGTACCGTACATCAACTCCTGAGATTAACAATTCACATCAGCACCAACTTAAATAAAAATAAATGCACTGCACTAGCTCTGCTTGATCTTGAAAAGGCCTTTGATACCGTCTGGTACGAAGGTCTTATATTGTAACTTTGCAGATACAACTTCCAAACTTATGTTTTAAAAATTCTCCAAGGTTACCTTAGTGATAGGAAATTTGTAGTCACGGTAAAAAGCGTCAAATCTATCGAACGCAAGATTGCAGAAGGTGTCCCCCAGGGATCGATTCTGGATCCGGTGCTTTTTATTTATTTCACAAACGACATTCCACGAACCAATGTCGAAAGAGAGGTTCCGTCAGACAGCACTCCACGAATCTTATTATTTGCAGATGACATTGCAGCCTTCGTCTCATCTTTTAGTAAAAGGTTAGCAACTACGAAACTGCAACAATATGTTAAGCTATTGCTTGAATTTTTTCATAGGTGGATGCTTAAGGTTAATGTTAATAAAACAGAGCTTATTATTTTTTCTAAGAGTACTAAGAAGGAAAATGTACCTGACTTTATGTTAAATGACTTATGTATAGAAAAACAAACTAGCGTCGAGTACCTAGGATGCGTTTTAGATTATAAGCTTACCTTTACCCCACAAATTAAAAAAGCTAGGAAGAACGCATTCAAGACTGAAGGTGCGCTGCACTGTCTCATTGGCAGGCGAAGCTCGCTTGGCATTAAGAACAAAATACTTTTGTACAAAATTATAGTAAAACCAACTGAAGAGTTCCAACATCTTCACAGCTCTGTGCTGCTGTTACTTTTATGTAGTTTATTTAGTGTTTTAAGCTCATTCCTTTATTTTTAAGAATAATTAGCTTACTTTATGGTGGTTTACACAACTTTGTATCCAATAATCATAACAGATTCAATTCCATCGTGATAAATGGTTAGAATAGTGAACGAAATTAAATAGGTTATTTAAGGCCATGTGACGAGTGGTTCACGTGACCGGCTTCCTACCTTACCGACACTTTTTTTATTTGTATACTTATTTTCACACGAATAGCCACGTCGAGTTAAAAATTTGGGATAATAAATAAGAAGCACTAAGAAGCGCGGCTCTGGTCCTAAATTTTTATAACTATGAAAAAAGTTTTTATGTAAATTTTTTTTTGCTTTTTTCATAATTATAAAAATTTAGGACCAGAGCGGCGTTACTTAGTGCTTCTTATTTATCATCCCAAAATTTCAATTCGATGTGGCTATTCGTGTGAAAATAAGTTTGCAAATAAAAAAAGTGTCGGTAAGGCAGGAAGCCGGTCACGTGACCCACTCCTCACATGGCCTTAATAGGATAAAATTTCTCATCGAGAAATGGGTGCCTCTGCAGTATTCATCTTAGACCTTATTGCATAATAATACTTATGTACAAATCCTCATTCATATTTAATAAAGATTGTTAAAAAGCAAAAAGCACCATAGATATAATCTGAAAAAATGTGGTCAAAATCGATGTCAGTTTATGTTATGGATACTATATTATAGTGCGGTATATGCGGTACTCAAAACTCAAAAATGACATCGATTTTTACCTTCCTCTTACGGTTTACGAGATTATTATTGTTGAAAGTAACAATAACGGAAGGTTCCCCTTAGGTCCCAGTGAATCGTTCCGAAGTTCCCGCGGAACGTTCCGAACTATTAGGGATATAGGTATGAATTCTTTGGAAAATTTATAGATATAGATGAATACATGGAGAATATGGGAAAAATAGAAAGAAAGTATACCAAACTTTGGTATTCTTAAAAATCTACGTCAATGTAAAAATAATCTAGGACTTCATTGTTTGGAGAAAGACAAAGCAATTGAAGATGCTATTCGAAACCATTAAGGTCTGAATTACTTCCACGGAATTATATTTCACCATTCATGGTATTTAAAATATTTGGGGTCGCTAATTTCGAATCCGAAGTCAGAATGTCAAAATTCAAAATGGCCGTCAAAAAATGTAAAACAAAACTGGTACACGTATTTTCCCCGTCTAGTTCTGGCTGGGCCTGACGCTGCCGGGGAACCAATCAGCATTAAGGGCCCTTGAAATCAAGTGTAAATCGCAAAATAGGATTCAGGCCAAACAGTGAAGCCATTTTGTCTGATTTTTTCTATACAGACTCTAAAGAGTATAGATACTCTCGTTAAAGGTTGAATTTTTCTAAAAAAATTATATTTTTCCTGCAAAAATTGAACGAAATAAATTTTCGTGACAGCATCGCTGTAGTAATGTGTTCTACTATTCAGCGAAGCAGGGAGTGGTTAAGGAAGTTATTTTTCTGGGGTTTTTCTTTGCGCGCTCCAAGCGAGAAAAGGAAAAACACCCGTTATGACTGAAGTCTGCAGGTAATGTGTGACCAACACTCATGACGAGTGTATTCAGACAGGACGGCACATGGGCGGAGCCTACTCCCCGCCGATTCCGAAACACTGGCACTCGGCCACAGCGTCAGTGCCAAAGATGTGAAATATTTGGCGCGCTTATTTAAAAAAAACAGCTAATATAATTTTATAACTTTTTTCTTGATTCTTTTATCGAAAAATTATCTTGGAGTATAACCAGGTCTCGGAACGGATTACTTTTTAGTAACTTAGTTACTTTTTTGATCCACGGTTACTAAAAAGTTACTTGTTTTATGAAAAGGTTACTTTTGGTTTCATTTTTTGCCAGAAAATAACGAAATGAATTAATTCATTAATCGTCTTATTTAAAAACTTGTGAAAAATTCAAATTTTTCCAGTAAATTTGGCACTTTGCAGCCGGGAAAATTAACATATAATTAAAAACTAAAGGTTAACAACCACCACAGGGTCCCACTGGGAGCAACTGTCATCTAAAAAAAAAGTGACATCGGTTCCCAGTAGGACCGCAGTGAATCACATTCATGGTCACGTCTCACAACCGTGAGATGGGTGGTCACAGGACACGACGAAATCACAACGACAGGCCGGCGAAACTCTCGTGTGAGATCCAAGCTTTCCGCTGCGATCAAAAAGGTTGTGGGTGATCGTGGCAGTGTGAGGGAGCTGGTTCCTCGCACTGAGGTCGAGGTATTGGACATCGACACAACCACAGATGCGGAAAAGGTCGAGGCTGCCTTCAGAAGACATTTTGGCGAGCAGCCAGCAGGCGTGATCAGGGTCAGTCTCACAAAGAGGGCCTTCAGAGGAACTCTGCAGGCTTTTGTGGAACTGACTGAAGAAACAGCGTCGAAATTAGTACGTGCGGGACACCTGTACGTAGGATGGGTGTCCTGTCGCGTACATATGAAGATGCAGGTCACTCGCTGGTACCGCTGTCTAGGCTTTGGCCACATGGCAGCGGTTTGTAAGGGTCCTGATCGGACGAGAAGATGCTGGAGGTGCGGCAAGGAGGGGCATAAGGCTGCGGTATGCGATAGCACACCGCAGTGCTACCTCTGGTCCGCAAAGGAAGGTAAGCCCCAGACAGACCATCGCCCGGGGACAATGAGTTGCTTTGCGTTCAGAGGGGCAGCCTAGTTGAGAAAGCCTCTTGGACGTACAATGTAGCATTGTATCTGGGCAGGTTCGCCAGAAGCCCAGTACACCAGGAGAAGCCTAAGCTGGGAGAAATGTAGAAGGCCGAGGCACGGCAAAAAAAACGGCACCCCCTGAAGTAATGCGAAAGCGGTTCCGGGGGAATAATGCCAAGGAGAAAGGGTGGTGGTTCTTAATGTGTCCCTTGGTGGCATTATTATCATGACAAAGTTGATTTTGTATAATGTATAATTATACGCAAAGTATAATTGAATATTAACTACCGAGAAGAGCGGACCCTTCTCGGTGTGTTGTTGAACAATTACCACCTTCCCTCGTGAAAAAAAAATCACCATCACGTGACATGGGGCTGATGTGTGCTTGCACTGCCGAGGTGTCAGCCACAGCATGGGATCGGAAACCAGCCCCTTGGGGCCTTGATCCGGGTGTGTGTGGTGGTTGCAGAGGTCGGAATCTGCAGTGCCCGGGCGAGTTCAAGTCTGTCCGTGTTTCCCGGGACTAGTTAAACGAAGGCTGGGCCCCAGAAAACTGGGATAGGACTTAGGCCCGAGGGTATACCGTTCTCAGCTATTTCGGCCCGCACCTCCACGTACGATGCGCTTGCATCAATGTGTAGCATTGGGAGATCCGAACTTGCGAAGGTTCCTGGAACAAAGGCCGCAAAGGGCTTGATTGCTCTGAAGAAGAATATAGAGGCTGAAGAGACGTACATCAGGGACCTAATCAGCAAGATGGCCGAAGTGTCGTCGACCATGCTGAAAGCTGCCAAGAAGCAGCAAAAAATCAGCAAGGCAGTCAAAAGCGGCATTCTCAATATGATAGAAATGATCGAAAGGTTGAAGTGGCAACGAAAGACATAGAATTCCAACATCGACAGTTTTTTTCACCTCTTCCTGATGTCTGAAGAAGAAGAAAGAAGAGGATACAGCTCCCCAGAGATAGAATTTGGTCAAGGACAAGAAGGCCAAGAGAACCAATAACCAACTAAGAGTAGGTGAGACCTCCCAAAAGATGGTAAATAGGGTGTTAAAGGCACACGATGCGGCTTTAGAAAAGAAGCGCAAAAGGTGACCGGCCAGGAAGCAACGCCCCAAAGTGTGCTGATAAAGTCAGGAGAGGGGAAGTCATATGCAGAAGTACTGGGAAACATCTAGTCGAAGCTGAAACCAGAAGAGATAGAGACCTGCATAAGGTCAATCCGCCGGACCAGAAACGGAAAGGTCCTGTTAGAGCTGGGAAAGTAGACGAGGGACGTCAAAGCCTTTGAAGTAGTTCCATAGAAGCATCTGGGGGACTTGGGAACCATAAGGAATCTGATTCGCATTGTCAAACTAGAGATTTTGGACATCGACAGCGTTACCACGAGGGACGATGTAGAGGACGAACTTCAGAGGGACCTCGGTGCAATAGCAGAAGGTGCAAAGGTGTCCATCATGAAGGCCAACAGGTGAGAGCAAGTAATTTCCATTGTCGAACTTGGCGAACGTGCAGCCAGTAAACTGCTGAAAACCACCCGTATAAAGGTAGGGTGGATCAGCAGCTGGAACAGGAAAAGAGCACGTGTCGACCGATGCTTCAAGTGTCTGGGCTACGGACATCAAGACAGATTCTGTAAAGGGCCAGATCGCAGCGGCATGTATTATAAATGTGGCGTGAGCGCACACAAGGCAAACGTCTGTACATCCGAGCCGCACTGCTTACTGTGCAAGGGATTGATGAATAAGCCTGACGACCTGAGCCTCAAACATATACCAGGGATGGGGTCATGTTTTGTTTTTAGACAGGCACTTGACCGAGCAAAGAATATGTAGAGATGGCTAAAACACTACAGGCCAATATACACAGAAGCAGAGAGGCTAACGATCTCCTCGGTAATTTAGTTTGCGAAAAGAACATTGACCTCCTAATAATCAGCGAGCAATATAGAGATAAGGACACCGCAACATGGTTCTCGGATAACCTGGTCACTTCAGCCATATGGGTGCAAAATCCAAGGATACTGACGATTTAAAGCCATAGCTCTGTAGACGGCAACGTCTGGGTCAAGAGCAGAGGTGTCACTTATGTTAGCTGCTACCTAACTCCGAACGAGGGCATCCAGGATTTCGAACCAAAACTAGATCTGCTGGAGGACAGCATACAGGAAGCTGAGGGAGAATTTGTAACGGCTGGAGACCCCAACGCAAGGGCAGTAGAGTGGGGCATGCCCAGAGTAGACTCGAGGGGGAAGCGCATCTTGAAGATGGCCACGAGACAGGGCCCCCTCGTTATGAATTCCGGCAAAACACCGGCAAACACCATTACGGCGATCACCAGTATATACAGTTTACTATCAGAGAAAGCTTAGGAGTCAGGACACAGAAAAGCCAATACAGGGGTTGAAATGCTTCAAAAATGGATGTGGACAAACTATCTCTGATGGTAACCAGAGGGTATAAAATATTACTAGAGAGATCTGACATGGGGATGGAAACATTTGTGGAAGCTACCATGCAGATTATAAACCAGGTCTGTGAAGCTTCGATGCCTCGGAAGAAGAGGCACAAAAATAGGGATGCCGCTTACTGGTGGATTGAAGAAATAGCCGAACTTCGAAGGGAGTGTTTGAAACGCAGACGGACAGCCACCAGAAAAAAAGGGAAGAGAAGTCCAAGCATATAAACAAACTAAAAAGGAACTGGGCCAGGCCATTAAAAAGAGCAAAAGACAGATTTTGGGTATGCTGCGTCCGGAGGTAGACGATGATCCTTGAGGATTGGGTTACAAAATAGTAACCCGAAAACTCTGGGCCTTCTCAGCGAGTGGATCAATAGGAGTGGAATCCATGAGGCACATCGTGGACCTCTCTTCAGAGCAGAAAAGCGCCCGGACCTGACGGAATACCGACGGAGGTCCTAAAAGCAGTAGCACACGTTTGCCCGCAGCTGTTACTGAATACGATGAATGGCTGCTTGAAAGCTGGAATATTCTACAAATAGTCGAAAGTTCAACGACTAGTGCTGATTGGGGAAGCTAATGGAGAAGATGTTGAAGGCCCGCCTGCTGGCGGCAATCCAACTGGCGGGAGACCTTGCCGAGAGACAGTATGGCCGCTAAATCGGAAAAGTCGTTTCACTGGAAACACTAGATGTAAGAAATGCTTTCAACTCAGCTAGGTGGGCCGACATAAATGATGCATTGAAGGGATTTCAAACACCAGAGTACCCCATACGTGCACTGAGACACCACAGATGGTCCAAAGAAGAAGAAAATAACAGCCGAAGCTGCCCAGGGCTTAATCCTCGGGCCCGATCTATGGAACATCTCCTATGATGATATCTTGACGATAGACATGCTGGATGATGCATATCTCTTGGGGTATGCAGACGAAAGCTGCCATCAAACATTTGAGCATCTGGATGGATAGTAAGCTCTCCTTCTTTGACCATATAAAACAGGCAGCAGATAAGGCAGTAGGAGTCACAGCGACACGCAGTAAACTTATGGTCAACGTGAGTGGTCCGAAACCAAGCAAGCGCCGACTGCTGATGTCAGTGACCCAGTCGATAATGCTATATGGAGTCGAAATATGGGCTGACGCTTTAAGAAAGAAGGCCAACCGGAGACGTTTGGCAGTGTTGCAACAAAGAAGCGCGCTCAGAATCGCGTGCTCTTATCGTACGGTATCAGAACCAGCAATTCTTGTAATCGCGGGGACTATACCGATCGATCTTCTGGCCCAAGAAAAGAAATAAGTCTTTTTTACAGGACACCCGACGTGATCAAGGCAACAGCAAAAGACAAAGCTAGTGCAATCACTATGGAACGATGGCTACAACGCTGAAGCAGTGATCACCGAGGTAGGTTGACCGCGAGGTTTATTCCACAGGTGTGCACATGGTAATACCAAAAACATGGAGACAAACTACAACATGATGCAGTTCGTCTCGGGGCATGGATACTTTCGCTCGTATCTATACAAGAGGTATTGCAAGGCCGATACCGATGGTGCGAACCACACTTTCTTCGATTGTGCTCGCTGGGTCGAACTCAAACACTGGCTAGAAAGTGATATTGGAAGCATGACGCCGGAAAATATTGTCCGGATGATGCTCGAAAGTGAGGAATCGTGGGACACAGTATCCACCTATGTAGAAACAATCCTACGTATAAAGAAAGAAGAACGACAACTTAAAGACAAGGGAAGACCAAGTATACTATCGAAGAAGGAAAACACCGTAACCCTAAGCTGCCGAAGGCCGACGCGCCCGATGCGTGAGACTCGCTCCGCTGATGAGGACGATGCGTGCAGTTGAGGGGAGGGTTTGGAAAACCAGCAGAAGCCCCAGTAGGTAAAGAAATGGCACCCCCTGAAGTAATGCGAAAGTGTTTCTGAGGGGGAATCATGCCAAGGAGAAAAGGTGGTGGTTTTTAGTCAGTAGTTGGTAGCATCACTATAATGATCGAATTAAGATCTTTGTGTATATTTATATATATTAGGGTCATTGTAAAGATGATATCAATATCCCGCCACTACCGAGAAGTGCGGACCCTTCTCGGTGTGTGTTAGCACATTTTCCACCTTCCCTCATAAAAAAATCACCATCACCATCTGGTCCTTCGACGGGCGCCTCCCTAGGTTGCGGATAGAGGAACGCCTTCCAGACATGGGTGCTACTAGGGAAATCAAATACCTGGGGCGAACAAAACCCAGATAGGGGAAGGAACCCCGAATTAAAACCACTCATGAGCACGTATGTTAAGAACAATATACCACCGAGGAGTAGCAATCTCCCCAATGATTTCGATCGGGTTCCAGCCCCGGTGCTCAGTCGCAGACTAAGAAATTGAAGAATTGTCTACAGGAATTGCGGGGAGTTATTGGAGAGCTCAAGAGTTTAGCGACTCTAAGAGCAATATGTAACCTCCAGTGCGGAAGGGAATCGGAGATTCGGCAAAGCTGCTCAACGACATGGACATTGAAAACGATGGCGTAAAGATCGAATTTCGGATGATCAAAAGCTGTACCTACAGCTGTAAGCTGATTATACGCTATGTTTAATTGAATATTAAATTTGTCAGAATCATTATAGTATCGCGACTAAGAGCCCCACACTACCGAGAAGTGCGGACCCTCCACGGTGTGTTTTTGAACATATTCCACTAGCCCTCATGAAAAAAAAATTATATTTATTTCTGTACCTCGATCTGATACTGCTTATTCAGATATTGCAAAATAATGTACAATTTTTATTTTTTATGATGACTTAAATATTTTCTCCTGAATTTGCACTAGTTTTTATTCTCAGCTGCCCTGAAAATGCGCCCAGTTTGAGAGAGCAAATCAAAAACTGTGATTCAAACCCCTCATAAACTACAATCATAAAGTGAAATTAAACATGTGCTTTCAATTTGACTTTGAAGAGGGTTCTCAAAGCACCTACGGTCTTGACGATTATATTCTCATTGCGATACTTGCGCTTCGAGCTCAACAGCTACGTTATACAGTGAGTGGCGAAACGTAAAGATCCGTTAAAAACCAAAAATCGAAAATTTGGACGAATACATTACACTCTCAGGAGCGAATGTAAAAGTATCTGGGAAAAATTCATTTTTTCGACGTAATTGAATTTTGAATTTTTTACCCTAAAAGTAATAATTTTAAAATGTGGTAGCCGCCGGACCGAGCAATGACCAAAATTTGTTTAAGCCCGGAAAAATCAGAAAACGACAGTGAATTTAGTAGTTAAACAAGTGTAAAGATCCGATTTAAATTTTATTGAAATATGTATTTGAAAACGAGAAATTCTTACAACTTTATATAATCCTTGAAATAATTCTGACATTTTTACATAATAAAAAAGTAAAAACTTTGAAGGCTCCACTCATGCTTAAAATTAAAAAATTGTAATTGTAATAGATTCGAGCGATTTCATTATTTTTACTGAAACCACTGAAACTCACATTAGCAATCGAAAAGGTTATAAGCTTCTCTTTTATTTCAAAACTATTAGTCATCAATTATTTATTTTATTTTGTTATACAATTACCAGTCAAAATGATATTATTAAAATGAATGAAAAATAAACATTTTTCTTTATTTTCATTACATTATTTAAATTTAAGTAATATTTTATGCGATCAAAACTTACCACAATCAGTTAATTTTCGCTAGTTTTGTTAAAAATTTGAGCTTCCCTTTATAACTTGATCCTGTAATATAATTTTTTTTTTTCAGGGTTTTGGATATTCGTGAATAGCGACAAAAAAAAACTTTTTTGGTTCAAAGTTCAACTACTTAGATAAAAGTGGAACCATTTTTGTTAAAAATTCAATTTTTTAGTTAAAAGTTCATTAATTTAGGTAAACCTCTATCTGGTATAGTAGAATATTAATCTTTTCGGTGAATAATTCATCTTTCTGGCTGCAAATTCATTTCTTTGGTTGAAAATTTAACTATCAAGTTGAAAATTCCTTTAAATTTTTTTTGGATTTTGTTTGAAGATTAATTATTGCAGTTAGAAATGAATTTTTTTGCTTAAAAATTAAACTATTTGGTTGAAAATTCGTTTTTATGTCGGTAAAAAGAACTTTTTTAAATTAAAAATCGAACTATTCCATGTTTGGTATAACATTTATCTTTTTTGGACGAAAATTCAGCTATTTGTTTAAAAATTTCTGTATTTTGTTGATACTTATTCTTTTGTTATGGAATATCAATTTTCTTGGGGAATAATTCACCCTCTTCGTTGAAAATTCCATTCTTTATTTGAAAATTCCTTTAAAATTGAAAGTTTGGTTCATAATTGATGTATTTTGTTGAAAATACATTTCTTTCATTGAAAATTAATTTTTTAGCTAAAAAATTAACTATTCTATTTTTTATCGAAAATTCATATTTTGTATAGAAATTTCATCTTCTTAATTGAAAATTCATGTTTAGTCGATAGTTTAACTATTTTGTTAAAAATTCATCTATTTTATTGTAAATTTGTCTCTGATTGTAGAAAATTTATCCTTTGGGTTGAAAATTCAACTATTGGGTAACAAATTCATTTGTGGTTTGGGGGTTGAGGATTCACTATTTTTGTTAAAAATTAAAATTGAAAAAATGTTGTTCTTTAAAATAATTTCAAGGACTGAAAATACAGCTTTTTTTTTGTCAGTAAATTTACATATTTTAGTGAAAAAGTCACTTCTCGCCCTTCTTGGGTTGTAAATTTAATTAGTTTGGTAGAGACCGCATATTTTTAGTTTATAAACTCAACTTTTTGGTCAAAAATTCTTCTTTATGGTTTGAAAATTAGTCTGTTTTGTTTAAGGATTTGAATAATTTATTGAAAATTCGTATTTTTTGTATAATTCGAGTTTTTTTACTGAAAATTAAAATATTGTTGTGTGTCCCGATGCCTGGACGCACAACAATGACATACGCTGACGCAACTGTACTGTCCTATTGCAACTGTGTTTACGACACACACATTTGTAGCGCTCCGCCACGTCCGTATATTTCAAAACACAGTAGAGTTCTGTAATTTTGAGCGACCGAGAACAGTGATTTTCACAGCAAATAATATGCAGTTTCTCTTTAACTTATTCATAACAATCATTTTGAACTTTTGCAGCACCGACTTTTAATATTTATTGACAGTTCTGTAATTATGACTGAACAATTCCAGATGATTTGCAGAAAAGTTATTGTCAATTCACTGAATTTTTCTCATATGCGCCACAATGTAACTAGTTCAGTAATTCCTAAAGTAAAACATGTTTCCGTGTAGGAGCGGCGTAAACTGAGGGTTCTTATATCGGGAGTTGAGTGTAAATGATTATGTGAATATACCTTGTTGCATCCCCTTCACTGTAAGCTTGATTTAAATCAACTTAGTTTTTTATAAATGAATAAAAATATATATTTAAATAAAATAAGCAAATGATATTTCGTCTTCTGATATAACTTGATGAAAATATCAAAAAATGAGATAATTCTACGGCAAACCACTTGAAATGTAATTGTTCAGGGTCCTTCATCAGATCAACCAAACGTTTTAGTTGTGCGAAGCAAAATATATGGTGGTATCAATTAAACTTCACTAATCAACCATTTTTTTTGGTCAACCAATTACTGGGCTAATGTTATTGAAAAATTAGATTTAGGATTTTGCGAAGCTCTTTGCAACATACCAAATTTATTGTATACACTTTTTCAGTCAATGTGTAATTTTGTTTACGGGTTAATTTTTTACTGTTTAGATTAAATTTGTGGATTTTTCTTGCGATTTGATAATTTTCCGAATTTCGGTGAATACTTGTGCGCGTGATTTCTGATTAGGTTTGGACATACTGTTTATTGCGCGGGGCGCGTGTAAGTATTATAATCGAAGGATGATTCTCTACGAATATAGAATAGTTTTCAACAGAAGTAGCAAACTTCGTCACAGTTAGTAGATAGCGTCAAGGATCTCGAGACAAAAGACACAATAGAACTCATCATCGTATCCCGCATACCTGCTAACCCCGGTACAGAAAGAGAGCGTAGATGAAACCTGCGAGTGAATTCGCAGCTTTTACAGTGGATTATACGGAAGTGGGTAACGCTTTTCTTATCCCTTATCTTTTCTGTGCTTCCATCCTTTGCATCCACTTCCCTTTGCAAAGCTTGGGACTCAAAACAAAGTCAGTTAAGTTACGGTGAAACACAAGCAACATGAAAGGAGGGTCAAAATCCTTGCGCTTCGTAGGATAGTAGCATCGTGGCATCGGAGGAACGACCGAGGCCGGGGTGTTGAGAGACGCCGAAGAGGCTGTGGTGAGTAGATGGTGGAGATGGAAGTGTTGGTGTAGGAGGAGGAGGAGGCAGAGGAGGAAGGAGAGAATCACAAGGAGAAAAAGGAAGATGTCAAGAAAAGAGTAAGAGACAAAGGAAGGATGGTACAAGTAAGCGAGAAAGGAATCAAGAGCAAAGAGAGACGGTTGATGGGAGGGGGATTTTAACGAGTTGATGAAAGGGGACTGAGGAAGGGGAGAAGTAAAGCTACTGCGCAATAGCTGTGCCTGTAGTACTCTACCTCGTGGCCTGTACCACCTCTAACTCGAACACGACTCACCTGAAGACAAGGTATCCCGCAATAAAAACACCGAGAAAATGATATGCCTCTGGCAGCGCGCGCCGCTTGACCAGTACCTGCAGTCGAGTGGAAGAAGAACCGCTTTTATTTGGCTTGCTTCTTTAAAACACGATGGTCAAAAGGAGATCAACGAGCGGCGACCGAGTGGATACTCAAAAAACCCCAGATATTGAATGTGCGACAAACGAGCCTTTGTCCTCCTTAATCTGTATATCTACATGACGCTTGGCATATTCGATTCTTCCAAAAAGATCGAGTTTGAATCGAAAACATGATAATTGATTCAAACATCGATTTTTTGAACGAATCTCGTAGTACACGCCGTCAACCGTTGGTTACTTACGCGTTGAGAAATTTTCTAGCATAGTATAGTGACATTTCTCTCCGCGAAAGTAACCAAGGGTTGGCTGCCTACACTCCGAGCTCCTTCCAACCCAGTGCACGACTATACAGCGTCCATGCAGATACCTGTATTCTGTGTCCATGTAGATACATGTATCTACATGGACGAGCGTCTGAAACGTTCACCTTGCAAGAGGCTTTGCTAGCCTCCGGGCTTCGATAAACGCGTTTCATAAATGCAGAGATGGTAGCAGGCTAGAAAATTTTTTATCCGCCGCTCCGGTGCAACAGCCATCGAGATCGCCGAGCTTCTGCGAAAGATCGGGATCTCAAAGGAGAATTAAAAAAGAGCGTTAATGTATCACAAGTAAATGCATAAGAATTAGCTCAGGGCTAAGCAAGCTGCAATTGGTTCTAAACTTTTACAGCTATTGAGCTCAATTACTGACATTAAGATTTAGTTCTTATGTTATTATAGGAGATGAAAAAGTAGTTGACAACTGAAAAGCACAAAACATCTGCATACACTAAAAGAACCAGGTGCAATAAAAAATAATCTCTCGGTACATTGTTACGTGAAAGTATCATGTTACAATTGAAGTTACTGTGACCGCATTTTTAACTTCAATTCATAACCGATTTTCAAATTTCAATGGCTAAATTTAATCCTTTCAGGGTGTAATTTTAGGAACCAAATGCTATGTAGGTCTGCCGGGCAGATGCCAGAACTTTGGGCACAGAATTGAACTAAAAGAAAATAAAATCCAAAATTAGTTAGAAAATGCAGCCCTGTGAGGCGCTAGGCTGCAGTCCGTTTAGCCTCCTCTCCCTGACACGAAAATCCAGCACTGTCTTTATTGTACGTAATTTGTTGTAATTTTTCTAAATTTCCGCGAGATGCAGACATACAATAAATCGCTATCAGATAAAAACGTATATATTATGTTTTACCTAGTAAGCGTATGTATCATCCTTATCCTAAAAGCTTGCTGTGATTCAAAATTTCGTACCGCAAAATACTTGATCCTCGCTTAGGCGGTGATATTTGGGACATGCTGAAAGATGATGGGGGGTCAAAATAGCAAAATCTATGCATAAGCTACATTCAAGGAAGTGTTTTTGAGATGTTCCTGTAATTTTCTCAGTATCGTTTCATTTCGCACTGCTATTCACATGAAGTACAGTATATGTTGTTAGCGCCTCTCATACACTTAATGAAATAATTTTGCCAACATGCTTTTAATATTTAAACCTTTAAAACGTCTCTGCAACAAATTTGATCTTTTAATCTTTCGACGCTGGCTGAAATCCAAAAAGAAACGTATTATACATAGAATACGGAAAAGCTTACAGTATAAAATACCGGCCAAAAAAGTCCTGTCCATTTACACGGAAAAAATTTGTACTTGAGGTATTACAGAATTAGTTACGATGTGGCGGACATGAGAAAAAAATCCGGAATAACTACAGACCTACGTTTTTGCAAATTCTACAGAACTTTTTCTATGAGAATTAAATATAATTCAGGGAAAATTCTTAAATGGTACAGTAATTTTAACAACGGGAATCTTTAAAACTTGTGAAACTAAAGTCCGTTAAAAACAAAGTGGCAGTCTGGATATTTCACAGAACGCCTCTCAAATAAAAAATACGGCAGAGTTCTGTAATTTCTACACCACCGCGCCGTCGTTTCCAACACGAAAAAAAATTCCGATTTAGAGACGGAATTCTATATCTAGCCTACTTTGTATATCAGAAGGAAGGGCAGACGGAGGACACACGAGAGACACATTCTTCATTCATTGTAGGCACGCAAACATAATTCTAACCTAACGCACTTCATTAACGCAGAATATCGCACGCTGAGAGCATCATTCGAAATAGTCCTTATATACTGACCAAGAAAATTCTCACCGCTTGCGAGAAACGACCAGTGCCGGACCGAACATTTTTGGTGGATCGAGTTATATTTAATTTTCTTTCTGGAGCCTCGGATATTTTTTAGACGTTCGTCACTGAATTTTGAATAATAACTAGGGGAGACTAGGGTATAATGGCAGGCTTTTAATTGAATGTTCTATAAATTATAATGTGATTTTTATGTGGTGCATTTTTTAAGGTCGGGCTCACAATATCAGGAACACGTGTTATTACTCAAATGCTGGTTTATTTCAACAATATGAATATTATAGAGTAAAAAGTATACAATATAATAATTCCGGTTTTATAGAAAATACCTTGAAATGAAAAGTCTGAACTTAGAAGAAATAAGTTTCAAACATTCAAAAATTTCTTGTGCTTGAACACTAAATTTATAAATGATTTTACAATTTGAAAGAGTGGTCAAAAATATTTTAACCCAGTATTAAATATTTGATGCAAAAAAATTGTATTTTTTACCCTATCTTGAAAAGAAAAAATGCAAATTGTTCTATTATGAAAATTAAATGATTGATTCTTGAATTTGACAGAAAAATGTTTAATATAAAATATTTGCTTTTCAAATTAACGATCACTCGTAACATAACATACAAACATTACAAGAAAATAATAATAAATATATGGGTAAAAATTCCATTATATAAGCGTTGATTAAAAATAGTATAACAAACACTAAAATTAATACTAACATGAACAAAAAGTAAAGTTTGGAAAAAACTTCTCATTAAAAATCTGGCAGAACAAATATGTAATTTGATGAGAACAAAAACGTGAAAACAATTTTTGGAAAAATTCATTTTTTCTACGTACTTGAATTTTGAAAATTTTACCCCAAAAGTAATAATTTTAACATGTGGTAACCGCTGGACCGGGCAATGACCAGGATTTTTTCAAACCCGGTAAACGACAGGGAATTTGATAGTTAAACGAATGTAAACGTCCGATTGAAACTTTATAAACTATTTTCAATTTGGAAATAATTTCAAATGAATAGACTCATAATTAAACTCTTTTATTCATTTTCAAATTATAGGCATTCAAATGTTGTTTCAGTTTTAAATATTCCATTTTTAACACATTGCGAATTTAAATTATTTTATTAGAAAAATTTTTTTTTCTAAATATTTATCAGTATTTGGCTGTTTATTCAAAATAAGGAATTATAAATAAAATATTCAGAACTAAACAATTTGAACGTGAATTATTTCAATTGCAAGTAAAATTTTTTTATATCAATTTATAAGTAACAACTGAACAATCACTAATTGCAAACGACTTTATATTTTAAAAAATTAACCTCTAATTAAAATGGGTTTGATTTCAAACCATAAATTGAAAAATGTTGAATTGCAATGTTAAACAATTTAACTGTTGAATTTTACAGAAAATTTGCCTCTGGAAAATTTAACTGTTGAATTTTTAACCAAGAAGATTAATTTCTTACCAAAAAACACGAATTTTCAAACAAAATAGATGAATTTTTTACAAAATAGTTCAATTTTCAGTTTAAAAAACTAATTTCCAACAACAACAAAAAAGAATTTTCAATAGTACATGAATTTAAAACAAAATACCTAGTGGAATTTCATACTTAAAAATATGAATTTCCAATGAAAAATGGAGTAGTTGAATTTTCAGTTAAAAAAATTAATTTTCAATAAAATAGTTCAACTCTCAACCAAAGACACAGTTATTGTAATCAGTGATAATTAGGGTATCTTATACATGAATAATAGTTTAATTAATAACAGTATACTCCGTTGGCTGACATGCAAAGTTAATAATGTTTTAAAAACTCTTCATGTGTTCTTCGTTCAAACATTTAATAGATTTATAAATTCGTTGATTTTTTTTTAATTGTTCTTTTTTCTCTATCACCCCTAGACAGATAGAAGTTTAAAAAAATGTTGAGTGAATGACAAAAAAATTGAATAACATTTCTGTCACATTAATTTTAAAAACTAATTAGTACTTTGGTAGAATACTTTCTTTCATTCGCCAATGACACGAGATAACGCAACATATCAAAAATTTTCAAATACAAATACAGTTTTTATAATTAAAAATTAAATTATTATAAGCTAACTGCGGAAAAAAGTATTTCATTTCACGTAGATCATTTTTTAAATACTTTTTAATATTTTCGTTCTCGATATTAAATCCGGTAAATGTTTTTTCTTTTTCAAATTCTGACTCCAGATTCGTAATCAGCACCGTTGAAAACTTGTAGATAGAACGTTCCAAGTAGATCCAATAATTTTTTTAAATCTCGTCCACCATATTGAATCCGTTATTTTCTTTTTTTAAACTTTTACTTTAGTTTCGGAGTCAGCGCCCTCGAAAACCCATAGATACCACGTTTCAAGTATATCCAATAATTTTTTGAAATACTCGTCCGCCATATTGGATCCGCTATTTTGTTTTTTGGAATTTTGACTTCAGTTTTACAGACAGCGCCCTCGAAAGTCCATAGATACCACGTTCCAAGTAGATTCAATAATTTTTTTAAATACTTGTCCGCCATATTGGATCCGCCATTTTTTTTTTTGAAATTATGACTTCAGATTTGGAATCAGCGCCCTCTACAACCCATAGATACCCTGTTTCAAGTAGATCGATTTTTTTTTAATACTAGTCTTCCATATTGGATCCGCCATTTTGTTTTTTGAAATTCTGACTTCAGATTTGGAATCAGCGCCCTCTACAACCCATAGATACCCCGTTTCAAGTAGATCCAATATTTTTTTGAAATACTCGTCCGCCATATTGGATCCGACATTTTGTTTTTTGAAATTCTGATATCAGATTCAGAATGAGCACCCTCGAAAACCATATATAAGTGACCTTGTAATTCATTGTTGTACATTTTGATGTGTTTTCCGACGTTTGGCCACAGAACCGGGTCGCCTGGCCCACTGTGGCAAAAATTCATCTTTTTGGTTGATAATTAATTATTTCAGTTAAAAATTAATGTAATTGTTTAAAAATGTAACTAGTTTGTTGCAGATTGGTTTGTTTTTTTCAGTCAAAATAAATTTTTTTAACTAAAAACCTAACTATTTGGTTGAAAGTTTCTGCATGTTGTTGAAACTTAGTCTTTTGTTGTAGAATATTAATCTTCTTGGTGAATAATTCACCCTTTTCGTTGAAAATTCGTTTCAATGGTTGAAAATTAGTTTTTTTCATTGAAAATTAGTCTTTTAACTAAAAATTTAACTATACTATTTTTATCGAAAATTCATCTTTTTTGATAGACATTTGATCTTCATGATTGAAAATTCATGTGTAGTCGAAAATTCAACTATTTTGTTAAAAATTCATCTATTTTGTTGTAAATTTTTCTTTAATTGTAGAAAATTCATCTTTTGGGTTGCAAATTCAACTATTGGGTTAAAAATTAATTTTTTGCATCCTCATAGTCATAGAGGCAACTTTGTGATGGTAACATTTTCAAAAAAAATTTTAATTCATTTAATTAAAACTTCCTCAATTTAATAATGTCTAATATAATGTTCTAGCAATTTTCCGGATGTGTTTCGGTGTGTGTGTGTGTGTGTGTGGTGGATATGTGTTTGAATGTCACACTTTTTTGTAAACACGATAACTTGAAAACGGTTGCAGATAAATCGATTAAATTTAGAGGGCTTATTTTCACTACCAATATCTTGAAACTGACTGAAGGATTTCTAAAAATATTCAATTCATTTTTTTAGCACTTAATAATATTTATAAAATCGGTTTTTTATAGTGAAACTTTTTTCATTAACATAATTCAAAGTTGATGCAAGAATGTAAAAGATTCATTGGTTCAAGTCGAATCGATTGACTTAAATATCAATACATTTTATTATATATTAGGGAAGATATGCTAATTTATATATTTAGAAAATCGTTTTTTTTTAGTAAAACTTTTTTCATTAACATAATTCAAAGTTGATACAAGAACGTAAAAAGATCCCTTGGTTCGAGAAGAATCGATTTACCTATAATATTGATATATTTTATTGAAGAGTAAGGAAGCTATGGTAATGCATAATATTTGAAAATACGGTTTTTTATGGTAAACCTTTTTTCACTAACATAATTCACAGTTGATGAAGGAATAAAAAAGATTCCTTAGTTCGAGATGAATCGATTGACCTATAATATTAATAAATTTGATTGAAGAGTAAGGAAGCTATGGTCATTTATATTATAACAAAAATCTATTTTTATAGTAAAAATTTTCTCATTCTCAAATTTTAAAGTTGATGTGAGAATAAAAAAGATGTGTTGATTCGAGACGAATCGATTGACTTATAATATTGATACGTTTTATTGAACAGTAAGGAAGCTATGGTAACGCATAATATTGGAAACAATTGTTTTTTATAGTGATATTTTTTTCATTAACATAATTCAAAATTGATTTTGAATTTTCGTTAAAAATTTGTCTTTTTTCGTTCAATTCCACTGTTTTTATTAAAAAATTGAAATAATTTTTCTTAAATAATTCAACCTCTTTGTTGACAGTTAATTTTTTTAATTGAAAACTTAAATCTTAACTTAAATGAACTGAGCATAAAGCTGGCAAAGGGATAGGGTGCGATAGAATTTCCCCCTTCCCTTTTCCAGAAGGAAAAATTACCATTTTAAATACAAAATTTGATTTTGTCTCATTTGTCATTGTATTTGAAAAAAATTGTGTATTATTTTATAATTTTGTATTTTTTGTAAATTTCTATTCCTAAACTGATCAAAATGAAAACTTTAGTTTGTATATCGCTTAAAAACTACAAATGCTTTCTCTATGAGGAAGCAAATACATTTACTAACGGATAGCGAAGTGCTCATGAAATGAGCACCATATAAATATAAATACAAATAGAATGAAAACACTCGAGATCGAATTCACAGCTAGTTTTGGAGGTTGAGGATTCATTATTCTAGGTAAAAATTAATGTCTTTGCTAAAAAATGTAACTATTTTGTTGAACATTATTTTTTTACATTCTCATCCTAATGAGAAGGTATTGTTTTTATGTAAAATTTGATAACACAATCCAAAAAATGAAAAGACAAAGTTGTTCAACCAAAAAGTAGCTACAAATTTGTTATAAACTCTTGTTATAAAAATATGTTAAAAATCAAAAAAGTTAACCTAATGGAGAAGGTAGACAAGCTACAATAACATTTTGTTTAACAAAATTTGTCGCCTAAATCATATCTACAAATTTGCTTGGAACCACTTTAAGCTAGTATGCGTATTTTTAGTTTAAATCTTAAAAAATAAGATTGAAAATCAACAAATTAAATTTATGGTAAAATGACACAAGTTGTAATAAAATGTTTAATAACAACATTTTTTTTTCTTGCAGGATGCGCACTTTTTTCCAATCATAAAAACAACACAATGAAAATAAGTATGTTTTATTACCCATGCATATTATGAATTGTATTAACATAAATTGGGCGTGCTTGAGTAGAGGAAAGTCGTTTCTCCCAGAATTTGGGAAACAAACAAAATTTAAAATACTAAAGTAGAAATGACCGATAAATATTATTTCAATTCTTAAAATCATTGGAATAGATTTAAATTTGAAGGAATAGTTACTTGAATGTTACATAAGCTTATTGAAATCGGGATTGTTTAATTTCAAATGCTTCTATTTTGAAATATTCTCATATAATTATTTTTTAAAAATAAAAATTGATTTCAAATTTTTCTGGGCATGTGCAGAAAACTTTTTTATTATCCCAAAACTTTTAAAAATCCTTAAATAGTTTCAAAATTTAATTACAAAATCTTAAAAAACCTAAATTTTGTTTTTAATTTTTTGAAACCTTTTCAAATGTTAAATTATTTTTGAAATTTTTCTAGAACTTCTAAAATTATTTTAACATTATTCTAATTTTTGCTAAATTTTTAAGAAATTCCGCAAAATTAAAAACATGACCTTAAAATCTTCCAGATCCTTTTTTCAAAATGTTGAAAATCTTTTCAAATCTTTTTATATATACTTTTAAAATTAACTTTTCAAAATAAAAATCATTTTCATTTTTCCTAAGAATCTCAAGACATTTTTTTATTCTTATGAAACCTTTCACAATTTTTAAAAATATTCTAAATTTTATTTTGAAATCTGTAAAAATTTAAATTTTGTTTTTAATTCTTTGATATCATTTCCAGTTGTTAAGTAATTTTGATTTTTTTCAAAACTTCTAAATTTCTCTGCAACTTAATCGACTTTTTTCTAAATTAGTAAGTGTTCAATTGTTATTTACATATAAAAATTCATGAATTTTCCTTAGAAATATTTGAATTATAATTGCTTATTTTAAATGAACACTGCAATGCTACTAATTAAATAATTGTTCTTTTATTTGATTAAAAAATTTTTAATTGAATGGGTCAAAAATAAAATATTTTTGACTGAAATAATATTTGAATAGAATTTGAAATTGAATGACAGCGTTTAATTACGAATCTCTTAATTTCAAGTTATTTCAAACTTAAAATATTTGATAAAGTTTCAATTGGGCGCGTTAAGATCTGTAAGTTCAACTTTTAAAATTTTTAATTAATTTATATTTACATGTGATAAACTAAAAATTGTTTTTATAAAAAACTTTATGTTTCAAACATTTTTATTTTTAATGGTTCAAGTCTTCAAAAATGCATTTTAACAGTATATTGTGTACCGAGGAGGCAAGCAGTCTTTATCCGAGCGAGAGTTTGCAATAACGAGTCGAAACCGAGAATTGCAAACACGTGCTCGTCTACGCCTCGTTATTGCAAACACGTGCTCATCTACGCCTCGTTATTGCAAACTAACACTCGGGGAAAAAACTGAGTTTGCCACCTAGGAACACAATATATACTATTAAATCGAAATTGTACGCCTAAAAATGAAAGAATTCAAGTAAAAGAATTTACAATTACGCATTTTAAACTGAATGATATAATAATTGAAAAAGTTAACAATTGAACTTCAAATAAAAAAAAGTACATCATTTCCCAAAAAAGTTATATCATCATGTAATACGAAACTTGTGATATTTCAAGTGATTAGATAGATTTTTCTTCTAAAAATTTTGAAAATACCCGGTCATTTCACGGTTCAGCGACCACCTTGTGAATAATCTTAGAAGTACAAAGCTTCTGAAATTGAAAAGCTATACAATTTAAATATGAAATCATTGCAAACCTGAATTAAAAGTTTCCTAATAACACCAATCCTCTAAATCTCTCCCCTAATGAATCTTACTATAGAAAATCTTCTTAAATCCGCAATAAATCCCATAAATGATAAAACGCCAGATAAATGAATGACCCTAACGACCTGGACACGAAGTGGAATCCTCCGAAGCGAATAAATCTCAGAACTAAATGGCAAAGTAATAATTTTTCGAAAGGTCCTCCTCTCGAGGTTACTCAATTTGTGACTGGTCATATAATCCATTGGATTGTTGGCCTCTATCTGGCGGCTTTGCTCTAACCTAACGACAGCTAATTGCCAGGATGCAGTGAACATTCGATGCAAATCGACCAATGTGTGCCACTATATATACTGTATACATTGCAGTTAACGTATGCGCGCCGCGTCATGGCGCGACTAATGGCATGAACAAAGCTTAATACTTTGTACTTGTACTCGACAACATGTACTCAGTACTGTGTGGAGTGAGCAGTGCAAAGAGGATTAGTAACGCGTGACGATTTTCAACAGGCCGTTTTAACCTTCTATTCATTCTCCTATCTCTCTCTTACTCTCTTTCAGATTTTCAGACACATGGACACGACCAGCGACGCTGGGCCGAAATAGAAAAAAAAAAAACACTGACTTACGATACATTGTCTTCAGGAATAATGCATGAGAGTGCTGACACGTACCTGAAACATAAAGAAAGACCAGTGTGATTAGACTCACAATTGGCTGAGAAAAAAGAAGACAAGATGTTAAATATATTACTGATAGTGTTTGCAATAGAGTTAACATCCTTTAAGGAACTTCTTCCTCTTGTCAATACTAGCTTGTGTAATTCAAAATTTCATTAAAGGAAACACTTCAATTCATTGAAAAAAGATTTTGTTTTATTGGTGAATATTTTTTTACTTTTTATAGAGTCTTTCATTCAATATACAGCTGTTAAAAAAACTGACAATTTGAATTTGGCGCCAGAGTGAACTAAGAATTAGATTTTACAGGGTGGCCGGAAAACTTCATTTTCAAAATGCCCTCACTTCTCTCTGACCAATTTTTCATCTTCCCTGACTATTAATATTCAAAGACCAGCTTTTTAATCTTGTAACATTATGAACATAGAATCTTTCATGAACAAAATGCAACAATTTCACATTACAATTTAAAGGTTTCAACTAATGAGATGACTTTTATAACATTAACGGTGAACTTTCTATACAGAAGTACGAATTTTCGAACAAAAAAATGACTATATACAACTAGTTAAATTTTCAACAAAATCGTTGAATTTCTAATCAAATCGTTGAATTTTCAACCTACGAAGATGAATTTTTCATCTAAATGCTCGACTTGTCAAACAAAAAAAAACTTCAACCAAAATCAGTTGCATTTTTAAACAAATAATTTTACTTTTTAGAAGAAAATTTAATTTTCCACAAACCACTGGAATTTTCAACAAAACAGTTGAATTTTTAAGCAAGTACTTCAATTTTTTACCTAAAAAGAGGAATTTTTAACCAAATTGTCCAATTTTCAAATAAAAAAGATTAAACTTCAACAAACAATTTTTCAAGCTAAAAATTCGAATGTTTTAGAGAACAGTTGACCTTTAAACCCAAAAAGATTATTTTTTCACAAAAAAGGTAATTATCAATCAGAGGAGATAACTTGTTAACCAAAAAGTTGCATTTACAACAACATAGTTGAATTTTCAACAAAACGTTGAATTTTCAAGGAAAAATTTAATAGTTGATATTTTAACCAAAAAAGGATTAAATTTCTACCAAGAGATTTTAAAACCGAAAAGACGAATTTTCGACAAAATACATGAATTGTTAAACAAATGATTGAATTTTCAAATAAAAAAGATACATTTTCAACCAGAAATAGAAAAATAAAATTTTCAGTACAAAAAATTAATTTTCAACAAAGAAAAAAACAAAATTTTCAACAAATAGTTCAATTTTCAAACATACAGTTGAATTTTCAACTAAAAAAAATGAATTTTCTAATCAAAAAGACGGATTTTCAATAAATACTTTTCAGTCAAGAAAGAAAAAAAAGTTAATCCAGATTGTTGAAATTTAGAGATAAGATACGAGTCTTCTTTAAAACAGTTGAAATTTTCAACCCCAAATATAAATTTTCAACAAAAAAGTTACTTTTCAACCATAACCTGTTCCAAGTAAGGATTTATTTAACTTTGAAAATTTCCTGTTCAAAGTTAGAATTATAATTCTTTTGTAAAATTCCCTATTCCAATCCAGAATGTTTTTTTTTAACTTTCTGAAATATTTTGAAATCCGAAAAAATCCTTGGCATCCCTTGACAATTCCAAGATTTTTCCAGGTATTTCTAGATTTTTCCAAGTACCATTTTTCTTAATATAAGTATTCATTATCAATGAATTAGAGAGTTTATCATAAATATTTTCTTAGTCCTTATAAATATCAAAATGTGCTGAAATATTATTTTTTATATGTAAAATTAAAAAGGTTTTTTACTTTCAAAATGGTTTAAATTAATTTTCTAATAAAAACAAACATTTGAATTGAATTGAATTTAAATTTGATACTAAAGTTTATGAATTTCATAATTAATCGAAACAAATTTTTGTATGAATTTCATGTACGAATTTTAAGTACTTAAAATTCAATGCATATTTAACTCATTAATATTTTCAATAAAATATATTTTCCTGACATTAGTGAAAATGATCAAAAGAAGTTTGATTTAAATACGTATAAATCGAGTAATATAAATTCACCTTTATAAATGAAACAAACATCAGGCTATTTAATTTAATATCCCAATTATTCAAACAAACTTAAGCACGCTCGAAAAAAATCCCTGCTTTTAATAAAAATTCCCTGACTTCTACTTGACTTTCCATGATCAACCGAATTCCCTGGCATTTTTCTAGGTTTTCCAAGTGAGCGAACACCATGCAGCTGTCCTTGTAAAAACAAATCTTACAATTTAAATTTGGCGCCAGAATGAACTGAAAATTAGAGGTTATGTTAAAGTCTGACAAGTTTTCGTTGAGGCGCGAAATTTAAATTTCAAAGAACTACCCCGTTCCTAACTCTCCTTTGTTAAACAATTTTTCTTTTATTCAGAGCAAATTTTCATTTCATTGGAAACGATTCTTTAATTTGCTTATTTTCATTTTTCAAATGTGTTTTTTCCCCGGGCAAGTTTTTAAGGAATATATTATTTTTCGGGCCTGATAAGGCAGACAAGAGTGTTTCTTAAGGGACTCATATTCCTTTCTAAGAAGGGTAAATTTTAAGTGGAAAGTTTAATGGACAGACAGTTATTCAATCGGTGTCAGTAAACGTCTAACCGGAAGCAGCATATTTATTTGACACGCGTCTCTGATGCGTACGTGTCAACTAAATATAGAAGCCCTGAACACATCTGTCACAACACGCGTGTCCGGTTTCAGCCCGCTCATGAATTTGCAAATTTCGAAAGATCAGACCGGATGTTTCGCGTTGGAAAAATATTTTTAATATTACCATGTTAACTTCTTCAAAGTTTCACTCTTAAATTTTTATTACTTCTTTGAAAACCATCTAGTTTTTTGATAATTTAAGAACAATCGACAAAAGCTAATTCAGTTTGTTTTGTTAGCAAGATTTGAAAAAAGAGCTTCATAAATTAGTTAAAAAAAATATTATGACTTTTTGAATTTATCGGCTTTTAAATTTAACCGTTTCTAAACTGAAAGGGTTATAACTTGGTGACATTTGAATTCGAAATTTCGTTTGAAAATAATCATTTGAAAATAAATAAAATTGTGATTATGGGAATTGAATTTCAGATTTTTAACATTCATATTTCATTCTTCCAAAAAAAGGAATCATTTCCTATTTTGAAAGAAAGATAACGGAAAATTTATAAGGTTGATTGCCTTGACCTAAACTTAGTGAAAATATTGCTTCCGAATTTCGTTTAAATATTTGACCGCTTCTACTTTTCAAGACTTTCAACTGGGTGTAGTTTGATAATTTCAAGACTTTGGAATATGACCGCCTTTCAATGCAATGACCTTTGATCTTCATTTCAATGGAATTTAGATTTTCCAAATCTAAAGACTTATATAATCAAACGCCTAATGTAATTTTTCATTCAGGGGCTTTCAAATTTGTGCTATTTTGAAATTATCTTGAAATCTACTATTCTAGGAATTGAAAGACTTCAAAATTTAATTCCCATAATATTAAAAGCTTTTTGAATTTAATTTTTTTTCTCCAAAATTGAACTCCTTTTAATATAAATCTAAATAGCAATTACAAAACTGAAACAAAAAATATTAATAAAATAGTGCTGACACAAAGTACACATCATTCTTCAAAAGTTTTTTTTTAACCAAACAGTTGCATTTATCACCATATAGTTGAACTTTTAAGCAAACGAGATGATTTTTTCACAAAATAGTTAAACTTTTAACCAAATAGTTCAATTTTCAAACAAATGATCCAATTTTGAATGAAAAAAGATTATAAGCAGTTGTACTTTCCACCAAATAGTTTATTTTTTAACAAAAAGATCAATTCTGTACAAAAAATGTAATAGTTGATATTTCAACCAAACAAAAAAGATTCAATTTCTACCAAAAGAGCGAGCAAAAGAGATGAATTTTAAAACAAAAAGATGAATTTCCAACTAAGAAGATTACAAATGTTTTTTTTCAACTAATTTTCAAACTAAAAAAGATCAATTAAAAAAAGTTAACTTCAGTAAAAAAACGAATTTTCAAAAAAATAGTCACATTTTCAACCCAAGCGATGAATTTTCTAACCAAAATGACCAATTTTAAACAGAGATTTTTCGGTCAAGAAAAAAGAGCTCATGCAAATTTTTGACCTTACAAAAAAAAAAAATTCTGTACAACAGTTGAGTTTTTAACCAATGTGTTGCATTTTTAATTTAAAACAATAAATTTTTAAGTAAGTATTTAAACTTTCATGCAAATTGTTGAACTTTCAAGATGAAAGACGGATTTTCTGCAAAACAGTTGAATCTTTTACAAAAAAGTTAATTTTCAACCAAACAGTTGCATTTTCAACCAAAAATATGAATTTTTAACAAAGTAGTTATACTTTTACCCAAGTAGTTGAATTTTCAATTAAAAAATATCAATTTTCAGAAAAATATTAAAAATTTCAATCAGAGATGAATTTTCAACCAAAATAAAGAATTTTCAACTAAAAAAGATTAATTTTCAGCCAAAAATGGAAAAGTTAAATTTTCAGTAAGAAAGACGAATTTTCAACAAAATAGTCAAATTTTCAACCAATGAGACGACATTTTAAAAACAAACAAATTTTCAACAAATATATAATTTCAAGATAAAAGACGCCTTTTCTGTAAAACAGTTGAATCTTCAACCAAACAGTTGCATTTTTACCCAAGAAATAAATAAATTTTTAAAAACGTTGTTCAACTTTTACCCAAGTAGTTGAATTTTCAATTAAAAGAGATCAATTTTCTACTGAATACTTAAACTTTTAACCAAAAAGAGATGAATTTTCAACTGAAATGATGACCCTTCAACCGAGTAATTCAATTTTCAACCAAAAAAGATGTATTTTGAACAAATAATTTAATAGTCGAACAAAAAACAGTTGAATTTAAGCGAAAACGACGAATTTTCAACCAAATATTTAAATCGTTAACTAAAGAACAGCAATCTTCAATCAAACCGTTGCAATTTTATCTAAAAAATATGAAATCTCTACGAGAACCGACTAAGAGAACCAAAAAGACGATTTTTCAACCAAAAAGTTGAATTTTCGACCAAGAAAGATTTCAGTTAAATTTTCAAAACCAAAATATGAATTTTCAACAGAAAGTTAATTTTCTACCAAAACGCTTGAATTTACAACCAAAAAAGAGGATTTTTCAACAAAACAGTTGAATTTTCAGTCAAAAAGTAAGACTTTTTAACAAAATTGTTAAATTTTTAATCAAATAATAAAATTTTTAATTAAAAATATAATTGTCAGGTGGAAGCAACTGCGAAAAACAAAGAAGTATAAATACAAGGCAAATAAATTATTAAGAAGAATATTATTTTAGGGTGGCCGCAAGACTTCATTTTCAAAATTCTCTTATCTTTTCCTGGCCAATTTTTCATTTTTCCTGGCCATTAATATTTAAAGGAATCTTTTATAAATAGAATAAAACAATTTCAAATTAAAATTTAAAAAAAATGGAAATTTATTATCCTTGACATTTATTGAAAGTGCCTCTCACAGCAATTTCCCGAGACTTTTGCAAGATTTCTAGGTTTTCCCCGATTGACGCTACCAAATGATGCTACAAAGTTTCATCAGTCTTTGGATTAAAACTTCATGCAGTAAAATATGAATTAAAATTTCTTTCGATAAAATATATTTGATCAGATCTAAAAATCAGAGCAGTTAAATTATTTAGAACTTCCAATAAATCGTTAAAGCACTGAATGAAAGACCTTGCAAGTGAAGTAATGCCAGTGTGCAAATGTAGTTCGACGTAACGCGAATTCTATTCGGGTCATTTTGGGGTTAAATGGTGTCGCAAAAGCACTTAACCATTGATCAATGAAACTTCAGAATTACTAAGCGGCTGATACTGCGTAGGCGCTGCACGTGCTGAATTTTCTGTTTATCCAGATCATTTAAATCCAGATTTAAGTCCAAAAAAAATTTCATTGATAAATCGTAAATTGAATAAAAGATAGAAAAAAAAAAAATTTAAATACAAATAAACGAAGATATTAATTTGTAAAGACTGGTACTAATCCAGGTCAGTTCCAGAGATTCTAAAATCAGAAATAAAAATAATAAAAATAAATAATAATAATAAAAATCAGAAAATAAATAAACTTTTATTATTTTTGGGTAACTTTCTCATGATTTTATAGAGTTGTGATAGGGGAATAAATTAATAGTTGAATCTTCAACCAAAAGGCATGTTTCGAGGCCAATTTAGACCTCCTCATCATAGGAAGTTTTCCTATAAATAATCCCTGGTAAGGACCAACATGTTTCAAAGCCAATTTGGACCTAATCATAGGAAGTTTTCCTGTAAATAATCCCTGATGAACTTAGAACCCAGATGAACTTAGACCTCCTCACCATAGGAAGTTTTCCTATAAATAATCCCTGATAAGGACCATCATGTTTCAAAGCCAATTTGGACCTCACCATAGGAAGTTTTCTTATAAATAATCCTTGACGAGGATCAACATGTTTCGAGGCCAACGTAAACCTCCTCACCATAGGAAGTTTTCCTATAAATAATCCCTGATTAGGACCAACATGTTTCGAGGCTAATTTAGACCTCCTCACCATAGAAATTTTTCCTATAAATAATCCCTGATGACGTCTAAGTTGGCCTCGAAAAATGATGGTCCCTAGTAGCATAAAGACGGAAATAAAATGAGGAAAGAGTGAGAGGTTGTTTTTGGTTCACTCTTTCTCTTTTTTTGTTTGTTAAGTAAGTTTCTTTAATGAGCCGAAAAGGAGGTAGTTTGGAAATCTAATTTTGATTTGTAACTTTTTTTACGCTCCAATTTCGGTACATAAAATTATTCAGGAGAAAATAGATTCCATTTCGACCCTAAATGAATGTTCTAAGTGTAATAAATTCCCCAACGAAGAATTAGTAGTATTAGCTCCTAACATTTAGACAACTTCATCACCCATTATTAGTTTCCCAAAATCCCATCGTTAGGAGAGACACAAGTTCGATATTTATGAAGACATTTATTATTCATCGCGCTTTGAGAATTTCCTTCCACATAATCTTGGGCTTGTCCTATAACCATCTGTGTATTCTCATGAACGATACGAGATAGCAAGGGATACACATAAATGAATAAACATAATTTGAGTAGGACAATGTTCAACCACCCTCTGTTATTTTCATACCTAAGAATAGGATTTTACCTTAAAAACTCTGTAAACAGACCTATCTTCAAAGGAAAATTGAATCGATGGAAACAAAGGCAACATATATTGAAATTACATCAGTTGATGTTCTAGAGAAGTGGAAATTAAAGTCGATAATTTCAATACAAAGTTTTCAATTAAGGACTCTTCCAAAAGATGTCTAAATTTTAGGGCTCGGACACACTTCGGAGATAAAAATAGTATAAATAGTATCACAGATTTGAACAAATAGCATCATAACATTTTTCAAGTATTGAAAATGAACTTCCATGTTTATTTAAAATGTCAGTCTTACCCCCTTTTTCTCATTTTTCCACTTTTAATTCGATCTAAATTAGAGCCCCATCAGAAAAACGAACTACTTTTGGTTGAAAGTTGATTCTTTTTAGTTGAAAAGTCTACTATTAAATTTCTGATTGAGCATTCATCTCTTTTGATTCAAAATTGAATTATTTTGTTCAAAAACCAACAATTTGATTAAACTTTTTTTTCTTTCTTGACTAACAATTTTTTTTTTTTTAATTGAAAATTCAGCTATTTAGATGAACATTCATCCTTGAACATTCATCTAATCTGTTTCAGTTGAAAATTAACTTGTTTCTTCAAAATTCAACTATTTTGTGGGAAAATCGGAGTTTCGGCTCGAAAATTCAACCATTTGGTAGAAAATTTAATTATTTGGTTGAAAATTCGTCTTTTTTGGTAGAAAATCAATTTTTTTGGTTAATAATTCGTCTTTGTTGATTTAACACAACTATTATATTTTTTGTTGAAAATTCATCATTTTAAGTTAAATGTTCGGTTTTTTGTTGTAAAAAAATTCATTTTTTCTTCAATTGAAAATTAATTCTCCTCAATTAATATATAACGACTCCATTTTTGGTTGAAAAATTAACCTATTATGTTAAAAACTTTAGAAACGAAAAAAATATAAACTAGAAATTAATGAAATAAATTTGGTACTAACATCAAATTCATTGTTTAAACTATTTAGTTGAAAATTCTACTTTTTTGGTAGAAAATCAGTTTTTGGTTAATGATCAAGTATTTTGTTGAAAATTCATCTTTTTCGATTAAATCGAACTGTTATTCATTTCAAATAAAAATATTTTGCTGTTGAAATAGCAATGAAACCCTTTTTCATTGAAAATTCGTCTTTTTAGGTTGAAAATTAAACTCCTTGGTTGAAAGTTGAAATATTTTCTTAAAAGCTTTTTTTTAGTTGAATACTCATAATTTTAGTTGAAAATTCATCTTTTTAGATTAAATCCTACTGTTTTTCAGTTTAAATTAAAAATTTTTGTTGTTTAAATAGCAATGAAAACCTTTTTCGTTGAAAATTCGTCTATTTAGGTTGAACATTAAACTCCTTGGTTGAAAGTTGAACTATTTTGTTAAAAGCTTTTTTTTTGGTTGAAGACTCATAATTTTAGTTTTTTTTTGTTGTTCTTTTTTGTTCTTTTTGGATTGAAAATGCAACAATTTGATATGAAATTCAACTATTTTGTTAAAAACATTTATAAACGAAAAAAACATAAACTAATAATCAAATCAAATTTGTACTTTACATCAATTTTTCATACTATTTATTTGAAAAGTTACATGATTTGTTAAGAATTTGTATTTTTTGTAGAAAACTAATCTTCTTGGTTGAAAATTCGTCATTATTGGTGGAAAATTAATATTCTTGGTTTAAAATTCATGTATTTTATTGAGAATTATTTTTTTTGGGGTAAGTAATTAATATTTTTGATTTGAAAATCCATCTCTTTCGGTGTTAGCCAATGAGCGAAGAAGTTTATAAATATTTTGCATATAAAAGTAAAGAAATAGTGGCATTAGCAGACAATTGTGAGAAAATAATGTCTTTTGTGTCATTTTTTTCGAAATAGTCTTGATAATTTGTTGCCATACACTGAAAAAAATGTGCAGTTGGTTCAAATATTTAGTTTGTAAGATTATAATTATTATTGCATGAGAACATATACTGCCAGATGACTCCACTTAACTAGGTACGGACCTTCTTTTACTAAGGTAAGCTTAGAGTCACTGTATGAATTTAATCACAACCAGTGGTAACCCGCGACTGCATCTGACTGTATTAGAAGTACTCCCATTTGCCTGGAAGTTTGTCCAGGGGAGAGGCAAACTGCAGAAAACCCCCTCCCGAGTTCAGACAATTCATCTATAGTCGAGTTTGATGGCAGACATTTAACCATACCCATCGTATGCACACAATCATTCTCAGTGTCAAACCTCACGCTGGTACTAATTAAAATTGCAAAGTTGTTGTGCCAAATAATAAAATAGCAGTATCAACTATATCAACTATAGCAGTATCAGTGCATAAATTGAACTCAATGTTCTTCGAAGAAGAATTTCCTTTCCTAGAGACTCTAGAGTTCTAGACTCTGCAGAAAAGCTCCTTCAATTACGCATGACATATTAGAAGGAACAAGGGTTGAGGGTAAAGTTGACGATAGCAGAGGCAAACTGGTCCGTCCCATCTTATGAATAAAGAACGAAGCTACGACTAACGTTCACAATCTATACAACAGGATTTGCATACAATTTGTTAGGAAGCCTGTTTAAATTTACGACTATTTCTAGAAAAGTCTGTAAGTAGAAAACGTCTCAATCTCCTTAGGACAAGGTATACTAGACGGCTCTTTTTAAATATCTTTCTTATCTCTAATGAGATACAAATTTTATGACACTGAGAAGTTAATTAATTTTTCGGGTGAAGCAGGATCATCTTGAAGAATACTGGATTATTCAAAGTCATCGTTAATTTATCAGAGAACTTGTTTGTGTGAAACAGCATAATTAAAGACGCTAATTGCCACTTAATGTCAAGACTTTTTATTTTTAACTGAGCATCCTCTAATGGCTTGCGACTTTTAACCACTCCTATTTATTTACCTTCAAAGAACTTATGTTTTAAAAGGTTTACAGACCTCGGGCTTATTTGAGAATTTCAAAATAGTGTCAATAGTAGCATAAACTTTACAAAATAGTACCGACATAATGTCATGCAATTTTTTGAATTTTTAATCGAGGTGTTCAATATTTTGGAAGTCTGGTATACAATATACATCTCCCATAAAATTGCGTGGGATCTTTTAAAATTTTTTTAAATACTCATAAAGCTTTGAAATTCGATGAAATCCTTTAAAAACCCCTGAACTGTTCATATCCTCTAAAAATTCCTGGAAACCTAGTCAACCTTTTTAAATCCCTTCAAATGATTAAAATCAGTAGAAATCCCTTCAATTTTTTTTTATATAATTCATATCCTAGGATACTTGTTCAAAATCTTATAAAATTTTCTGAAATCCTACGAAATTCCTAGCGAACCCGTTAAAACATTTTAAATCTCTTAAAATTCCTTGGAATCGTTTAAAATATCCCAAACTCTTAAAAATAATTTGAAATCTTTAAAATCCCTTAAATCTGGTGAAATTTCTAAAAAAAAATTTCGAAAATCCGTAAAACATGTTCAAATCATTAATAGTTAAATATATTTCAAAATTCGTTTAAAAATGTTAAAATTTTTGAAATCCTCTGAGACCTTATAAAATCCCATAGAAATCCATATAAATATCTAGAAATCAGTATAAATCCCTAGAAGTCCCTTGAAATTTGACTTCATTTAATTTATTCCCTAAAATAATAAATTCTCTAAAATAATAATGTAATCTGGAATCCCTTGAAATCTTTAAAATATCGTTGATATTTTAGATGCCTCTTTAAAATCCTTCGAAATTTTCTGAAATCCTAAGAAATTCTTTAGAAAACCTTACTTTTTTAATCTCGCTAAAATACATTAGAAACTTTTTAAATACCCTAAACTTTTTAAAATTCTTTGAAATCCTTTATATGTATAAAATCCATTAAATATTCTTAAATTTCTAGTAATTCCACAAGAATCGAGTGAAATCCCGTAAAAATTCTTGAAATCTGTAACATCTTTCAACATTTAAAAGAAAAAGATAAAATATTTAAAATCCTGTAAAATCCCATAACATTTGATAAAGAACGTTTAATATATTGAAATCTTTTAAAATACCCCTTGATATCTTTATAAATTCCTTTTAATGTTATGGAATTATTCTATGTCTTCTGAAATCCTATGAATCCCTCAAATATTGTAAAATTCTTTAACATTTTGTAAATAACATTTTGAAATTCATCAATATCTTTTAAAACATACTATATTCTTTAAAATCTTTAAAATTTGAATAAATTAAAATTAATTTTTTTAAATCTCTTAAATCTTGTGAAATCCGTACAAACGTTTTGAAATTTGGTACAGCATCTTGAAAACTTTCATGTCTTTTTAAATACAAATCCATTGAAATCTCTTAAAATGTAATTCCATTTCATTTAAACCCTATAATTGTTTTAAAAAATTGGAAATCCCCTAAAATCCTTCAAATCTATCTGATATTATTAATACCCTTTTAAATTCCTTGAAATTTTCTGAATTTCATGAAATCTCTTGCAATCTTGTAAAATACCATAAAATTGTTCAAATCCTTTGAAATCCATTTAATTAAAAAAAATTTTGAAGTCCTTGAATATCCTCTGAAATCGCGTACTTCTGATAAAATAACTACAAATCCCTTGAAAACCCCGTACATTTTCTTGAAATTTGTAACTTATTCAAAAATTTTGAAATCATTGAAATCAGATGGGATTTCTTGAAATTCCTTAATATCATCAAAATTGTCTGAAATGCCTTAGAATCTTAAAATAGATTGAAACCTGGATTTAGCTCCCCTGGATTTTGCTCTTCCGATAATTTACACCGCGCCGTGGGGATACGTGAGATGCGTTGGCGGGGGGATGTGCGGTGTGTACTCAGGTGTGACAAAACAGTGAGAGAAACAGGAGAGAGATAAAACAGGAAGGAGACAAAATAGTTCCGTGTCTCTGGATTTAACGCCAAGGTCAGCCCCAAAACCGGCGCTAAATCCAAGTTTGACTGTACTCTACAAGCTTCAAAACCCATTAAAATCCTTTGAAATCCCTGAAATCAGCTGAAATCCTGAAAAATGTGAAATTTTTAAGATCCCTCTAAATCTTTTGAAACCTACAAATTCTTGAAATCTTTTGAAATTTGGATTTTTTCAAAACAGTTTCATCGTGAAAAAAGTGTCAATAGTGGCGTGAGTTCGAGGCTTGAGATTATTAAACAAAATCAAGATTTATTTTCAAAAGCCTCTGGATTTTAAAAAGATAAATTTCGAAAATCTCACAGAAAAAACTGGGGTTTCACTAAATTTGTGGCTCAAATAAAATTTTGTATATTTTAGAACTTGAACATCAATAGCTACCTATGCAAACCCAAAAGGCTTCCTTTAGAGACACTTGAACAGAACAACATGAAGGCGCATTCACCAAAAAAACTGAGGGTTCACTAAATTTGGGACTCAAATAAAATTTGGTATCTTTTAGAACTTGAACATCAATAGAAACCTATGGAAATGCAAAAGGCTTTCTTTAGAGACACTTGAACAGAACAACATGAAGGCGCATTCACAACAAAAAAACTGTGGGTTCTCTAAATTTGGGACTAAAACAAAATTTAGGATCTTTTAGAACTTGAACACCAATAGAAACCTATGGAAACCCATAAGGCTTGCTTTAGAGACACTTGAACAGAACAACATGAAGGCACATTCACAAAAAAAAACTGAGGGTTCACTAAATTTGTGACTCAAATAAAATTTGGTATCTTTTAGAACTTGAACATCAATAGAAACCTATGGAAACCCAAAAGGCTTCCTTTAGAGACACTTGAACAGAACAACATGAAGGCGCATTCACAAACCAGGCGCTTGAAAAGTGGGGTTTGTAAGTTAGATATTTACAGAATTTGTCAACCAATGATTGGTCCAACTGGAGTTTCCTTTGGAACAAATTCATCGTTTTGGTTTACTTTTCAGCAAAAGAGATTCCTTTTTGTTGCAGCTCCTTAGGAACCAAAAATTGGCTCTAATAGAAACCCCAGTGTTTTCTGTGCTTTCAATTGTGAAGGTGAAATCTTTTGAAGAGAAAATTGAAACGTCATTTCCAAGGACCCTATGACCCCAAGACAACTCTCTTGTTTGTACTTTTCAATCGCCAATAAGTGAGATAACAAGAAAAGTCATGACACTACTGAAGCAAATAAACACACTGTCAGATGCCAGCATTCTCTCCCATTCTTGCATTGAAGGAAGCATTTGAACGAGAAAAATTCAGTCGAGTGGAAAAATGACTAAGGCCAAAGTGACGACATCAGGTTTTACGTTAGCTAAAAAGTAAAAATATTGAGGAATTGAAAAAATTTCACAGAGTGAGAGAATGAAAGATCTCGAAAAACGGGGAATGTAATGCAGCCTGCTTGCTACTTTAGCTCCCTGACCTGAATCAATTTGGCAGATCCAGTGGAGGTTGAACCTTACAATCAATTTGCTTTCTGGACTCTTACAAATTAGGGAAATCGAGTCAAAATATTCATTTTTAGCATGAAACATGATTCATTTCAAAAGCGCCATTTGACTGCAAGAGCGCTATTTGACTTCAATGGCTATTATTTCAGGGGTAGGTCTCACGTCTTGTTAACTTTATTTCTTCCCTCTTCTACCCAAATATTATCTCAGTTTGAGTCACTTTTCTAGAATCTAGCAGAATATCTTTCAGTGTGTGAGCATAGAAATACACATGGGATGATTATGAAGGGTGATGAGGCCACAGGGCAAGTTTAACAGACTGGTAAGCCGATGACTCGGAGTCATGACAACGCGCACAGTGGGGTCAACGAGTGCCAATTGGGGCCAAGCATGTCAAACGATGGCAATAGGCTGTTGGGAAACAAACGCCGTTTCTTGTCCTCGTCGTTGGGAATATTTTCTTTGGGAGTAGTAACAGAAGTGCCTGATTCAATCACTCAAAGCCAGGCTAATATGCTTCCAAAGAAAAACAATATCATTGTTTCTAACCTTTTTTTTCAAAATACCAAAATGATCTCAAGAGAGGGGAAATAGGGTGGCTCTTCTCAAAAAAGGGGAATAATAGGGGAATCAATCCTTATAAATAAAGTTGAGGTATAGGTGCCATATTAAATTCAATAATGAAACGCTTAAGAATTCAAGTCGAAATAAATGATATTTTCAACAAAGGAGTTGATTGTTTTAAGCAAAACTCTAACATTTTAGATAACCATTGACTTTCAAACCTGAAAAGATTCATCTTTAACAAGAAAATTAATTTTCAACCTAGAAAGATCAATTTTCAATTCAGAAAGATGACTTTTTTACGAGAAAGATGAATTCTCAATAAAAAATATAATATTTAATATTTTAACCAAAAAATATTCATGATTAGTATTATTATTAAATCGTTTTGGTTGCAATATCAACTATTATATACAAACAAATTTTTTGAATAAAAAACAGTTATTAAACTCAACCAAAAATCAGGAGTTTCCCACAAAATATGTAGTTGAATTTTCAACTGAAAAAGATTTTATACTAAAAAATAAAACGATTTTTGAAGAAATGAGTTCAGTTATCAAACTAAGAAGACGAATGTTTTAGAAAACTGTTGTCTATGAACACCTAAAAGATAAATTTTCAACAAAAAAGTTAATTTTCAAGCAAGAAACATGAATTTTCGACGAAATAGTTGAACTTTCAAGCTAAAGTGATGAATTTTCCACAAAATAGTTGCATTTTTAACCAAAGAGTTGAATTTTAAAGCCAAAAAGATGTTTTTATCAGGAGATAGATGAATTACTAACCTGAAAAGGAACATTTGAAAAAAAAAAATATATATATACTCTATAAATATATTATATATATATATAATTTGTGAGACGTGGCCATGAATGGGATTTACCGCGGTCCTACTGGGAGCCGATGTCATTTTTTTTTAGATGACAGTTGGTCCCCCTTGGATCCTGTGGTGATTTTTAACCTTTAGTTTTTAATTATATATATATATATCATTGGGGTGGGGAATGGGTGCTGAAAATCTTACGAATACTTATTTGATGGGGGGGGGGGCAGTGGGAGTCTAAAGCATTTCTCGCGTAAGTTTTCCCTTTCTATGTTTTTTAATCCCTGAGAATCTTCAAAATCCTTTGAAACCTTGTAAATTCTTTTGAAAATTTTGTAAATCCCTCATAATTTTTTTAACTGATGTGAATATCCCTTGAATTTCTATGAGTTTCAGAGATATCGTACATAATCTCTTAAAATACCTTTTATACTATTGATAATCCTGGATATGCCTTGAAATCCTTTGAAAACTGTGGAAATCCTTTTTATTCATTTTGAAATTCTGTGAAATCTTCTTGAATCCTTAAAATCGTTTGAAATCTTCAAAATTCCACACAAATCCTTGAGAGCCTCTCAAATACGGCTATAATCTTCGACAACATTTCTTGAATAAATTCCATAAAGTATTTCGAAATAATACGAGATTCTTTGAAATCTTTGAAATCAATTTAAAATTAATTCATTGTAATCTTTAGTATCCATTAATAAATTGTTTAAATATCTTGAAATCTCTTAAAATAAGTTAAAGTCCATTAAAATATTTCAAAAGCCATTAGAATTCCTTGATATCGCTTAAAATCCGTAAATATACTTTGACATGTTTTGAAATCTCTGAAATATTGGCAAATCTTTTGCAACATTTTTAATTTGAAAAAATATTGGATTTTTTGTTATTTTCGAGATTTAAAGGTTTTTCTCAAGACAAGTTTTTTCACACTTTCGAAAACATTGAGAAAAACGAAGAAAGAATAAAAAATGGTGAAGCTATTTCGATTTTTCTAAAATTTAAATACGAAATTATCTCAAAACAGCTACGCTTTTTTTGCTGAAATTTTCAGGAGTGATAGATAATTTATATATGTCAAATATCATTATGTCCAATAAAATAATTTTTTTCTGATTATAATTAAAAAATAATAGTAAAATGCAATACGTGCGAGAACAATAAAAACAAATATAATGGTTTCTCGCGAAATACAAATACACCGCAGGCTCAAAACGAATAGTCAGTTGACTACTACGTAACACTCCTAAAAATTTCAAACTTTACCATTTTTTTTCTATTTTCGCTTTTCTCGCTGATTTTGAAAGAGAGAAAAGAACTTGACAAATTAGAAGAAGGAAGATTTCAAAATCATCAACATTTTAAAAAAGGCAGGTTTAAAAAAAAATTCTTTTCTCCCGAAAAACAAAAGCTACAAAATGGCAAATTCATGGTTTCCAGAAAATTTGAGGAAAAATGTAGAGTTTTCGAGATTTTTACATTCTCATTCGTGAGTGTAATCGTCCAAATGTTCGATCTCTAGTTTTTAACGGATGTCTGTATGTCTGTATGTATGCATGTCTGTATGTATGTATGTATGTATGTGTGTATGTCTACATGTATGTCTATATGTATGTCTGTCTGTATGTATGTCTGTATGTATGTCTGTATGTACGTCTGCATGTATTTCTGTATGAATGTATGTATGTATGAATGTATGGCTGGATGTATGTCTGTATGTATGTCTGTATGGTTAACTGAAAGTTGTAGCCACGCTAACTTTTGAAGGATTTGTCCAATCGAGTCAGCCTTTGATAAACTGTTTGAGAGTCCCAAAATGAAGGTTAACGAATTTATCCAGATATTGTAAACTAAAATTGAAAAATTCTATGCTTTTTCGATATTTGAAGAAGAAAATTTTTTTCAAGTTTCAGAAATTTTTGTCAAAGTTTCTTGAAGATTGGTAAGAGACTTACAAATTATCCTAATGAAATTTTTTATTTTGATGAAAATTAGAAAGGTTATATACTTTCCAAAATTTTCAAAAAATAGAAAAAATTATTTTTCTGATGGATTAAGAAAGTTCCTTCAAAATTTTCGCTATATATCAAATATATTTCGAAAATATTGCAGCTGAATTTTTTGATTAGATCAAAATTCAAAAAGTTAGAGATTTTTCAAAACTTGAAACAAAATTTTTTTATGAGTGTTAGACATTTTTGTCATAGTTTCTGATACACGACAAGAAGACTTGCAAATTATTCTCATGGGATTTTTGATTTCAACAAAAATTAAAAGTTATATGATTTTCAACATTTTGAAAATTTTCAAAACATGGAAAAAAAAATTTCTTGATAGATTGAGAAATATCAATCTTCAAGAAGATTTACAAATTATCTTAATGAAATTTTTCAATTGGACACAAATTGACAATATAGTAAATTAATTAAACATAGTAGAGTTGTCTGAGAACTGGAGTATGAACGAACGGAATCAAAACCTACGGCTTAATGTCCCTTTTAAGTGAATAAAAAAAAAAGGTGTTTCTTTTTTAACATTATATTGAAAAACATACCTAGTTCTTATATGCGGTTCAATTTTTTCTAAATCGTTTCATTTTTTAAAGAGAACTGTCAAATAGCCACAGGTTCTTTGAGAACCTTCTTTAAAAATAAATTTCAAAAAATTCAGTTCCAATTTATGACTGTAATTTCTCAGGGGTGTAAATCACAGTTTTCGATTTAAGTTACAATATTTATGATATTTGAAAAATGTGGTTGAAATGTACGCATTAATCAATATCTCAAAAATTGTACAAAATTAAAAATATTCGTAAAAAATGTCTCCTGATTTTCCACATACAATTATTTGTTATAGTAAATACTCTCTGAATAAACTCTATAGAAATCACTTTCTTGACCTAAATAAAATATTCCAATATCAGTAATAAAATTAATCCTTACAAGAAAAAATATTCTTTCTTTTGGAAGTAAAATGTGGATTTATTTATGCAGTCTCACTCCTGACAGTCACAGCGCATAATTACAATAAATGAAATAATAAGTACGATTGTGTTAATTTTGGTTGATTGTCTTCAGAAGTTGAGGAAATGGAGTTATTCTCTTTCTGCATCCACAAATTTTGGCGTGCACCCTATAGGCACAAGCCTATACGGAATATCACTACAGTAACTATTTCTGAAAAATGTGAAATTTTCATTCGTTAATATAAATACTTTAATACGGGTTTCATTATATGGAAAAGTCCATACATGGGGCATTACTTCTCTACTGCCGCAAAGTTAAGTCATATTCTTCGATTGTCTTTAAATTCTGGGAATATGTCCGCCTACCAAACAGTACTTAATCAGACATTTTCAAAAGCCTGTATCTCGCTTTCTAATAGGTTTTTAGAAAGTATTTTTTTACAACCTTTCATAACATTTTTTTGTTCGGACAAACGATTAATTATTATTGTCTGATGAGTAATTAATAATTTAATAAGGAATAGTTATTATAGTGAGAAAATATTTATTTTAAGAAAATTCCTGGTAATTTTTAAGAAATAATTTACTACTTTTTATTTTTCTATGAAAATTTTTAAAACCTTTAAACTTCTTCAAACTCACTGGTAAACATTCCGTAATAGGGTTGGTTTATCAATGATCTTGGGCAATTCCTAATCAATATAAATAATAAAAGAGTGGTATGTTTGAAAACTGTTCTTTGGTATACTGCCCTGTACCCCGGAAAATCTTAAGTTATGTATTTTCTTATTTCACATTTTTCATAGTAAAAAAGTCAAGCTTTCTTTTGAGACTTTTAAAAAACAATAGATGATGCCTAAGTTGCGAAAAGTCAAATAAACCATTAATTTATTACAAAAAATTGCCCAATTTTGTTTTGAAATTATAAAATAGCATGAAAGGGTATAAAAAACTGTCGAAACCCCTAAAACAAATTCCGTAATTAGAAATCAAGTTACAGGCTTTTGAAAAGTCACATTGAGAGTGCTGGTAATCCTAACGAACACATTTCCAAAATTTTTGTTATAGTTCTTCTTCAAAAATGAAATACTCCTAATTCCGATTGTTTATATTTTTTGCTTAGATATCGTAGTCTTGTGTCACCGAATATATTGCAAACATAAAAAAAAACTGGATGCCAATTGTTTTATTTATACTGGGACGCATAATAACAAATTATTAACGATAAGAAATTTTAAAACCTCATTTTAGTTTACATTGTTAGACATCCTAAAGTTGCTTTGCATATGTTTACTTAACAAATTAATACAATATTGAATACAAGTTTTTCTTGGCTTAAAATATTTAAGTTTATTAAACATGTTTGTAAACACTTCCTTCAGAGATTAATAGTATGTACTTGAAACTTACGGCATGTTAATCCTGGGCAGCAGGTAGAACTATTGTCACACGCACTTAATTGCACTATGCAACCAGGTGGCGCTGCAATAAAGCAAGGTTAAGTCCAATCGATTTTAATTTGAATATTTCAATCTTATTTACCTTTCAATTCAACCCTTATTATAGTTTTAGATACTCGGGATAAAATATCCCTACACGGAAATACACGTAGATTAGGGTGATTTCAACAATATTAAAAAAAAAAGAATTCAAAATCAGATGTAATTCAGATGTTTCCTGTTGTCTGTTTCATTAAATTGTTGTTGTTTTTATGTTCTCAATATGTCAAAAATGCAGGTATTGAATTTGTATACATATAAAATAACCCCCTATTATGTAATTTGAATTGTAAAAAATTTAATGGCAATTTTTAAACTCATGTTTAAGGAAAATAATAACTCTTTCTTACTTGTTTTAAATTTTTCTATAATAAGAAATTTTTTAAATTACCTATTTTATTTTCTATTAGACACTTCGTATGTACAAATATGATAGAAGAATGTGAAACACGTAAGTTTTTGTATAAAGTTATAGTGTATGCTTTAACAAAAAAAAATGTCGTGGAAATATTTTTATATAACCCTTTGTTTTGCTTTTACGAAATATGTAGAAAGCTATTAAAGCTACTTTTTATCAAATTCACCATTTTCACATCGTTTTCATTGCTACAGTCAAAACTTTTCATATTTTTTATTTTATGAGGTACATTGATTTTTTGAAACTACTTCTGTTTTAACGGGTTTCATGATTTATTTTGAAAAATATTGCTTTTATGTAAAAAAAAAATTTCAAATTTGAAAAATTAGTATCTGAAGCAAATAAATTTAACCATTGAACCATAACATTGGTTATGAGTTGCTTTTTTACGCAGGTTTGAAAATCAAAATACAATTGATGAAAAATTAAAACTAAAAAAAAAGTATGTAAAGTTATAATTCGAAACATTTAATACTTCGTACTTGATGGTTTCCGGGCAACTATCATCAGGAGAAAAAATCGCCAGCCTAATCGCTAACATGGTTTCGCAGACGATTTTTAAGAAAGTTTGGAATGACCCATCTCTAAATCATATCCCATTTGGAATTTTTTTATATTCGAACAGTTTTTGACTAAGAAGGTACAACTTAGGCTAGTGTGCGTCTTCAGATTAGAAAACCTTCTCTTTTTGCCTTATAAAATGAATCACCCTAACATGGATATTAATATCCCCATATGATGAACACTGAGGAAACCACCTCTAGACGTTATATATGGTATATTTAATATCCTACACCTTCTCATCGATGTTTTGATATTACTTTATTTATTTATCGTTTCCTCTATACTATCTGAATCTAAATGACATATATAGTAAAAAATAACTTACAGTAAAGCAAAAAGTTAGGCAATAATTCAATAAGTTAGCATTCAACATATTATTAATAATCAAACTTAAGTTATATTTCACTTTTAGATGGTTATTATTATTTTTCTACTAACAATTGGCTAAATTCGACTAACATTCAGTTAAATTGAATTGATTCAGATTTAGGGAGTAGAGAGAATTTGAGATTTTATTTGAAATAGTTTAAAATGTAACTATTTTCATTTTAAAATTACGAAACGGTTTTCGCAATTTAAAAGTTGGTATCGAAGTTTTATATGATTGGACATTTAGTCAGGGTTGATCCAAAATTTATCTTAGGGGTTTGGTGACAGAAAGAGATGAAAGGAGTGAAAGGTAGCGTTCATTTTACCAAATAATAATAAGATGTTTTTTATCAAACTTTCTTTGTATCGATTCACCTACTTAATAGCTAAAAAGAGAATTCTCACTTTTTTAATCTGAAAATTGTATATTTTATCATCGTCAAAATTTTGATAAAAAAAGGTTCAGAAAAATAATCTGTTATTTTTTGCGCTATTATTTTGTCAATGATTTTGAAACAAAGACCTTTTTTCAAAGTTTAAAAAAATTATAGTTTATCACTTTTGACCCATCTATTCGTCTCGTCACATGTTTCTGGCGTTTCACTGATATATTTTGTGGTAATTGAAATTAAAAAAACAATTTGAAAACAAAAAAATTTTCATATCGGTCACGTGTCAGTCTGTCATACATGCCTTTAATTCTTATACATCTCCATTCTTCAATATGAATTTGCGACCAGGAATCGTTGATAAGTTACCATATGAAAATACCTGCTTGAGTTTTTAATACAATTTCTTGAACTTTAAAAAGTTCAGTGTCGAATTTGCAAGCGTAACTTGAGTTATGAATTTCACAGCACAAAATCTCATTATTAATATATTTCCACGTTGAATATACTAACCAACAGTCTGAGCATTTAAGCCAGTTGTTGCCAAAAGAAGACCCAAGCACAACAGTACAATGACGAAAGAGGTAATTGCAGGTTTCATTTTAAAGGATGACTGATACCTTTCTAACCTCGTTACAGACTTTTATACCATTTTTGGTCAAAAAACAAGGAAAAATTTTGGCTGAAAAACAAGATAAGAGTGCAACTTTCGTCATTTTCCGTGTAAGTTTTGCGCACGAAGAAATGCTATCATGTACTTTCAGCACTAACTTTCCTGCAATTAATCAATTAGTAAAGTAACATGAGCCTATTTACTTAAAGCTTCTACGCAAAATTCAGGAAGACTCACGTTAGAGCATTTTCATATTTCGAGCGTGACAAAGAATGTTAAAATAATACATTTTATTGTTGTATTTAAATAGTAGAAAAATACAGAAAAAACAGCATCTAAATAAAAACGTATATTTAAATATTGCATTCTGAACACAAGCTTTTGTTTTTAATAATCGTCTTTAATATACGAATTATTCACTTACATTATACGTTGGGGTTACGTCAAAATTAAAAAAAAGTCAAATCCTAAAATAACCTTCATAGTAGTGTTTTCATATATCTAAAAAGTAAATTATTTCTTATTAACTTCTATTAATCAAATATTTAATCAAATATGGCAGTGCGAACAATTATTTTTCATTACTTTCCTATACACATTTACTTTTTAAATAAATATGATTTATAAGTTCTGTAATAAATTTTATATTTCTTAAAATTTAAATAGGGTATATTATCAGAAAAACTTTGAACATCATTTCATCGGTTGGAGTACAGGGCGGAGGGAAAATACTAAAATTAATCGAATCGTATGAGCTGGGTGAAAATAATGATTATATTGTTACTATTTACTTAGAAATAAGTGTAAGTTGAGTATTAAATCTGAGAATAACGCAGGTTGGAGACAGAAAAACGTGAATTTTTTGTGTTGAATCGCTTAATGTCTTCTGTTCTCTTTTTTGATTTAAAAATACAAATTTTTGAGAATTAAGAAAAATTCCTATTGTTTAAAAATTAACGGCAAATTTTCCGTATATATAGTTTTTACTATAGGTAAGATGAATGCAAAATTAGAAATTAAAACAATAATTTTCTGTTCAATTTACAATTTTTGTTTAATTTTCCAAAAATATTTGTTTTAGATTGATTCATGTACGCATTTTGGAATAAGTTAAATACATCGAACCTAAAATTTCTTTAGCTTGAAAAAAAACATCTTCTTTCGTGATTCACGAATTTTTTTGCCATTTTTTTGCACATTTCAAAACAATTCTAAATTAGAGAGAGAAAAATTGTTTTAAGTTTCTAATCTTCTATTATTTATTGTTCACTAGAAAAAAATGTACATTTAAAAAATCAGCCAAAATTTTTGAAATAATAGTAATTTTTTAATTAAAAAAAGAGAACATAAGATATCAACAGATTCCAAAGCGATTCAATTAATTTTAGCTCTAATGCGCCGAATTATTAGAACTCAATTGTTCAAAATCAATTATACTTTTTGCTGTTTTTTTGCGAAAATTTCAGTTTGTTCATTTAAAAAGTTTCTAGCTTGCAATTGTTTGAATTTGTAGCATTTTCAATAGAGGACTTCAAAATGCAATTTTATAATGGAGGAAAATGTCGATTTTGATTTGTTAACCTTTAAAATCCTTTAAAAATTCAATTCTTAATTTTATAGGCTTTTATAGGCTTTCATAGGCATTTATAGGCTTCATTAAACGCCTGAGTCTATTATATGGTTTAAAAAAATGATAATTTCCGAAATTTTCAAAAAGGAAAGAAGTGAACGAATACAAAACAAAAACGTAGGTATATAAACGACTGGGAAAACGGAAAAGGAGGGGGTTCGGAAAATATTACGGGGACTTGCTTGATGGGGGGGGGGGCAAATCATTTCTTATGTAATTTTCCACTTTCTAATAATTTGTTTAAGTATGCTAATTGAAACTAGTTTTGGCTGTTAAAATTACTTTCTATAATATTATAGATATGGTGTCATTATTTGTTGTTTTTTTTCTTCATTAAGGAATATTTCATATTACACACTTCCAATAAATATATATCAACCATTCTTTTAAAATGGTGTACACATTTCATGAAATCTCGTTGAATCTCTGAAAATTTTTGCAATCCTTTAAAATTTCGTGAATTCTTTTGAAAAGTTTGTAAATCCCTTAAAATTTGTTTAATGATGTGAATATCCCTGGAAATCCTATGAATCCGGTGGATATCGTACATAATCTCTCAATATCCTTCTGAAACCATTGAATTTTTGGAAATTTCTTGAAATCGCTTGAAATCTCAAAAATTCCATAAATAGCCCTTAAAATCTCTTACAATTTTTTCAATCCTTAAAAATTCCGTGGATTCTTTTGAAAATTTTGTAAATCCCTTAAAATTTGTCTAATGATGTGAATATCTCTGGAAATCCTATGAATTTGGTGGATATCGTACATAATCTCTTAATATCCTTCTGAAACCATCGAATTTTCGGAAATTTCTCGAAATCACTTGAAATCTTGAAAATTCTATAAATAGCCCTTATAATCTCTTAAAATCGGTAAAAGTCCTTCAAATTCTATTGAATATTTCAAAATATAACGAGATCCTCCGAAATCTGGTGTACATATTTCATTAAATCTCTTGGAATGCCTCGAAATCTTTGAAAACCTTTGAAACTTCATGAATTCTTTTGAAAATTTTGTACATCCCTTAAGATTCTTTAAATGATATTAATATGCCTTAAAATCCTGTGAATTTTGTGGATATCGTACATAATCTCTAAAAATACCTTTAAAACTATTGATCTTCCTGGAAATCCCTTTAAATCATGTAAAAACTGTGAAATTCCTAAAAATTCTTTGTGATTCAGTGAAATCTTTTAGAATCCATAAAATCGTTCGAAATCTTCAATATTCCATAGAATTTGAAATATCTTTAAAATTCATTGAAGCCTTTAAAATCCGTGGACATTCTTTCTAGTCTCCTGAAATCCCTTAAAATATTTAACAATCTATTACAAATATTGTAGAAGCCATGTAGATTTCTCGAAATCCTTTAAAATCAGTGGATATATTTTGGAATATTTTGAAATCTCTTAAAGTTCTTTAAAATCCCGTGAAATCATCAAAGCCCCTTTAAATATGTTAAAATCCGTTAAAATTTCTTCAATTCCTATCAAATCTGTGCAAATCTTTTGAAATCACGTGAAATCTGTTTGAATCTTATAAAATTAATTTAGATCTCTTTAAATCTTCAGTATACCATTAAAATCCTCTGACGTTTTTCAAAACTCGTGAAAATATACTTAGGTATCTCTGGAAGTCCCGTGATTTTTTTTTTAGATATTTGAAAATCACTTGAGATTCTTTCAAAATAGTCTTGCATGTTGATCATTTTCAAAAAAAGTCGAGATATACTTTGCAATATTTTGAAACCTCTTAAAATTCTTTGAAATCCCGTGAAATCAACAAAACCCCTTTAAATTTTTTTAAATCCGTTAAAATTCCTTTAATTTCTTTAAAATCTTTATAGATAAATTGAGTAAAAATATGGAATCTTAAGTAAAAAAAAGGGGGGATCTTATAAATCGTTCCAATAGGGGAGGGGGTCTAAAAATTCCAGGACCCTTGCCTCCACCCCCTTAAGAGTCTTACGTAATTACTGGACGCTCCTATTAATGGAATTAATTAAAAACCTAGGGGAGATAGTAAGTTGAAAGTTTCGAATCATGAAATTAAATATTTTCACAAGTAAATTCAATATTTCAAGAAACATAGAGTTACACGAAAATTTTAATTTGAAGAAATATTGGATTTATGTGGGTGGTAGCTGTAATTTATATTTGGACCTGCTATAAATTGAATCTTGCTTTTCCCTTACAACTACATACGATAATACAGCAAAGAGGAATGAATGCGGCGGTATAATAATAATAGGTGATTTATAAGATGGAGATATTAATACGGCAGGCAGGCACTGGCCTCGAGAAAGATGTAGTCGGCAAAAGGTGTCTAGGATCTTGGCGACCTCCCTTTACACTTTACAGCTTGCGCGAGATAATATTAATCTCCGGAGACCCATGTCGTAGGCTCTATGTTCAGCTTGTGCAAGGGGTGGAGAGAAGAGAAACGCAGAAGCGGAAAAGAGTTCTTGGTTTAAGGTCGCGGGGTCATGTGTGTGGCTTGCTTGAAGTATCGCGTGGCTTCGTGGGATCGTGCGAAACTCCACCAGGTCTTATTTTTTCGCTCCTGCACGCATACTCATTGTATAATTTACTGAGAAAAGTGCCCATTCAATCGACCACATCAGTACAATCATCCGATCCTTGGAAATAAATTAATCAATGGTCGGATCCGATCGAACAAGCCAATTCTCGTGAGTCTTAATTCTGCCTGCATTTCTGCATTTCTTCAGAAAATATTACGATATATTCTCATCTAGAAAATTCAAATACAGGCCTCGAAATAATTTGAGAAATTCAAAATTGTGTCAATAGAAGCATACATGTTGAAAAGTAGTAGCACAATAGTGTCATGCAATCCTATCTAAAAAGAGTGATGCTATCAAATATCTCGAAAATATCAGACACATTTTTGTCAAGAACCAAATTAACTTCTGAATAACTGCTCTATTTATTATACACATTTGAAATTAAAAATTGAGATTCGCTGTTAATTTTTTATTTGCTCACAACTATTGCTAATGCAGTTTGAGAACGTTATGGTGGAGAAATATTTCCTTGTTCTTCCAAATACAAATTTTCATAGATTTTATAAGAGTTTAAAGTGGTTCAAGAACATTTCAAGGGATTTGCAAAATTGATTTTGAGATTTCAACGCCTACTAAAAGATTTTAAGGGATTTGACAGAATTTGTATGAATTTAACGTAATTTGAGATAACTTTAAGGGATTTTGTGAGATTTTAACGATATGGTGAGAGTTTTCAATGGGTTTCAAAATATTTCACGGAATATCGAAATACTTCTAAAGGTTTTAAGTGGATTGAGATCATTTTAAGGTATTTCAATTCTAGATACGGCAAACTATTTTAAAGAATTTTGAGGATTGTCGAAGCGTTTCAAAATATTTTAAGATTTTAAGTTATTTTTAAAGATTTCGAGGGTTTTTACAGAATTTCAAATGATTTCTCAACAATTCAAGCAATTTTAGAAGATTGATAGGGACTGAAAAATATTTTTAAAGATTTCAATAAGACTAAGGATTCCCAGTAATTTTAATAGATTACTAAAATTATGATGTATTTCGAATAAGTTCAAGAGATTTCACCAAAATTTATGGGAATTTGAATATATTTAAAAATGTTAAAATTTTTGAAATCTTACAATCCCTGTAAAATCACATAAAGTCCGTATAAGTCCCTTAAAACTTAATTTAATGTATTTTCTAAATTGCTTGAAATCTTTGAAATCCTTCGATGCCATTTTAAATTCCTTGATAATTTTTTTATCTCTTGAAATTTTTCTATAATCCTACGAAATTCTTCGAAATCTCATGAAATTCTTTAAAATCTTTTGAAGGACACTATACTATTCTAAATCATCTGAAAAAGCTATCCCTTAAATATTGCAAAATTCTCAGAAATCTTTTGACATGCTGTACATCTTGAAATCTTAGATATCTTTTGAAATTCATGTAAAAATATTTAAATCTTTGAAATCTTTTGAAATACCATTGAATCCATCAAAATCCCTCAGATTTTCATTTATTTCCTCAAATCCTTAGAAATTCTTTAAATCCTTTGATATTTTTTCAAAATCCCTTAAAATTTTTTTAATATCTTGGAATCTTGTAAAATACCCTAAAATATTTCAAATCCATTGAATTTTTATTAAATCTTGTTAGTCCTTGAAGATCCTATAAAATCTTTCCAGACACTCGAAAAGCTTTGAAATCCTATAGAAAAAGCTTCAGAATCTTCGAAATCCCTTGAAATATTTTGAAATATTTTGAAATTTCGATTTTTGAGATGACTGATATGTTTTTTTAGCTAATCAGTGAAAAAGGTAGAAAATATGATGTTGAAAGGCAGAGTGAAAAAATATTTGTATTAGCGAAGAGTTTAAGAAGATAGTAGCATGCGTGTCAGTTTTTTAAAATACTTGCATCTTGAAAAAATGTCTCAAAAAGTGTAACAAATGTCGTGAGTCCGAGCCCTGCAAATATCGTAATTACTTCGATTACGCAACTTGAAAGCTAAGCTGTTGGAGAATTTTCAAAAAAATTCATAAATCATGATAATGAAGATATATGTATTTATGTGAAATTTTCCTTTATGTAGTGGCATATCTACGAGAGAACAGATTTTGCTTTCCCAAAGAAACTCGTAAATAATGAAATCACGGCTACAAGTCTTTGAATTATAATTTATTATGCAGTCCATTTGTTACAAGTATCGTACTTCAAGATAAGCGGGCTATAAAATTAATTTTTTGCAATAGATAAATCGAAAATCAAATATTAGAATTATTTTTGAGGCAGGGGACCGTGCGTAAATTATTTAAAGTTTTTTTCTGAAATTTTAAACCACGACCCCCCTTTGTTAGGTTTGTTTCTTATAAATTCACAAAGTAGATCAAGCAAGTAGTTGAATTTTTAAACTAAAAAAGATCACTTTTTAACCAAAAATGGAATAGGTAAATTTTTAATCAAAATAAAATTTCTACAAAATAGTGAAAGTTTTAAGCCAAAAAGACGAATGTTGTACAAAACAGTTGAATTTTGAACTCGAAAATCTGATATTTGAACAAAACAGTTGATTTTTAAGCGAACGGTTGTATTTTCAACCAAATAGTTAAATTTTTAGTTTAAAAAAATGTAACAGAAAAATAACAGTTTTCAATAAAGTGGTTTAATTTTCAACCGAAGAGATGAATTTTTAACTAAAATTATGAAACCCCAAACAAAAGAATTAATTTTCAAGAAAGTAATTTAACTAAAAAGTTGAACTTTCATCAATGAATGTAATAGTTGCTATTTCAATATGAAATTATTTTTATTTTAAATAAAAATCAGTCGCACTAAAACACACAATATTTCGAATCGAAAAATTTATTTCCTACCAAAAAGACGAAATATTAATAAAAGACATTAATTTCCAACCAAATAGTTAAATTTTAAATCAAGAGGATTGATTTTTTTACCAAAAAGGATGAATTTTCATCAAAATACATGAATTTTCAACCAAATAGTTGAATTTTTAATTGAACCTGATATATTTGTAACAAAAAATGGAACAGTTACATCTTCAGTTAAAAAATTAATTTTTAACCAGAAAAAAAAACGAATTTTCAACAAACTGGGTAAATTTTCAACCAAATTAATGAATTTTTATCTAAAATCGACAATAAAAAAGTTGCATTTTGAATCAAAAAGATTAAATTTCTACAAAAGGAAATTAATTTCCAAATAAAACAATTACAATGAACTTGCTGAATTACTTCTTGATGAAAATATTGATTTTTTAACAAAATAATTAAATTTTGAACCAAATACTAAAATTTGTAAAAAAAAACGATGAATTATTATTAACCAGTAATTTAACCGAACAGAACGAACTTTTAACCGACTCTGTTCGCATTTAAGTGAAAAAACAAGAATATGGAGGAAAACTGTGGAACCTTGTGATAAATAAATAGGAACTTTGATAATTTATAGACAAAAAAAAAAATTTTAATAAAACATTTAGGTTCATTTTTAATACTTTTAAAACATTAGATTATAAAACTGGAAATTAAGCTTGGAAAATAAATTCAATTTTTCATTTTAGACTTCTTGATTTTGGACTACAGATTTGTAGGCCCTCCAAAAATTATAAAAATGTACGTACGTTTGTGAAACTAAATACAGCTATCAACAATTTTATTTTCTAACATTATTTCATTAAAGTTCCATGATTATTTAATTAACAGACTTTATATTTTATTTGTATGTAAAACAGAATAGGAAAGTCCCCCCCCCCCTCCACCCGAAAGACTTTACGTAATTTATACATGGCCCCTCGATGGTGCAGTGTGAAATTAGGTGACAGGGTGACACTGATTGCAGGTTTGTGGTACACTAATGATTTTTACGCGATATATGAAGAACAAACGTATCACGTCGAGGCGAAGCTTGATCGATAAAAAGTGATCGAGAGCAATTTATTGCATCTTTTCGGACAAGAATGGAGTGGACAGTGGCATCGGTCTTTGCCTTAGAGATATCTTATCTAGAGCCTCTGGGCCCTCGATGAGTACATACGAACCTTTGCCGTTGGCCTGATACCACTCTGTGATAAAACCCTACTAGTATCTGATGAACGTGGAAAGACAAAGAGCTATCTCTTTTTTCCCCTCCCACGTAACAATCTCTCAAAAGTCAATCTCTTTGTCTGAGCGATTTATCGCCATCGCCGAGAGGCAGTTTCACCGATTCGGAAATATTCTCACGCCCAAGGGCCTCCGGAGACCTTCTACTCTATTCCTAAGTTTAGTGCTTTAATTAAACTGAAAAATCTTCATTGATGTCAATATTTTCATGTGAAGAATGCTGGTTCATACAATGGAAAAATTATAATTGTATAAATCAGGAAAATTGAGCTTTTCGTAGACTCAGGATAAGTGGAAAAGGCATTGTTTAACCAGACAATGATTTATTAGTTTAAATAGGAGGATTACTTCTTTTAGAGATGGGAATATTTTTTAATTATTTGATTTCGAACCCTCAAAAGATTTCAATTGATTAGTTTAGAATTGTTGAAATTTTAGATCATTTGAATTTGAAATAGTATAATTTTTCACATTTCTATTTGGAACTTATTACGCTATTACCATTCTACTTTAAGAAATGCTCAATTTAGACCGTCTGAACATTCAAACTACAAGTTATTTAGTTTAGAACTATTCAAGTTTGAATAGTTCAGTTAATCATCAATTCCTATAGAGAACACAGAAAGAGCCTTTTGTTCTTTACACCAATAAATAGTTTTCTACTTTTCTACATCCGACTCTCATAATTTCACACACCTATCCTCGCGCAAAAATACTGACAGAAAATTTTCAATATCGTATGACTTAAAATTACATTTTTGTAACCTTTCAAAACTCATTTCTATATCACTTTCTACAATTGGCAAAGGATCTAGTGGGTACGCATGTGAAAATTGTCCACCCACATATCGAGCCTATATTGGCACCATATACTTGCATCTATGTGAATAGATGTTTAAGAATAATCCAGAATAATCCTTGTAATTTTTACAACAATGATAATAATAATCCATAATCCTGCGCATTTTGACCTCCAAATTTCATTTTTTTGGGAGTTACGGAGAGAGGAAGAAAATTAAAAAAGGCATTTTGATCGTAAACGGATGAACCGATTTTTATGTTTAAAAAAATTATGGTATAATGGTCAGTGAGACTAATAAAAAATAATTTCAAAACATTCTGACCAAAAATACGGATAAAGAATTCTACATTTTAAATCAGTAGAAAAATCGTCCTCAGTCAAACACTGAAGAGAATGCTATGGCCACGACGGATTTCTAGTCAGTAGAACAGGCCGGATTTAGCCAGACGACATATAAAGCCTCTAAATTAATGCACGATGCAGAAATATTTTTATTTGAAAACTTTCTTAAAGGAATATAAAGATGTTTGAACCTGTGAGAGATAAATTTCGATAAAAAGGTGTGAGTTTCTAAAGATTTATTTTCATCCAGGAGAGGCGGTTTTCAACTCAATTGTATGAATGAACTCGTGGTCGTTTTGGCACCCAAGTCAGGTATGCAAGTGCAATTGTTGAGGTCGGTAGCAAAAATTGAATATTGACTTCAACAGTTATAACGATAATTTCAATCATAATAATAATTTATAATTTATATTAAACAATAAATAAAAATTACGCAGTTTCGTAATAAGTGTAGAATATTCCAAATTTAAAACTTTTGGTTTGGAAAATTTCGGTTTCAAATGCTTTAATTACAATTTTTTCAATTTGATAGCTTGAAAATATAAATTGTTTAGAAATATATGATATATATATATATATATATCCGACATTATATATATGTCCGACACTACTCAGGAAATTCTCTCTGGAAGCTTATGGGCGACCGGAGGGAGGCATCCGTCACAGCAAGGAGGATTAGGGGTTCGGAGTGCCTTTGGTTGATCACAACGCTGTTTATCGGATCGGGTCGCATCGGTCTCGGGCTTTTCGGCCCCATAGGGTCTGGTGGAGAGTGGAGGTAGACATTGAATGTCGAATACTACTAAACAAAAGTCCACACATCCGTGTGTGGCAACACCCGAGTACTTTCGTAAGTACTCAAACAAAACCGTCTAAACGGAATTGAAAACATGCAACTGAAGCAAAGATATTGAACGCCCCATGGGCAGAAACAAAATCCCGAATTTGGTTCGCGTCGAGTTTGACCCTGGGTTTCTCAGCTCCCTCTCCCTGATACCTTGAAGTAACGGGTGTCACTTTGGAAAGCAATCTCCAAAAACTGTAGAAGTGACTTTGACCATTCCTTAATTCGGTTCGGTTTTGATTCCTCAGGAATCGAGCCGAAGGGCCTACGACAAACCCACCGAACGCGTCCTCGGGTTGCGGATAGAGGGTCCCTGTACCAAGGGTTTCTGCTTAATATGGTTACAATAATTAATAAGCAGTCGCGGACAATTGTCCAGGGATGGTCCCGAAGGAATAACCCCTAAGCGGAGAACCGGATGCAAAAGGCTGTTCTTCTGGGATCACTTCATCTGGTCCGTCAACACTGTTCCTCATAACATTCTACAATGATTGGTAGCTCTAAAAAAGTATCCAGAAGTGAAACCTTCATCTCCAACTGTCCCGTCTGCCGCGTAAGGTCATCTGCGGCTAAAGACCTGACTCCAAAGAACACTGTTGAATGATGTTGTCTCGCGTAAATTTCCCGTTCTTGCTTACCTTCTAGGACAGAAGGAGCAGAAGTGGATGACCTACACGTTCCAGTTGCATCAGGATTGGTTGCTTTAAGGAACCATGATCGTAGCTTCCGGAGCCTACAGCTTCTCACATGAATAATAATAGTCACTTTTAATAGTTTAATAGTCACTTTTTTCAGGAAAAGGCCACTTTAGTAACTTTAGTCCATTTCATTTTAGATTTTATTTAAAAAAAGAAAATTTAATAAATTCATTTATAAAATCTATATTAATCTATGGTGCGAAAGTGTCGGACATTACGTTCTTTCACCTGTTCCCCTTGTTTCCCGTTTTTAAAGAATTCCTCTTTTCCCCCTATTTTCAACTAACTTCTCCTTTTTCTTGTTTTTTTTTGTTTTTTGCTAAAATGCGAAATGAATTTATAGGACCCAATAAGAAAATCCAAGTATTCTTTGGTCGAAAATTCAACTGTTTTGTTACACATTCGTCTTTTTAGGATAGAAAATTCATCTTTCTTGTTTGAAAATCAACTTTTTTGTTGAAAATTCAACTATATTTTAAAAACTTCGCCTTCTTGGCTTGAAAATTCAACTATTTGGTTAAAAATCCAACATTTTTGTTGAAAACTCGTCTCTGTTGCTTAAAAGTACAAATACTTGTTTCTAAATGGAACTGTTTCGTTGAAAATAAATTTTGTTTAATATGAAAATTTAGCTAGTTGGATGAAAATTGATCTTTTCGGTATTGAAAGTCAAACTTTTATTTAAAAATTCGACTTTTTAGCTCAAACTCAAATCTTTCTTTTGTTGAAAATTCAACTCTTTGGCTGAAAATTTTGCTTTCTTAGTCGAAATCGAACTTTTTTATTGAAAAATATTCATCTCTTTTCTGATACAAATTTTATCTTTTTCGATTAAAAATACAACTGTTTGGTTGAAAGTTAATTGTTTGTTTTGGTTTAACATTAATTTAAATATTCCATTTCTGATTGAATATTTATCTTTTTTAGTAGACACTAACTATTTAGTTGAAGTTTCGACTTTTTCGGTAGAAAATTAATTTTCTTGGTTGAAACTTCATTTTTTTTTTTTTTAAATCCCTCTATTTGGTTAAGAAAGAACTACTACTTTTTTCAAACTAACTTTTTGTTGTTGAAGATTCTTTATCTTTAGTTGAGAATTCATCTCTTTGACTGAAAACTAAACTATTTTGTTGAAAATTATTATTTTTTTAAGTTAATTTTTTTTAACTGATAATTAAAATATTCCATTTTTGGGTGGAAATTGATCTTTTTTAATAGAAACTTCAACTATTTAGTTGAGAATTCATGTATTTTGTCGAAAATTCTTGTTTTTTATTAGGAAATTTACCTTTTTAGTTAAAAATTCATCTATTTTGTTGAAATTGCAATATTTTTAGTTAAAAGATTAGGAATTTAAAACGATTCATATTGAATTCAATGGCTATGAAGTCTGCAACATTCAAATTAAAATTGTTTTAAATTATAATTTTCTGGTTTTCTAGTTCCTATTGTAAAGCATCAAAATATAAATACGGTAGTTAAGTGTCAAAACTTTCATAAAATAGAAAAAGACTTGTAAAATTTATTCTGTATATGTGACTTTGGTTTTCACCCCCCGAATTCAGCTAATAGAATTTCATATGATGATGTAAATGTAGCCCAGAATTTTTCTCAGAAATCTTTCAAAACTTAAAAAAAGCTGTCTAAATTTAGAAAAATTCGTGAAATTATTCAGTGGAGTTAAGAATCATATAGGGTGGCGAAATATTTTTAAATATTATATTTACTTTAATTAAATGTTACTGAGTATGAATACACATCAACTTCAAAATATATTTGTTATCAATTACTTAAAATAATTCTGAATTTTTCTTTCTACATTAATTAGTTCAATAATCATTAGCTCAATTGGTGATAACTTGGACCCAATGTAATTTGTTGAATGCTCCTCGTTTCATCTATCGGAATTTGTATATAATTTTATTCTTTTGAAAATAAACTTTTCACTGCTGAAAACCTATTTTACTCAAATGATACTGTCAGTAGTTTAAAAAACAAATTTTTCTACAGTTTTATTGCAAATTGTGTGCTTAATATCATTTTGTCTCTAATGTAAAAACATTCTTTTGTGACAATTGTTAAATTTGGAATAAATGTAGTTTTCCACAATGTTGGGGTAACTGAGTACCACCGTTAGGGTGGTCCGAAAAATTAAACTTTCGAATAGAGGGCATGTCACCCCCCCCCCTCACTATTTTATGAGATTCCTGAAAAACAATCCCTCCAAGTTTGAGCCAAATTAATATTAATTTTAATATGAAGACGTGTCGTGAAGGTCCGAAAAATCCTATTTTTGAGTTTAAACTTAAAATGCCGGAGATTATTTGGATTTTTTTGGGATTCTTCAACGAATAAGATCCCCTAATTTACTTGAAATTTTGACAAAAATGCCCCAATAATCTGAAATTTACAAACCTGCGCAAATTTGACGCATATGAGCCCTGTTTTTCCGTTTTTTGCCATTATTTATTTTTATTCAACAAGTGATATGTTATTAAGCATTCTGAAACTAATGTTTAATTGTTCAAAGTGATAGCACTACCCCATTATGTAATAAATTCTTATTTGTTTCAATATTTTTATTTTAAATTTTGTTCTGAAATAAATGTAGGAAATTTATCTGCTTCGGCAATTAATGCGGTGATATATAACTTTTATAAGGGCAACTTTTTTTGTTGGAACCCTTATCGAATTGTTTAACCAATTTATTAAAGATTATTTGTATATTTTTATGCAAATGAGATAAGGAAATATGATTATTTTTCTAAATTTGGTAAAGTGTGTCGCTTATCGTTAAATATTTTAGTGTTATACAAATTGGTCAAGCAATTCATTTTTGTTTTAAACCATTTTTGTTATAATGATCATGAAAAATTTGAAAAAAATTGATTTTCAGTTTCCAGAGGACCAATACTTATCAGTCTGCGGGCGTGATTTAAAGGAAAAAATTAAACAAATAATTTAAGAACGACAAAATTAAACACAATTTTTATAGAATCAATTCTTACTGAAAAAAAAACTTTTCAGATTTTTTTATCGCATTTCCATCAAAATTTACAATTTAGTTTCTAATACATTGTTCAAACCATTGGATTAAAGCTAAAAAAATTCATTTCAATGAGTCAGTAGGATAAAAAAATTAACAATTGAAAATTATTTAAAGAATGCTTAAAAACATTCCACTTGTCGAATAAAAATAATTTATGGCAAAAAAGGGAAAAACAGAGCTCATATACTTTGCAATTTTGTACAAAATTGTCAATTTTTGTTTTTTGGCGTATTTTTGTGGCTCCAAAAAATAATTTGCGCTAAATTACTTTGAATATTCAAAGTAATTAGGCGCAAATTATTCGTTGGAAACTTAATATTAACCGATTATTTTCAAACTTGAAATGACTTATTCCGGAAACCTCGAATATGGGGGGGGGTGACATACCCTCTATTAAAAAAAAAATAATAATAATGATTTTGGACCACCTTAACCATCATATATTTTTTAAATCCATTTGTTCACACTTTGAAGAATCTTTTAACTTTATTAGAAGAAAAACGTTCAAAAATGACTGATGTTTATAATTTAAAAACAGTTCGTTTACAAATTGTTAATCATTTTACTTTCATAATTCGATCCGGTCAAAAATGGAATAGTTACATTGTTACTTAAAAAATGAATTTACAAGCAAAAAAGCACCAACGAATTTTCAACAAAATAGTTATATTTTTAACCAAAGAGATCAATTTTCAACTAAAATTATAAATCTTGAAAAAAATGAATTTTCAAAAAAAGGGTTCAACCCAAAAGATGATTTTTTTAATCCAGAAGATTAATTTTCTAAAAATACGATTAATGTTGTACCAAAAAACATAAATTTTTAACAAAATGTAATAATTTTCAACAAAATTGTTGAATTTTAATCCAAAAGCACGAATCATGTACAAAACAGTTGAATTTTAAACACAAAAATATGTTTTTCTAGCAAAAAAGTACATTTTCTACCAAAAAGTTAAGTTTTCATAAGAATAGTTTAATTGTTGACCAAATAGTTGAATTCAAATAAAAAATATGAATTTTCAACTAGAAAGTTAATTAATAACCGACGAGTTTAATGTTCTATCAACTTGTTGAATCCTCCACCAAGAAGATTAATTTTCTACCAAAAAAGACTAATATTTAATAAAATTCACGAATTTTCAATTAAAAAAGATCAATTTTCAACTAGAAAAGATCAATTATCAATAAAAAATATCCATTTTCAACCAAAAATGAAATACTAGTTACATTTTTAGTTGCAAAAAATTAATTCACAAACAAAAAAATTATGAATTAAAAAAAAGTTAATTTTCAAAAAACAAGTTGAACCTAAAAGATGATTTTTTAACCCGGAAGATTAATTCTCTAAAAATGAATTATTTAAATTTTCAACCAAGGAGATGAATCTTCGGCTAAAAAAATGAATTTTTAAGAAAGTATTTCAATTTCAACCAAGTTGCGGAATTTTTGACAAAAAAAAAAGGAATTTTTAACACAATAATGTATTTTCAACAAAATAATACAATTTTCAAACTAGAATTTTTAACCACGCGAGATGAATTCCGAACCAAAGGTATAATAGTGCACTTTTCAACCGAAAGTATTTAATTTTTCTTTTTGGGTTCTATTAATTTGGTTCGCATTTACGCGATAATTTCAGTGAAGAAACGTCTCTTATGTATGTAAAAATGATCAATCTTAATTTTTGTTTAAAAAAATTCTTATAACAATCACATAAATTATTTTTAAATCATCTTTGTTGATAAATCATCGCAAGAAATATCATTCCAATAATAATCAAAGAAAAAATAATTTTTTCTACTGGGAAACTTGGGACATTTGTTTGAATAAATTGTGAATTACAATCTATATTATTTATGTTTTATGAGGCTTGAAGTAAATAAATGCTCTTGAAGACAATTGTGAATGACTTTTGGACAGAAAAATCAATTTAGTTATGAGAATAACACATTTATTGAGAATTTGTTTATAAAAATGCTTATGAGAACAGTAAATGTTAACTTATGCTAATTTTTCTTTATAAATTACGACTCTTATAAAACATCTTCGCAACTAGCGAGAAATAAACAATTTTTTCCATGAGAAAAAATACCAGTAAGAATATCTTTTCCAAAAATTGTTTATAATGATTAAGTTAAATATTATTAGAATTATTTTTGTTCTGTGAGTGCAAATGCAATAATTCCAGCTGATAGTGATTTTTTTCTGTATTTTTTCTTGAGATGAAAATTCACAAAGCTGAAATGGCCAATGTTGTTACTTTATTAGTTTATATATTGTTGCTCTGTGATAAAAATTAAAGAATCGAAAACCAAAATTCTCTTAAAAATTTAATGCTTAGCATTTTTAATAAAAGATCTTCAAAATCGTTTAAGAAATACGACCTGTGGGCGATTATGAGCAGTAAATTCCTATTCCAGACCATTGTGAGTCGGTTCGGATTTTTTTGATTTGATCAGAGCTTGAGTCGGTTCGGAAAATTCGAATAATGAATCACGCGCTGAGTTGGTTCAGATTTTTCTTTGGATTTTTTCGATTTAATCACAGCTCGAGTCGCTTCGGGAAATTCGACTCACGACTCACGCGCTGAGTGGATTCGGGTTTTCTCGGTCTGATCAGAGTTTGAATCGGTTCGGAAAATTCGACTCATGACTCACGCGCTGAGTCGGTTCGGATTTTTCCTCTGATTTTTTCGATTCGACCACAGCTCGAGTTGGTTTGGAGAATTCGACTCACGACTCACGCGCTGAGTCGGTTCGGATTTTTTCGATTCGACCACAGCTCGAGTTGGTTTGGAGAATTCGACTCACGACTCACGCGCTGAGCCGGTTCGGATTTTTCCTCGGATTTTTTCGATTCGACCACAGCTCGAGTTGGTTCGGAAAATTCGACTCATAACTCACGCGCTGCGCTGAGTTGGTTCGGATTTTTCCTTGTGTTTTTTTCGATTCAATCAGTGCTCGAGTTGGATCGGAAATTTCGACTTATGACTCACGCGCTGAGTCGGTTCGGATTTTTTATATTCGACAGCAGCTCGAGTTTGTTCGGAAAATTTGACTCATGATTCACGTGCTGAGTCGGTTCGGATTTTTTCGATCTGATCAGAGTTTGAATCGGTTCGGAAAATTCGACTCACGACTCACGCGCTGAGTCGGTTCGGATTTTTCCTCGGAGATTTTCGATTCGACCACAGCTCGAGTTGATTCGGAAAATTCGACTCGCGACTCACGCGCTGAGTCGGTTCGGGTGTTTTCGATTCGATCAGAGCTAGAGTCAGTTCGGAAAATTCGAATCATGACTCATGCGCTGAGTCGATTCCGGTTTTTTCGACTCAATTCTCAGCTGAGCCGAATCATATTATAGTCGGTTCAATTCGACTCAAGCACATCCTTTTTTTCAAATCGTAGAATAAATCGAAATGAAGGTTTTGTTGTATTACCGCGAATATATGCCATTAGTGAATCTGCAATTGAATCTCCCGTATCTTTAAGATAACTTTTGACTCGAAATTGAACTGTTTATCAATTTCTAAAAGGCAAATGGCTCCCAAAGTACTTTCTGGTCCAGTGGCGAGCAAAGTGGTCGACGACAGGACGTCTGGTCGACCGAAACTGGAAATCGAATCACGACTATGTAGTGGGTGGGCGATGGGGTGGGATTTGCGGGGGTGGCCAAGAATGTAGGGTAGGGGGAACACGTGTTATGCGCACGACGGCGTTTTTCAAGACAATGCGTATAGGTACGGCAACGGCATATAAACAAACACGACCAATGCTGCCTTGCTCACCATTTATTCCTGCTTGCGGCATGAAACAGAGAAAAGAGAAGATATAGATTTGCGTATATTATATATACGTGTAAATATAAATATATGTGTGTATATATATATATATATATAAATAATCATTTTTATATGAATAACAAATAAATAAATATGGTCGGAAATGACGTAAACAATGCCGTAAACGATATCGTAAACGACGTAGTAAACAATATCAGATATGGTCCCAAAATCCAACATCGTTTGCGACGTCGTTTACGATATATTTTCTAACCTCGGAATTTTCAATAGGGTGGTAGTTTATGGATGGCCAAAAATAAAACTAAATAAAACAAATAAAACTTGTTCTGTAACGGTATTTTTTCCCATTTCCATAATTCTCATTTCATAGCTTAATCAGCATTCCAGCACTATTGGCGAGAATAAACATTGCATTCGTAAAGGTGACAATTAATTTTTACCAGAAGGCCAAAGTTAAAGATAACATTTATTTTTTTAGTCTTTAAAGAACTGAATATGATTTTCATGTGACTCACATATGGTACACATCAGAAGATAAGATATTTAGTAACAAATAATTACGTGAATAGAATTTGAGCAAATGAAAGAATATTTAAATAAAATATCTGGACAATTTTTAATATACATTTTCTACATATTATGATTGAATATAGATAAAACGATTGATTTTGTTATGTTTACTGTGAAGTGAAACATTTTTAATTTTTAAAAAATCTTTTCTTGTGCCACAAAGAAATTCAATTTTTGCCTCAAAGTTATCCATACATGATAAAAATTAATCAGTGAACCATCGATATTTGTCCTTGATTTGCTCACAAACACCGTTGCGGAAATAAAACAATGATATTGAAAAAATCTTTGAAGCAGAGATCTGCAAGATAGATTCTTTCAAATAATTCTAACTGTTTTAAAATTTTTACGATTAGAAGCACCTTATCTAAATAAAAAAAGTCGAATTAATAAGAGAACTGGTTTTAAACTGTTATATTTGTTCAAAAGTTGGATTGAAACTTATTATTAACGTCTTTTATAAGCAAATTTTACAAAATCAGTCACAGGGAACTATGACTAATTAAATTGACCAATTGCTAACCAATTTTATAGTGCGCGATAAGTTCCTTATCAGCATTCAAATTTACAATATGAATGCTCCCAAATATTTTTCCAGGTGTTTATACAAATTAAAAACTTTCATACCTGAAAAAATGTGCAATTTAAATATTGAAAACTAAACTAAACTAAACATATTTTAAATTAATATAAATTCATATTTTCGGGCATAAAATTCAACTTTTTTACAGAAAATTCCTCTTTTTGGGTTGTCTATTAATCTTCTTTGGTTGAGGATTCAACTATTTTGTTGAAAATTTATATTTTTTGGTTGAATTCAACTGTTTTTGTTTTAAAACTAAAACCTTTTTTGTTGGAAATACCCACTATTACATTATTACCTAACTATGTATATCCTTTGATTGTAAATTTAACAACTTGGTTAAAGGTTCAACCACTTTGTTGAGAAAATAATTTTTTGTTGAAGATTCATCACTCTAGTTGAAAATTAATCTCTTTGGTGAAAAGTTTGACTATTTTGTTAAAAATAGGTATTTTTAAATTCAAAATTCAACTACTTGGGTGAAATTTTAACATTAACGTTAATTTCTTATTGTTTAAAGTTTATCACTTTGGTTGATGATTTGACTACATTGTGGATAATTTGCTTTTTTTTTGTTCAAATTTAATTTCTTTAACTTAAAATATATCTTTTTCACTTCTGGTTAAAAAATTATCTCTTTCAGTTAAAAATTAGTCATTTTTTGTGATGAAATAATTTTTTTTTAATTTTCCACTTCCTCTTTTTGGTTAAAAGTGTAAGTGTTAGGTTAAATATTAACTTTTTTTATTAAAAATTCATCTTTCCCCATTTTTTGTTGAAATATCTACTATTACATTATTCCTAAAATATTCATTTTTTTTGTTGTTGAAGATTCAACTACTTGGGTAAAAGTGGAACACCTTTGTTATAAAACTGTTTTTGTTTGAAGGTTTTTTTTTAATAAAAATTTAAGTAATATGTGTAAAATTCCTGTTTTCTTTTTATAATTTTTCTCAATTTTCCAGTGAAAAAGAAATAAGTGAAGCTAAGTTAAAATATCTTGGGGGGGGGGGGATCGCCGGTTTCGCCACCATGTAGATCCGCGTCCGAAAGTATCTTATCATAGTTTAAATATTACTTATTTACAGTCTATTGTCTATCTAATTACGCTGCAGGAGAAAAATTTTAAAAACAACTTTTCTGCATGCTTTAAAAAAATTATAATTAGAGATTGTACAAGGAAAGCATCTAAATACAGATTTTACACTCTTTCCCCTATTTCCCTCTTTTCCCCTTTTTCAAATAATTCATCTTTTGCCCCTCTTATCAGGAAACTTTCCTTTTATCCCAAGCAGTCTTCTTATCTTTTGATTAAAAATTGTACTATTTAGTTGAAGATTTAACTATTTTCTTGAAAAATTTTCGGTTAAAAATTGCTAGTTTTCATTTGAGACTTCAACTATTTGGTTGAAAATTCGTTTTTGTCCCCTGGAAATCCTGGAAAACCTGGAAAATTCTTTAAATTTTCCTCCAAGACCGTCCATAAGCTATGTTACTAATTCAAGGGGGGGGGGGTACGATTTTTTCAGTATGTTTTCTGATGATAAATTTGAAATTAATTCACAGAATAAAATAAAAAATCCAACTATTATTAGTTAAAAACTCTACTATTGTATTTCTACTATATATTTCACGACTTGGTTACAAAATTTACTATTTGATCGAAAAATTAATTATTTTGTTGAAAAACATTTGGTTAAGATGTATTTTTTTTCTTGTTATAAATTCAACTACTTGGTTGAAGGTTGAACGACTTTGTTAAAAATTAATTTTCTTGGTTGAAGATTCATCTCTTTGGAACTATTTTCTTGAAAATTCATTCTTTTTTAATTCATCAACTTACTTCAAAATTCATCTCTGCAGTTAGTTGATTTTTTTAATTAAAAATTTCACTATTCCATTTTTTTTTTAATTTTATATTTCAAATTGGGAATTAATCTTTTCCAGTTAAAAGTACACAAATTTTTCTGAAAAGTCATTCTTTTTTCGTTGAGAATTCGTCAGAACTTTTTGAGTGAAAAGTAATATCTTTTGGTTGAAGATTCAACTGTTTTTTTGTGTGCAAATTCTACTTTATTGGTTAAATTCAACTCTTTTTATTCAAAATTAAATTATTTTTTTGGTACAATTATTAAATATTTGATTTGTTATTCATAATACATCCTTATCGGTTGCCCGAAATTTCATCGTTTTGTCTGGAAAATTAAAAAATTTGGTTAAAAATGAACTTTTTTGTTGAAAATTTTTGTTGTCTCGAAGGGATTTCAACACATTTCACGTTTTAAATTCAAGAAATTTTAAGGAGTTTCACAAGATTTAGGGATTTTAAAGATTTATAGGGATTGAAGAAAACAGATATGGAGGGACTTTCAAAGATTAAAAGGATTTTCAAAGGATTTTATGGGATTTCTGAATATTTCACCTAATTTTAAAAGATTTCACCAAACAATATGAAAAAATTACTTTGTTGTTTAAATATTCATCATTTTAGTTGAAAATTCATTTCTTGTATCGTCAAATTTTACTATTCCATTTTTGGTTAAAAATTTTGTAGAAAATTCGTCTTTCTGGCATGAAATCTCAATAATTAGCTGGAATTTTTTTTTATTGATATAAATGAAATAATCAATTAAAAATTTTGGAATTTTAATTCGAAATTTTTGTATTCCATCCATAAAATAGTATTTTTATCTTTTGTTTGAAAATTCTACTATTTGGTTGAAGATTGAACTATTTTCTTGTGAAATGGTTGGCTAAAAATTGATCGTTTTTATTTGAAACTTTAACTATTTTGTTGAAAATTTGTTTTTTTTTCGGTTGAAAATTAATTTTATCAACTGAAAATTTAATTGTTACATTTCTATTTGAAAATCGATCGATTTTAGTGGAAAATTCAACAAGTGGTGGCAATTTTTTTTCCTTCTGAGAGAAAAATGTTTTCTCGTTAAAAATTAATCTTTTTGGTTTGAGAATGACTTTGATTTTGTGTAGATTCCATCTTTTTCTCTTAAAATTGAAAAGCCTCGTTAAAAATTATTCTGTTTTGGTTAAGGATTAAACCATTTTGTCGAAAAATCGTTGTTTTTTTGGTTCGAACATTTATCTCTTTCGGTAGAAAATTAACCTTTTTTGGTTAAAAATGTTATTAATTAGTAACAAAGTCAATTATTTGGATGAAAATTTAGATGTTTTGTCAAAACTTTTTCTCTCTGGAAAGAAAATTCATCCTTTTGGTTGAAAATATAACAGTTTAGTTGAGAATTCATCTTCTTTGCTTTAAAATTTAATAACCGGAATGAAACTTTATTTCTTTTGTTGTAAATTTACCTTGTTTTTTGATGATAATTAATTTTTTGTTTGTTGAAGATTCAACTATTTGATACCAAGTTCTATTAAGCGCTGTTTTCTATTTCGAAAGTTTGTTCTGGCTGATGAGATTTTTTATTGCTTTCGCCACGTGGTCTACACACAGTGGAATATTGCGTCATTCTAATGAAATTTTTCGGTATATATAGCGGTGGCAATGATCCAGATTCATCAGTTGTTCTTCCCGAAATCTGGCCAGAAAAATGAAGATCCTTCTTGGACCTCTCCTTCTGGCCTTTGTGGTTTTCATCAATTTTGGTCGTAAGTTTGCTCACTATAATACAAATTTTGGAAGGGCTTCGAGGAGGATAATGTGAAAGGAGGAGAATAATAATAAATTAAGGGAATGGTGGAGAAGGATAGTAAAGAAAGAAGGGAAAGGATTGGATGTTGCAAAATTTGGGAAGGGGTTGTTGAAGAGCGAGAGGAAGAGGTTGGAGGGTTATGAAAGCAAAGAAGGCGGATACAAGAAAATGAGAGAAGGGTTGGAGAAGGATGAAAGAAAGGAAAGGAAAAGGAGAGGATTGAGGGAAAGAAGTGAAAGGATTCGAAGAAGGCAAGTGAAAAAATCTAATTGCTAAAGGCATTGTCAACTACCTTAAGTATTGTAGGTTGAAGATGTTTTTAAACTTAATTTGTATAGTTCATAGTTTTATAGTTTTATTTCTCGATTCTGAAAAAAATTGGAACATTTCTTATAGTGTCGGTCGAGAGTCCGTCAGGTTTACTTTTTCCTTGGGCAGAGAGTGGAGTGGAGCGAATGAAAAAGGTTGAAGGATGTTTGCGGGAAAGGAGAAAAATGAGGGAGAGCGTGATAATAAAGGAGGGAAGGAGTGGAGAATTGTAGTGGAAAAGTAAGGGAAATGATAGGAAAGTGGATTGCTTGATAGGGTAGCGATAGTAAAGGGAGGTTGGGTATAGTGAGAAGGGATGGAGTTGACAGAAAAGCAGGGAAGTGTGAAGAAGGATGGTGCGAAAGGAAAGGAACAGAAATGAGGACGCGGTAAAAAAAGAGAGAAGGGGTGCCGAGGAAAAGTGATGGAGGGGTTCGCGAGGAAAGGAGAGGAAATTCTGGAAGGGGAATGGAGCAAACGGAAAGAGTATTTTTGTAGTAAAGGATGGGAAAGGACTGGAATGATAAGAAGGGATGGGAGGAGTGGAGAAGGAAGGTGGAAAAGAAAGGGAAAGATAGGGAAAGGAGGGCGTTGTAGGACTAGGATAGAGGTGGATGGTAGAAAATGAGGGAATCGTTTGGAGCGGGGATGACGGAAATGTGGTGATGGGAGTGGGGAAGAGTGAGAGAGTCGGATGAGGAAGCCATGGAGGGGGATGACGGTGAAGAAGAGAAAAGAAGGGGATTGCGAGAATGTCGGAGTGTGGTGTAATCACCAAGTATTTTTGCTTCAGGTTTAATATTTGTTATTTTATGTGAGCAGCAACATATCTTCCTAATAATAATTGTTGATTTTAATTTGAAAAAAAATTTAACGATCTAATAAATTCCTTTTTGTTGGAATGCGAACTCAATTAATTTATTAAAATAAAAAATTTCTTTCAAATAACTGTTTGGTTGAAAATTTGTCTTCTTGTGGCTGAAAACGAATTTTTTTAACTGCAAATTTAATTACTATATTTTATGGTAAAATCTAATGGTTTTTAGTATAAATTGAAACTATTCGGCTAAAGTAAACTTTTTTGTTCAAAATTTATATTTTCTGGTAGGAAATTCTTCGTCTTAGCTTGAAAATTCAATTATTTGATTAAAAATTCTTCTTTTTGGTTGGAAAATGCTATTATTTTCACAGAAGATTCAACTTATTTCAACTCTCTTTACTTCAAAAATTAACTTTCTGGTAATTCAACTATTTTCTTGAAAAATTAATTAGTTTGTTAAAGTCTCAATCAGTTTGTTGAGCACTAATCTTTTGGATAGAAAATTCTACTATTTCGCTGAAACTTTATCTTTGTTGGTTGAAAGTTCATCTATTCCGTTAATAAATCGATTATTTTGTAGAAAATTCGTCCTTTTTGGGTGGAAGGTTTCTTTAACTATTTGGTTGAAAAGTTTTCTGTGTAGGTAGAAAATTTGAGCGACTTTGTTGAAAATTCACCTTTTTGGATTAAAAATTCATTTTTTTCTGAAAATTCAACTCCATTCTAAAAAATGTGTCTCTCTGATATGAAAATTCGACTATTTGGTTAAAAAGGCAACGATTTGTGGTGGATGCTGCTTCTTTTTTTTTTAATTTGTCGTTAAAGGTAGACAATTAAACTATTTGGTTAAAGAATTGTCTATTTTTTAAATTTCTACTTCTTGTTTTAAAATTACTATTTTTATTTGCTTAAAATTCGTCTATTTAGTTGAAAAATCATGTTTCTTGGTTCAAAATTTATTTTTGCGTCTTCAAAGCTTATTTTTTTCCTAAAAAAATGAATCTTTCGACCTGAAAACTCAACTCTTTCGTTGACAATTCACCTCTTTTAGCAGAAAATGATTATTTCTTTATTTTACAAAGAAAAAGGTTGAATTACATGAAAATTTGGTCTAGACTGTTGTATGTACGAGAAAAGAAAGAAAAAAAAATAGATGAAATTTCAAGAAAAAAAGACGAATTTCTCACCATAAAGTTGAAACATATACAGTTTTTTTTTAAATATTGAATCTTGAAGAAAAAAAAAGAGTTTCATGAAAGATTGTCAACTAAGATCTTTTTGAACAAAAAAGATGACTTTTTAGCAAATAGATTAATATTTAACAAAATCACTATTTTTTCAACAAAATAGTTTAATTTTTACCAAAGTAATTACATTTTCAAAAGTATCGCTGAAATTTTAACTAGAATGATGAATCTTCAAAAATAATAAAAGTAAATTGCTACGAAGAAATTTAACTTTCAATTAAAGAGTTGAATTTTCCACCAAAAAAGATTAATTCTGAACAAAAAAAATCATCTTTTATTTTTACTTTTTGATCAAAACCTGTTGAATTCAATCAAAAGAAACGAATTTTAACCAAAATATCAGAACTTTCAACTAAAACAGAATAATTTTTAACAAAAAGATTATTTTCAACCAGTTTATTGAATTTTGTACGCTACAAATAGAATTTTGAAGCCCAAAAGTTGAGTTTTTCACCCAAAAATACAAATTTTCTGCGAAACAGTTGAATTTTCGTTGCAAAAATATGAATTGACTCTCACGAACTCTTAAAGAATTCCAAATAAAAAGGTTTAGTTTTCAGTGCCACGATTTATAATTACTCAGTGTTTAATTTTGAGATTGATCTATAAGGTTTTTTCGGTTTTCGATCGAATATACCGGAAGAGGCTTACACTTTTTTAATATTAATTTTTTATATTTTCAAGATTACAAATCTTTATTGACTTCTTACAGAATTAAATGCTACGGGACCCGATTTCAGAGCCGCCCTCACACTCGTTCATGGACCAGGAAATATTTGGGCTTTCGAGCATCATGATGTAATTATTCACGTGACGTATGATATTTATGGAAATGCTATATTTATGGATCTTCAAAATGGCAATCTTGACATTTCTGTTGATTATGAGAACCAAGCCCCATTTGAAACGTTCTTGGACTTTGTAGAAGTAGTAGGATATTTTATTGTGACCACGATGACCGATGATCATGGAGTGGTGCACACTGTAAGAGCTACATATAAAGGTGCAGATTTTTATAATTTGCAAGGATGTAAGTATTTCCGTGGCTGAAAAGAGAGCCCAATGTTGGCTGAATCTGGACAGAGCCTTAATAATGCTTTTTTGCGACCGGTGCGAATTGATCATTTTGCAACCCTCCCGCCTACCCAAAAAAAAACAAGTAGCATCGCAGACAAATATTTGAAAAGTTTCAGGATAGCATATATTTTGAAAAATGGGTGATAAATGGTTTTATGTAATTTTTCAGGCATTGTATGGAGAGATTAACTATTTTTGTTGTCGCTTATACGGAATTTACATTTTCCATAAAATCTCGTGAAATTCTTTTCCAATGTTTTAAGAGACATCATAAAAGCTTTGAAATCCGGTGACATGCTTTCAGAAAACTCGAACAAAAAAATGGATGAAACATAAAAGATGTATTTTTACTAAGTCTACAACTTTTTTTGATTTTTATGATTATCATAATCTGCGCGTCAAAATACATAAATATACGGAGTTCAAAAAAAAATCAGAGTACATCTCGTTACGAAGCCCAGTATCATTATCCAACAATTGGTTGTCCTGATTATGCCAAAATTGGGCCACGTTTTCAGCTCCGACGATTAAAAAAAATATAAATAATCAAAACCTAATTTAAAATCAGTGATATTCATTGAGCTGCCGTACATTGGGATTAAGCCGCACATGGAGGAGCAAGCGGCGCACCCTTGATTCGGAATTTCTGAATACGATATTTGGTTCTCCTAGGTGAAAAATTGAAAGTTTAGTTGAAAATTCCAGAAAAGGCAATATACCGTATTTCAAGTATTCTCAAATCTTAGGAACCCCACGAAATAATTAGAAATCTTTCGAAATTGAACAAAATTCTTTAAAACCGCATATTAGCCGAGATATTTCCAATTATCTTCAAAAATTTCAAATTCTACAAAATCCCATCATTCTTGAGAAAATGTCTGCAATTTCGAGAAATATTATTAAATGTTTCGATTTTTCTATATTTATTAAAACTGCATAAAAATGCTTTAAAATATTTAACATTCTGTGAAATTCCTTATAATCGTTCAGAAATACCCTGAAATCTTTCATATCGTATGAAATCTTTAAGAATCCTTATGAAGTTTATGAAATTCTTTGCATTCCAATAAATGTTGCTTTAATGTCTGAAAATCCCATGAAATCTTTGAAATATTATTGTATGCCTTGAGTAATTTTTGTGAAATTCCATAGACTTGTGATATCCTAGCATTCAATGATATTAAATTGGTGAAAATTTATATGCAGCAGTTGGTCAAATTGGAGAATTTGGGGTGCTTTGCTTGACCCCACATATCAACAATGATTTGTTTAGTGTTCAGTTTTGAAATTTATTTTAAACCTCTCTTATAATTGAAATTTTTTTGTTCTTACAAAGTTCCATCCCCACACGCACAACCAAGTGAGACAATCGGCATCCGTGGCCTTCCCAGATATGTTGATGTATTTCGTAATCATCGACATGCTATAACCAGCATGAGATTTTCTGACAGAAATGTAATTCCATCTGTACGTAAGGCGGAACGTTACCATATTTATTCCACTACGATTGAGCGAGAGATTAACAATAGAGACTATACTATAAGGTATTACCAATTAAAGCGCGGATACTTTATGGGAATCGCGTTGGAAAGATAACCATTGTTCATGTGAAGAATAATCATGAAATAAATAATGGAAATATATGAAACTGATGTTAGATATTTCTGATTTTTACCTCTCCCTAAAGATAAACATAATTATCTGAAAGTTAGTCTTACTGATGTCTTAAATTTTGTTCTGTTGATTCAATCACTAAAATATAAAAATAGCGCAGGTGACTTGACTCGAACTCCAGCTCGAGCTAATTCGTGGCAACGCCCGAGTAGAGATTTTGGGCCTGCTTTGACCCTTAAATTGTAGCACTTAAGCAGGGTTAAGAAGGTCCAAAGAAGGGCTCACTCTTCATACAATTCAAGCCCTCATATGGCCCTTACAGGTCCTGCTTATTTCCATTTCCAGTACTTTTAGGACCTAAGAAGGGCCTGTGGTATAGGGCTTGTAGGGCCAAATTAGGCCTATTCTCATTGCATATTTTTCTACTGCGCATTAGAATGTGAAAATCTATATTGTAGAATAAATCTTGAAAGTTCGCAAGAAGCGAAGATTCTCTTTTTCCATTGTTTTAAAAACAGAAGACAATTATACAGGTGTCTAAGCTGTGAATAAAATATTTGCTTCAGCTTTGCATGAAATGAGTACTGTGATGAGTATGGAGAAAGAAAAATGAAACAACGAAAAATGAGAATTTGTTATTAATTTTCTGGAGCGTGGGTAGATTGGTTTCTGGTAATTTTACAGCATGCGGAATCTCCTGTCAGAGTCGCATCAAAAGCACCCGCAATCTCTCGTTCTCATGTTTATCGCATCACGAATACTGCCGCAAGAATTGTCTCTGTTACGTAAGGTAGCTTCGTTTTTGCAATACTGTGGTATAGCATCTCCAACATCCAACTAAACTGGTCCTCTGCATATTCATTATACTTACAGTTTTAATTAAGAATATAGCCAATTAAATTTAATAAACATTTTTTCCAAAATCTAGTCAAAATTAAGGTACCTACTAATGTTTCGAAACTGTAGTTTCATTACAGACAACAATTATCTTTTCTAAATTAAAATCCACTGTTCAAATTGGCAATGACTATTAAATTAATTACACACAAATTTGCGATTGTTTAAAATGTAGTCGAATTGTATGGCTGAATTAAGCAACTTTCTGGGTTGAAAAAGCAGAACCATTATTATAAGTGAGGTGAACTATTGTAAGAGTTATTGAACCTCTGATTTCAAGAAATCTTTGAAGTCAAACGAATTAAATTACAGTCACTTAAACTGAGAGCAAAAGCAAATTACTGCATTGAAAAGGAACTTAAGTAGGTGAAGTTCAACTGAAACACAGATAAAATCATAGGAACCAATTCAATTTAAATCAGGAGAATCGAATGATTTCAACTATTCTAGCGAATTGGAATTAATTTAGGTGAATTCGAAAAAATTCAAGTAAATTTAAGTAAATTTGGGCGAATTTGGCTGAATTTGAGTAAATTCAAATGAAATCCTTTTAATTAGGAAAAAAAATGTTCACTCTAGTGCAAAATATGTCGTCCGGTCTTCAAAACTCCATGTGCGTGCATTTAGCTATTCCTGCCGAAAAATGCAACTTGAAAATAAAATCCGTAAAGTGTGATAAAGTGGGACAAATTTGGAACATTTCCAATATCTTTGGATTATTGCATTCCCCAGCAACATCAAGATGAGTATTCCTTCTAAAAAATAATTTCCGATAGGTTTTCAATTAATTAATTACGAGTATTAATATTAATAAATATATGTGTAATATTAATTAATACATTTAATTCGATTTGAAGCTAGTTTGAAACTTGATTTCGGAAACAGAACTAGGAAGAATGTTTGAAATGACATAAATTTGATTTGAAATTCCGTTTCCCATTAGTGAAATCTTTTGTTTTTAGCTTAAATCAGGAAGAATGTTTGAATTGATTCAAAATTGATTTGAAACTTCATTTCCCAGAAGTGCTTTTTTTCAGTTTGTTTTCAGCTCAAATTAGAAAGCATTTTTGAATTGATCTAAAGTGGATTAGAAATTATATTTCCACTAAGTGAAATCTTTAGATTTTTGGTAAAATTAGGAAGAATGTTTGAATTCATTTTAAATTGATTTTAAATTCTGTGAATTTTTCCAGATTTTTTCTAATGATAGAAACAGAGAAAAAAAAAACATAAAACCAAACATGGACGTTACCTTCCCTAACTCATCCAATATGGCCGCTAACGGTTTGAAATTTTGGGAAAATTTTTTTCTTAATTGTATGCTTTCAAATGGCTGACTCAACATTTGATTTCCTTTGGGGGCATTTTTTGCATGCTTAAACTTTAATAAAATGTATTGAAATCTATAAAATTTTAGAAATTTATTAGGTATGCGAAAAATTGTATACTAGATGAAATTTCTAGATATTTTCTGGAACTTGGGGAAATATACAGATTTTCACATATATTGCTGAACTGCAGAAGGTTCGGTTCTAGTTTTGTTCCTACACTTCCCTTCAGTTGACTAGTCAGGTGAAACTGACGTTATAACTGGACTGACATCTGACGACGAATGGGCTAATTATTTTGGACATGATTCTCACTCACAAAATACATTTTTTGCATCACGTTGTTAGTTGGGCATATACTTTGAACAATGAATAATACAAACAATAGAGTAGCCTCGTAATGGATTGAAACTTTGATTGACAAAAGGCATGCATCTGGAAAAGTTCCAGAAGATGGATGTAAACTGGCTGTTTAAAATGTTAGAAGTGTAAATGATCTTAAGAAAAGACAATTTGGTCAAGAGTAGATAGTCAATCACATGGTAGCCAGGGAGCTGGTCTGATTACGAATGAGAGAGCGCATGATCATATCATGGCGCATACATTTGTATTTCCCAGATTGCTATGGGCTAGAATGAAAGTAGGAATCAGAAGGTTATTCATCATAGCGTGCCACACTCCAATCGATGGTAAAAGGAATGAAGTAAAAGATGCCTTCTGAGACAGACAGGGTGATAGGTCATTTCAAAGATCCGAAAACGAATGGTGACGGGGACAGATTGGTCAGCATATGCTTATAAAAGGGCTTGTTTATTACAAATACTTGATTTAGACATAAAATGAGTCACTTTTACACTTGGTTTGTTGCGGATGAGAGACTGAGAGAGCTAGTCAAACATAGAAGGGTCACGAGAGGTTCTGAATGTGAAATGGATCATTACCTCTTAGTTTCAAAAATGAACTTAGTTCAAGGATGGAGAAGAAAGCGAACTAAAAAGATGAAGCAGACGCGAATCAAGATAGAGAATTCCCATAAACCGGAAGTGCGAATAGTATTCAGAATAAGATCAACGAATGCATAGATAGGGTAATGTTTGAGACGCTAATATGCAGTAAAGACATAGAGGGTGCTTGAACAATGTTCCCGGAAATGATTGTTAGGAGTGCAACAGAAGTGTGTGGTACTGCGGTTGTAGAAAAAATGACTGGTGATGATTGGTGGAATCATAAAATCCGTGTAGCCGTTAACGAAAAGGATCAAGCGTATCTAAAAAAAGTTGAATATGAAATGCGTTAGCGATGGCAAGAAGTAGTTAGACCACAAAATTATTATAGGAACAAAAACAGAAAAGTAAAAATACTAGTCGAAGAAAGTGAAGGTAAAATCAAAACGGAAGAAGAGAAGAAAATGCGAAACGCCTTGGAAGGAAATAATCAATTATATTGGAAATTGCTCATGAGCAGTGAGAAAGGAAGTAGCAGTACAGAGTCAGTCGGCATTAGGAATGGCAAGGGTGAAATAGTATATCTATGAAATAGACGGAACAAAAGACGCTTTAAGAGACTTTTTCAAGGAATTATTGGAAGGTGAAGCTATAGAGCAGACAACTGAGACATAGTAAGACGACACTTTGGAAGCCCCGGTTGGAAGAATCTGTGCCTCTGAGACTAGGGATATAATTAAGAACTTAAAAAATAGTATGGCTGCTGGTGTGGATGGTAGTAAGGTTGAAATACTTAAAAGGCCACTGTGAATTTATACCAGGAAGATCATGTGGAGATCAGATATTTGACTTGCGACAAATCACAGAAAAAAGTTTCAGGGTAAACAGAAAAGTTTATGTGCATTTAATGACCTGCAAAAAGCTTTTGATAAGGTGGATAGAAGCAAGCTTTGGGAAGTCCTGAGAGAGTATGGAGTCAATGTTTGTCTCACGAAGTGTTGGTTCGACATTAGACACGGTGTTGGGCAAGGATGCCTCAGGTCTTCTTGGTTTTCTATTATATTCATGGATAAGTATATAAGAATGGCCTTCTACGACGAAGAGGGTGTGGATCACGGGACAGTGAAGGTGCGTGGGTTGGCGTTTACAGATGATAAGGTTGTTACGGCAGAATCAGTCGATGGCTTGCAGAGAATGTTGAGCAGGCTGAATAATAGCATGAAGTACGTGAACGTTAAAATTAGAGTAAATAAAAAAAATATTCTATAAAGGAAAGGGTTTTAAAGCTGTATGCAACATCACCTTAGCCGAAGAGAGGATAGAACAAGTTGATAATTACGTGCGCCTCGAAAGTTTATTCACTACTGACGAAAATATTGATAACGAGAAGTAAAAAATATAACTACCAAAGCTAAAATTTCAATATATAATTCCGTACTTGTACCCACTTTGCTGTGCGGCGGCGAGATCTGGACTTGCCAAGAATAGGATAAGAGTAAAGTTAACGCGGTTAGCATTTATTGGTGTAGAGGAAACAATGTTTTACAGGAAATTAATGTTGCGAAGTTACACTTTTAGCTTAGGATAGCCCATGGCTCTTTGAAACCTGGATATGACAATTAAGTGTCATTCTTTGAGCAATTCATAAAATATGAGATGATACCATTTTGAATGAGTTGTATTTCTATTCTATTTATCATTTCAAACGTTCTATTCAAAAGTATAAAATCATAATTAGAATAGTTAATAGAATAATTTCAATTTCAAAATTGGAAAATAATCACAGTTTGAGATTTACATGTTTTTTTTCAAAAACTAAAATCGGGTATCCAGTTGAGTTGCGTTTGACTTTAACACCCAGGGATAATGAAAGGAGCCCACCTTTATTTGCAAACCGTATAGATCATGCAATGCATTTGAAAATAACTTGATTTTGTCTCTGAAGTTTTCCTTTGGGCAGATATCAGCGAAGGAATTCAAATTATGCACCTTAGTGATTTTTCCACAATATTTCCAGGAAAAATAATTACTTTTTGTTCCTTTTTTGATAACCTCCAAGATTATAACAAGCAAAAAATGCTTCGACCAGATTATCTGCTATAATTCTTCGAAGCTATGTTCTTCCTTTTGAGGAAAGGTGAACATAAAATATTTTGGTCTAATTTAATGAGCTGATGAATCGGTCAGAAATTATATTGATTTAGAAAATGATGAGTCGCTTCCTGTAAACTCATAACCTGACCAGGAATATTCGACTGAATATTTTGTAGGACACTCTGAATCTGGATAGTTTGATTTTCAAAGTTGTCGCCGATGATAAACACAGTTTGAGATATTCTCAAATCTTTCTTGATGTGACGAGATGATTGATCCATTTGGATTTGTGAACTTGTCCATGAACAATGATGATGAAACTTAAACAAAAATGATAGTAATGATGTTGACATTTGGAAACATGATCATTGTAATTTCCTAAAATACTAACCTTGTTCTTACAGTTTATCTGAACGTGAATATTGCACTGTTGATTAGATCTATTTTAGAAATGAATTGTACTCTAGGAATTGTCTTTTTGGAAAATACCTGACAAACAAAAGCTACGAGAATGGATTCATATTTGAGAAGTTCACGCTGTTGATTTAAAAGACATACCCTTGAAGAATTGCACTTATCAACTCAATTATGGAAATACCTAACGAAAATGCATATCCAGTCTAGGTAGCTCAATAAGCAGCAGATTAGTAGAATATTTACCTTCAAAAGCTTTTTCTCGATCTCTTTTCTTGAATTATTATTATCGCCCAAACTCCAGGAACTTTGTCATAAGGCATTGTACTTGTGTTTTTTATAAGAACAGCCCATATTCCCGTTTTCCCTTATTCAAAAATGAATTATTATACCTTAATTTTTGTACTATTGAAAATATTTTTGTCTTTAGAATTGTTTGACATACATTGCATATTTTTAAATTTTCCTTATTGAAGTACATCCTATCAATGAATAAGATGCATTTATTCAAATAATTTCATTGGTTATTTCTTGAAATTCAAATCTATTGATAAAAATGAAACTCTAAATTGGCTAGTATAACCTGTCAGGGAGTTTAATGAATGATAAATAAAAAAATCTCCCTAATTTAATACGGTATTAAAGTTATTAACCAAATACAGATTAATGTATTCAATTTTAATTCAGCAAGGGCATATTTTACTGACTATTCATATTCTCATTGTATAAATTTTTGATTTCTTGTTTAAAAATGAAATCAGAAGGGAATATTATACATAATGACTATATTTTTTATTTTAAAAATAACGATTTAAAGTTTTGCAAAATTATATATTATAAGAGAAATATTGTAAAGGATTTATGAATTTTGGAAAGTGTTCACATCTTTAACAAGTTTTACCTATTTACGTAACGAATATGTGATCAGAAATAAAAATTTTTGTAAAAAATTGATTTTTTACCAATAGACGTTAAAACCGAAATAAACAAATTTTTCCCCAATTTAGATTTGATAATTAGAATTATAATATTCCAATCGTACAGAAGCAATCATTATCCTAATTTTTTAAATAATGGATTTATCACGGTTTGTTCGCTTACTCCTAATAATCCTTGTTTTATCTGTTATTAAAAAAATATTTTATAAAAATCAATTTAAATTTGGTAATTATGTTCAATACATCTCTATTTTGTCCATAATTTTGGCAAAGAAGCACTGTTGCTTACCTCAGGGTTCCCTCAAATATTTATGGAAACTTGCAACATTCAATGTCAAATGTTCTATCTATGTGTTTGTTTGATTTTTGCGATCAGAGAAAAAGAGTGTACTTTCGTTGGTTTGCTTTTCACAATAGAATAAGTTTCTAGTTGTGTCTGCCAAGCAAATATTAATTTTCCCTACGTAATCTCTACCTGTGACCTTTGATCTTCGGACATCATATCGACTGAATGTGTGCTAGTATACCGAGTATAGTTTATAGCTAACTAGTATAAAAATACAAATACATAATTGCAAAAAAATCGTTTCTTTCAAGGTTAATTGTAAAATTATTAGACGAAAAAGGTCAAATTAATAATAAGAAACAAATGTTCATCACCGTAGAACCAGTTTAGTTTATAGAATAAATGAAACTTTTCTGATCGATACAATTAATATTAATCAAATTTTTTTACAACAGAATTTAAGTATAAGAAAATTATTTAAGAATAATGTCAATTCGTTGAATATATTTCCGGTTTTATTTGTTTAACAGCACATCATTATTAAACATATTTTTTTATATTGTACATAATAATTGATATTATAGAATCATAATTTTCCTTGTGAAAACGGAATAATTGTACCCCTTACTTTTTAAACATTGAAATATAAAAATTAATCGCAAATCAAAAAATTATTACATTTTTTTTACTACTCGCCTTATGAGATCTCTAATAAAGAAAAAAATATAAATACATGAAACTATCAAAGAACCTACATAAATGCAATTAAAGTTTGGATGGAATTATTTATACATTTTACAGAAAGTTGATGTTGCAAAGTTACACATCCAATTGCTTTATATAGCAATTTATAGTACATTATAGTATTTTGATTTGATAATTTGGCTTTACAAAATTCTATTTAAAAATGTTTACAATTTTCAATAGAGTAAAATTATACCTTTTTCAATGCTTTATTTTAATGGTCCTAATGACTACCTTCAAAAACCTTCAAACAACACCGATTAACATAGAATCATTTTAATTTCAAAATTGCACAATAATGAACGGTTGAGTTTTAAATTATTTTTTTCTTTATACACACATGAAAAATTCTCGTTTGGCCAGCATTTACAGACATAGAAAATGGTCGATTCCGCATCTTGCGCGAAGCTCATGAGCAAAATCCCCAACATCGGTGAGCAAAATGTTCTCACCGGTAAGCAAAATGCTCTCCATGGTTACCATAACATTTTGCTCACTATGTCAATGTCATGCTAGGTGAGGTTGGGTAACTCATTCATAATTTTGACAGTTGTTAGTCATTACGTCATTTGTGTTGGATCAATAAGGTTATATTCGATGTCTATAATGGTAGGTAATCTTGCCTATTTAGCCTCTTTGATTGAAATATACTATTCCCAAATCGAATCACAGAGCAAAAAAAGTCAAGTTTACATTAATTCCAGGTCAAAAACTCTGCAGTGGAAATTAACCTGGTTGGTTAAACTTTAGTCTTAAATAGAAATATTTTAGGTATTTAACCATGGTTGGGATAATATTTCGCTTCATAATGGATGATTAATTTTCACTCAACCAGAAAAATGTATGACTTCACCGCCATCTAGGTTCGTTTTGGATCATAAAGTCAGCAAGGATTGCCATTGCCAACTAGCTGTCAGTTTCTTCTATTTACCGTTTGTTTTTTCTGCTTAAGCAATTAGTTAAGAAGGAAATTTCTAGTAGAATAAATGCAATTCACTTGAAGGCAAGTTTCTTGATTTTTACCCAAAAAAATTCAATGGCGAAGACCACGATGGCGAGTCCATATCCAGTTGCCATAACGATGAGCAGTGGAATAACTAGATTCGCAGATTGCTGTTCCTCGTTAAATGGTGATTTTTCTACTTTTATTAATCGAGACGATACAGGCTTGTGCCAGTGACTAGTGAGACCGGACTCCAGTAGTTTTATCAAAATCTTGTCAACTGCTTGAACAAACGGTGAATTCTTCTCGAATAGCATAGCCTTATTATAAAGGCCGAAGGTTTCTTTGACGAGTTGCGTCACAGGATTACCATCTTTATCTACGTGGCTTTGAATGAATAGTTCAGAGGTACTTTCGCGATCTATGCAAGCAACGCTCTCGTGGCCCAACAGCATCTCTCTGCATTGGTTACGACTAATATCAATTCTGGCCTTTTCCAGCAAAGTTTTCATAATTTGTTCACTTCCTCTTTTCAATATATTGAAGACTATCTCCGGCATAATAGGAACAAGATTCGTTTTATTCAGATCATCTAATGTATCGGTAACCACGTCCGAATCTTCCCTTATTTCAAGGTCGGTCAATATCGCGAAGAGGGTAGAAGAGAAAACCGAAAACGTAATCAGAACAGTGGCAAATACAATTCTTTCAGCCGACCTTTGAGGTTCTCGAGGTACTGTAAATCCCAACATTGCTTGCATTATATCCAGCATAGACCAGTAGTAAGATTCGAATTTCAACAAGCGCGTCATGAGCCAGATTGGTACGATCAAGAGGACGAAGTATAACCCATGTATTGAGAGTGACAGAGACCGCTTATTTTCTTTTGATTTCAGTATTAACGCGCTATATCGTACTGTTCCAATACTTCGACTAAATTCTAAGGTACAATTGTACCTTTTTATTCCTTGGTTAGTTAGGAACTGAACTTCTTTGTCTCGAAGTTTTCTCGTAAATCCAGTTGCCGTGCTTGTGTTTTCACATAACCAGCGACCCCACCATTCTTCTTGGGCTGGGACTTGTGAAATTTTGAAATTCATCGCCTTCGAAAGAGCTTTCACAACTGCAGCTTCAGGTCCGGAAACTGAAATCGGTTGCCCAGTTGAGTTTCGTTTGACTTCAACATACGGAGGATAATTGAAGGAACCTACCTTCATTTCATAGCCGTTTAGATTCTGCAATGTATTGGGAAATAGTTTGGTTTTCTCTCCATAGCTTTCTCTTGCGTAGATACCAGTGAAGGGATTCAAGTGATGCACCTTAGTAATGCTTCTACTACGATTCCAGGGCGAATAATTGTTTTCCGATCGTTTGTCCGTTATCTCAAGAATCGTGATATCCAAGAAATTCTTTGACCACATCTTCTGTAATAATCCCTCGTAGCTCAGTCCTTCCTTTCGTGGAAAAACGATCTTCAAACATTTTGGTCTTACTTGATAAGCTGATAACTTAATCAGAAATTGTTCTAATTCAGGAAACGACGAGTTTTCTATGTTGTTCTTTATAAGCAGAATCGCAATAAACAAAGTCGTCGATTGAAGATCGCGACGATGTTTTTGAATTTCGGCTATAGAAAGAGTGGCTTTATGTAAACTGATAACCTGACTAGGAATGGTTGACTGCACATTTCGTAGGATACTCTCAAACTTGATAGTTTCATTGTCAAAGTTGT